>VWYO01013837.1:173845-235020 GCA_013400275.1 Rhadina sibilatrix | reverse complement strand
AAAAGGTTGTCTAATTCCATGCTGTTTAAGAACCACCTTTAAAAAGAAGAAAAAAGAACAATAGGCTTGTGATGCTGTCTTTAACTCTGAGTGAACTTTGTGAGCCTCATTTATTGGGGTAGAATATTGGGCCTCTGGGGCTTGTTGAAGCCTTAGAGTCCCTTAGGATCAAGTGACAGACCTTATATTGGGAGTATCCAGTAATTACCCAAATCCTCTGAGCACTGTTACTCACAGTTCTGATTTTTACTCTAACATTGCTAGTGGTACTAATTTTTAAGTTTCTTCACAGACTTCTATTCATTACCCCTCAGTGATGTGCTAATTAGAGCAGCCAAATGCTACAAATGAGTCTGTGTTTGCGATTTTTCAAGGACTGGAGTCTAATCATTTTCCCCACCACTATAAAGATGTCATGAGGTAATGTGTAAAGTTATGCTGTGGGAAACCAAACAGAGAGAGAGAGAGGGAGATAAAGCATTCAAGGGTGTCTGATTTACCTCCTTTGAATACAGTCATGCTCATGCACTCTTGGTCTGGAGTGGCTGGTGTGCACACAGTGCTCTGCAGCCTCGCACTTTCCGTTGCATCAGTGGTTTCTCCCTCCAAAGAAAGAGACATTCTTTAATGCTCATAAACATCTATTAAATCATTTGAGTCTGGAAAGGGGCACCTCCAGAAAAGCTCCACACAAATGGCTGGTTTTTTTCAGAGTAGGCAATAAACAAAGTCTGCTGTGAGTCTGCCAAATCCCAAGGTCCACCTGACTAGACAAAAAAAATCTATGAATAGGGAAATGCCCAAAGAAAATACATGGAGTCCATTTCTCTTCCCCTTAAATGCCTTCCACAAAAAAGGCAAAAATAATCTATTTTTCTTCTCAAACAAGCATTCTGAAGCAGGGGCACCTCTCTTGCAAGCCTGGCACAAGTGTTTGGAAGCAACTGAGCCCAGTATAGCAGCTCTGTGACACGTGGCAATTCCATCAGCCTTTGGAAAGTGTGGGATAAGGGAATTCTGCTTTCTAAAGTTAGATTTAAATTCCGTCAATATCCTTCATCCCAGCAAATTTTAATCACTTAAAATATTGATCATTTTGTCCAGGGTTAGGTTGTCTTAGAGAGTGAGAACTGTAGGTGAAAGATCTCACCTGCATCATCAGTGTAGCTTGAAACTACATTTCAGTGCACACTGTACCTTCCAGTAAGGGCTTAAAGTTTCAGATGAGTTTCTTCATAGGAAGTAGCAGCATCTTTCAACAATGCAGATACCTGTTCTGCATGAAGAAGGTTGCTGGGATCTAGCCCCCCCATCAAAAGCTAAGCACTGACACTTTGTTAGTGGGTTTATCAGTGCTTGATCTAATGGCACAGGGCAGTGTGTGTGTATTAAGTTCAGAATTTTTTATTAGAGAAGTGAGGCTGTGCCTCAGCACAGCAGACTTTCCATTTAATGCCACGGGAGGCTTGCCCTCAGGGCATTTACCCCATCCAGGAGCATCACACACACACACACACACACCCCAGATACAAAAGTGAAACTGTTTGCTCATCCGCTCAAGGACCGAGCAAAACCTTTCTGAAAAGAAGTCATCCTGCTTATCTGGATTGTATTGGAAAAAAATTGCTCTCTTCAGCAGTTCAGGATTGAAAACTTGCTTCTCCACTGCCCTTTTCTGTGTGTTTCTTGATGGTTTATAAAAGGGTTCCAAATCTGCTCGATAACACTATTTGACTAGATCTATGATGATGTATGCCAGAACATGTCAAAATAATTGTGTGGTGACTATTCTGGGTTAAGAAGAATCATATTTAATGTTACTAATTTTCACATTATTTCACCCATAAAAATCTTTCTAGCAGCAAAAGTTTTATTGCACTGTAATTCAGAGTCTCTAATTTATTCATGGGATAAATGTTTCATGTAATGAATTTTCTAGTAAATGTATTCTGAGATTCATGCAGAAGCAGGACCACTGTAAAACTGCACACATTTATGCTAAAAGAGATGGATTTCCCCCATTGCAAAGTTTGGAGGGCAAATCCTGTAGCTTTCTACCCTTAATTCATCTTTTCTGCCCTAGTTTTGTCTTTTATTAAGGTTTTTGTTGAACTCTTAAAAGCTTGATTGTATAAATGCTACTGCCATGTCATGTGCAAGATTTTGAGTTGGTTCATATGTGCAGTCCTTTGCACCAACAGAATTCTTTTAAGGCTGATGTTTGTCTCGATGGTGAGGCTTAACCACATTCTTAGTGTTTATTCTGAATTGTCTTTGTTCCTGTTTCACATCTTGGCGCTCACAGGTAGGGAGCAGGAGGTCTTGAAAGCTCATATTGGTGTTGCTGGAGAAAGGCCTTCTGTTAGAGATATGCTGAGTGCTTAAAGAGGAGGCAGGGAAGAGCTCTGTAGAGACTGATTTTACAGTCTTTTGCTGATGTCCTGGGTTTTTTAATGCTAAAAATTGTAGCATGTGGAGTAACAGGTACTGAGCAGCAAAGGACAGATCTTAAGGACGTAACCACAGATAAAGTGTTGGTGACCTTAGGTTTTTCCCTGAGTCATTATGAAGTCACTTGGCTAAGCTGTCTCTTGGCTGTGTAGACCAGGTAAACCCAGTGTTTCCAGCATTCTAAAAACTTCACACTGTCACAGCAGAGAAGTAAGCAACAGATGTTTCTCAAGTGCCTCACCTGTTGGCACCAGACAAAATTTCTTCCCTGAGAGGTTGAGCCTCTCAGGTATTTTACTAACAAGGCAGCTGCAAACCATGTTGTGCTGGATGGGTGAAAAAACTTGTGGGGAAACCTGCTCCTTGAATAATAAAATTATGTCACAGGGGCACTTACTCTCAAACTTGGTAAGTTTCAGGGACAAATCCACTGCCAATGAAAGTGTCTGTTAACAGTTTGCTGCAAAGGAGATCTACACTGCTGCCATGTCACCTAAAATACACACAGTGATCATCACTGACACGGTCATCAGCTGTAGTTCTCCAGACAGAAGTAACACCCATGTATTTTTGACTCTAGGTATGACAAAATCCTGAGGTGGCAATCTTTTTTTAAATGTTCCCTATTTAATAGGGTTAAAACTAATAAAGAATCCAGATCCTAAACTGGAGTCAGGCAGTGTCAATGATGCTAGTTGAGTTTATCACAAATTCTACAGTCCACTGTTCCCAGTTAGATAGAGTCCTGCACCATAATCTACAAAATGGTCAAGGCAAACATTAGGAGTAATCAGAAAAAAAGAAGTATTGCCAGTCTCTGTGGTGAATGGGAGGGACATCTGCAGCCAGAATGGGTATTGTCTCCTGATGCCTTTTCTTTAAGGCTGCTTCTCAAATAAATGAGGTAACCTTAGCCCATTCCAAGGCTCTGCTGTAATATTCTTTTTAGGGTATGGAAATCTTAGATGTGAGTCTCTGAGTGACCAGATGCATAGGAGCAGGTATTAAACTGCTGCAGTCTAATTGATATATGCTGCCATCAGTTTTGACCCAGGTAATAGCACAGCTAAAACAATTTCGAGTGGGTCGAAACATCCCTGGAGTACTTACTGCAGTGATATAAAAATCTTGAAGCAATGTGTCTTAAGTCCTGTAAATCATGTTAGACTTAATGAAAACTCTGCAAGAGTGTTCTGTATCCATAATGCATTCAGCTGCACTCTGTTGACATTTTGTGTCTGATTTTAAGAATTATGTAAACTCTTGATGATGTGCTAGAGCTGATAGGATTGGAAAACAGGGATTGATTTTTAATGGTTCATTTTTGTGCAGATCCTGAGAGTTGCAAAGGAAATTCATGAGATCCAATGCATTTCATCCCAGTGTTTTGATTTCTTTTGCCCAGAGGAATTTTTCCTTATGAAAACTTTGAAACCAGAGATGTGCCTGTTGTGTACACAATATCAGTTTCAGCTGGTTTGATACAATTGAGTCAGACCAACTTCACACTCTTGTTGCTTCAGTACATAAAATTTATCTGCCTTTTATTTACCAGCGAGCTATAAATGTTGTCCTTTGAAAGGGAAGTTGCTAGATAATGGCAAGGAAAAGATAACAGGTGAGACTGCAAACACATAGGCATACATTCTTGCTTCCATGTGCACCCATAAATCCTTTTGACATTAATGAGGACAACACTGATGTAGAGTGAAAAGCAGGCAGGACTCCATAATAAAAGTTATGCAATGTGAAGCACGTGAAACACCGTAGCAGACTTTCTGACTTCACAGGTTTTTCTTACCATCAGTACTGTGCTTAAAACATAGAAAAGTCTAAAAATATAGAAAAGAGATGCAGAAATCTCTTATAAATTAGGGTTGTGCTGTAGAATTTCCTAATTTGTTCTTCCACAGTTTTTATCAGTAGAATCTTGCTGCTGGAAGAGAAGCAAATTCTGCTGTGTTATTGCAGAATACACCTGAAATAGCTGATTTCACCAATTTCAGGCAACTTTCCTCCCCACCACCCCCCCCAGAGATTCAGAGCTGTGTGATTGAGAGCTGTACTCCTTTCTAATGCACACTTCTGCCTCATGTATTTGGGTATACACCAGGCAATTTCAAATGCTTACTTTGGGAGGCAATGGAACAATCTAAGGGATTATAAAAAAAGAGCTTTGGTTTTACAGAAAACATTCAGTGATTTTGAAATTAAAGTTGGATTTCCTCTAATTAAGCCGCACAGACCAATAATAATTCTGGAAAATGTGGTTTGCAAATGCCAGCCGTCCTGTGCTGCTTTTGCAACCAACCATTTACCAAACTGGATGTTGTCACTGACACACAGTTGGAAAAAATAAGGGGGGAAAAAAAGAAAAGGAAAAGAAAAAAAAAAAAAAAAACCAAGACAAAGGTTCTTTTTTAAAAAACCATGAGACTGGCGTCGTTATCATGACATTTTAAAATGTAATAAGTTCTTATGTGCTCCTGTTTGCTTTCTGGTTTCCAAACGAGTAAGAATAACATTCTGAAGCTTTTCTTTGGGACTGTGTAAGCTAGAAAGCTCTTAAATAAATTGAAGCTGTGTTCTTCATGTGAATAAATGATGTAGTAGCTTAGGCTTTAGGTGAAACACCAAATGTCTCAGAACTCTGTGTAAATCTGGTGGGCTTGCACTGTGTCTTCCAAGTTGGTAGATTTTATTCTAATTCTTTTTAGGTAAAAGCAAATACCTTTAAAAAAGGATGTCGTTGCTGTCTTAAAAATAAAGCTCCTTACTCCTGCAGTCGAACTGCTAGCAAACAGAATCAGCTCGATTCCATAAAGAAGGTGCTTTGTTTTACAAAGGGTGTCAGAAAGCATCTTTTGTTCTGTAATTACCTTAATCTTAATGAAGGTATTTGTTTTACTGTGTAACTCAGAGCTGTTCTGAAGGGAGTGGACATGCACGTACATGGAGGTGTGGAAAGCATCTGCTAGTTAATGGAAACAAAGATTTTGAGTATAAAGCTCTCCAGTGCCATAAATATTAAGGTTCATAAAAACAGAGCCTGTACTCAGTGTCTCACTGAACTGCCTTTTTAGAACCATTATGCCAGTACTCCACATAACTCTGACTTCTTGTCAGTAGCAGTTTTACTCTTGAGCTCTGCTCATGCACTGTAAGGACGTGGCCCTGGCTTTGCCTCATTGCATCTGGAAAGGTCAGAAGAGGGGAGCAGGAGTGGCAGAGCCACTGGGTGTTGCAGTGCAAGAGGAGGCACACCACAGATACCTACTGACCTTGTGAAGACTGTAAGAAAGGCTGGCAGCTCCCACCACTCCATGCTGCCTGCAGTTTCTCATCTGTGTAGGCTTTATTGTCCTGCTACCTTCATCACTGCTAGCTGAGTTGGTAAAAAGTCTTGAACTACCAGCACTGTGCCACCAGAGAGAGCGCAGGTCACTTTGGTTGTCCTGGGTCAGTGGTGTCATCTGCAGACTGCCTGAGGGTCATCTCCTCCAGATCATTGATAAATACATGCAGCAGAACTGGTCCCAGTACTGGGGAACACCATTTGTCACCAGCCACCAACTGTTCTGTGCTGTAGCAGTATAAAAAGTTCCTACTGTTTTTAAGCATATTTTCCCCGTCATCATCTTTTGAGCCTGTTGTAGAACTTGCAGGATGAATGGTCTGGGTTTTTTAAGTCGTGGTTATTAGCTTAAAATAAGAGGTGTAATTCAGCAAATTTTATTTTAAAATATAAAGCATACAAGGCATAACTAATATAGAGGTCCTGACTTTCAGGTAAGATACTCTCTTTTTTATGTGGGGCTGTTTTGTGTTGTCTCATGAGCATATTCTCTTTCAAGACTCCTTTAAATTGCTGTGTGCCTGCACTACCTGTATGCAGTTTTGTTTAGGTTTTTAATTAGGTGTTGGCTTATATATATGTTTCTTGAGATTTTTTCCGTATATTTATGGAAGTAAATTTTGCCATGTTTTACTTTCTGATTTTTTAGAAAGTGGGCAGGACCACAGCTGTCCTTCAGCTGGTGGCTCTCCTTAGGTGACACCCTGCACTGCACTGGCCCAGGCAATGAGTTCTGCATGGAATTGTCACCAGGGGAGACTTTGGGTCTTCTCCCTGAGTCTGTGCCCAGCTGTGACTGTAGTAACGAGACAGCTATTGTTGGAAAACAAAAGTACAGTTTGTTTTAATGGTATGTGAAAGTGCTTAGAGAAGGGTGTAGAACCATCCACCTGCATTTCCATCTAACCATGGGGCTTATCATCCCCTTGCAGCAATCCAGGCTGGCCTAATTCCTTTAGTCACCTTCTGTATATGTAAAAGTCAATACAGAAATCTGATTCCCCTGAGCAGTTACCACTCTGAAGGGAAATCCTCCTTCTAATCAGCATTGGTTTTGTGTTCCTGGCTGGTCTGGAGAAACCTGTCAAGTGTGCTTACTAGAGATAGAACTGTGGGATCTCAGCACATCAGTGCTGTGTGGCTGACCTTGAGCACTTTCCTTTCTTCTTTGCTTCTCCTGTGTGTTGACATCACCTTACACAACCTGAATTGGCATGCTCACACTGTAAAATTGCAACTGAGGAATCTGGTCAACTTAGAAAATCCTTTGTGTTTCCCTCAGGTTTAGGTACTCAGTAGCTGCTCTTGGGTGATCAGGCCTTCTTTGAAAATCTTCCCAGACATCACCAGTGAAATGTGCTGATGCTGAATGTGTTTGAAAACCTGGCCCTGATGAGAAGGCCCTGCAGTAGAAGGATTCTGTGATAGGGTGTTGAGGTAGGGACATCCAGGTCCCACTGGGAGCAGAGCTGTAACTGAATTCTCCACTATTGTCCTACAGAGCACCTGGTTAAACACTGAGTTTTAGTTTCTGGTTCCAGCTAATTAAAGGATCCATCCCAAATACAGTTAGATGTAAGAGATCTCAACAGCTGTGGCAGAATGCATTGAAAACAGTGAGACTTTCTGCATAAATGCCACCATTTTAGATCTTTTGTCAGCCAACACTGTTGATAGCTAAGGTTTCCCTCCGGGTATTTCTTGCCAAGGGCAGCTGGACCCATTAATTAATGGCAGGGTTTACAAATCCTTCAGTCACTGCCTTCTCAGCAGTTCTCTCACCCACAGAACATCACTTCTGTCTTTTCTGCCCCGAGTCCCTGCCAGGCTTGCAGTGGGGGTGACCTGGTGGGAACTGATCAAAACGGGTGGAGGCAACCAAAATCTCCAAAATCACAGATGCAGAGAAATGGTTTGAACATGCTGGGGCTAGGGGCAGTAACTCTTTCAAAGCAAACTATTGCTGTACTCTCTTCCCTCACTTGGGAAATCCTGTGGAATATAATCACCATCCAAAAGAGTAAATCCTCCCTAAAGCCCATTCCAAAGGAAGTCAGTCACACTCAAGACACTGTAAACACTAACCTCCTTATCCCAGCCCTCTCTGTGTACCCCCTCCACATCCCCATCCTCTTCTCTGCTCGTGATCTCCATTTTTATCTTTCCTGTTACATCACTCCCACCACACTGTATTAATCATCTGGCCACTATCACATTACACTTAATAAATGAACGAGATCTAATACAAAAATCCCTCCAAACCAGATGACTTAATACTCTTTTATGCTTAACTCTTTTTTATTCCACAGATGTGTTGCAAACACTCACGAGTGTTCTGTAGTAGATGAAATGTTTTTAGCAAAGATAGTTGAAAGTAGATGTAATTTATATAAGCTATTTAAGTTCATTTCTGTTTCATGAAGCATCGTACATCTTGTCCTCATCGGAAAAAGAGAGAAAATTGCTATTTTTGTGTGCAGAAAAGGACAAACCCCACTAAGTTATGAGCCTAGTTTAGACCCAGTCTCTAAGGTTAGGAGATGTTCTCAGAGCAGTCCGTGGCAGAGCTGGGACAGGGGCCACTAATCACAGCCACAATATTCCCTTTTATCTAAAATACCCTGTTTTCAGGGGCAAAATGAATCACCTCCAGGAGAGCAAGTTCAGCTCTGTGGGAGCCGTAAGCCCCTGACTGAGCCTCTGTTTTGCTCTGCTTTCATGTTCCCTGACACAGCACCACCTTCTCCTGTGTGTCTTGTACCTCATGCAAAGTTGAAATGGCTTTTGGTAGTTCTTGGCCCTGCAGAGCTCCTGTGCCCAGATGGGATTGCCATCCCTAAAGCCAAACCTTGGGCTTTGATAGATGGGTCTGCTATTCTGTTGACCCTGCAGGACCTTGCAGCTGGACTCTGCAGCCATTTCTGACCTGCTTTCTTTTGTCACAGAACCATAGAATATGCTGAGTTTGAAGGGACCCATCAGGGTCATCAGAGTCCAACTCCTGGCCCTACACAGGACACCCCAACAATGCTGCCGTGTGCCTGAAAATGTTTTCCAAACACTTGTTGAGCTGTGTCAGGTTTGGTGCCGTGACCACTTTCCTGGGGGGCCTGTTCCACTGCCCAGCCACCCTCTGGGTGAGGAACCATTTCCCAAAATCCAACCTAAACCTCTCCTGACTCATCTTCGTGCCATTCCCTTGAGTCCTGTCCCTGGTGTGAGAGTGAAGAGATCTGTGCCTGCCCCCTCATGAGGATGTTGAAAACCTCAGTGAGGTGTCTCCTCCTCTCCAGGCTGAGCAGGCCAAGTGCCCTCAGCTGCTCCTCACACAGCTTCTCCTCCAGACCCTGCACCATCCTTGTGTCCTCCTGGACACTCTCTGACAGCTTGATGTCAGTAGCTGGTGCACCCTCACAGTGCTTTCTCTCTGTGAACACTCTGCTTTTTAATTTTTCTTTCCGTGGGTGCCCCCAGGTGAGCAGGGCACCCTGGAGGAACATCTGTGCAGGCCAGTGCAGTGTCAGCCAGCTGTGCCCCATGCAGCCCAGGGCTAGGGGAGGTGCTGGGTGCTGTACAGGGGTGTGAGCCCCGTGCTTGGCCTGGGCTGATGTGCTCCCTGCTCCAAGTGAGCTGGTTCAGACAGGTGACATTGGCAGGTGTCTCTCCACCCTTTTTTACTGCGCTCTGCAGGTGCACTGCATCAAGAGCTCAGGTGATTCTCAGTGTTAATTCTGACTCGCCAACCCTTACAGTTTCATCCCATAATGGGTGTAGAACAAAACATGAGATGGTGGAGCTTTTGGTCTGGAATAGATACACAGAGAAGGCTCCAAAACACTGAAAGTACCAACGAGCCCTATGTGGACATGTTGTGTGGGCTGTGCCATATCACCTGTGCTATGGGAAACAAGTCATTCCTGAGGAAATGCCTGAGAGACAGCAGTAATAAGGATTTCTGGGCAGGATTTTGATAAAGCTATAACAGGAGATTTAAAAGCCCCCAGTAATCCCCTTTATTTACTCACAAAAACATCATTGCTTTCATTTTTAAGCAAGAGGATTGCCATTTATGTGAAGCTCACAAATTTCACTGTCTTAGGTTTGCCTGGGAGGTCGTTACAGTTGTCTGTCATTTGCTAAAACAGACATGAATTTTCAACTTTCAAATTGCAATTTCTTCACCCAAAATCGTTTCGCAGACTATGTTAGGTTTCTAAATTGAAATAGTAATGACCCTTGTATGACTGTGAAAGATTAGGCTCTGGGCTTTGTACACATCAGAGGCTTAAAAACACTGGTAAGTAGCTATGGTGTTAGGTGATTAAGAGAGGGAGGTTGAACTTTGCATCTGGTGTAGCTGCTATAGAGCTTTCCTGGAAAATGCCAACTAAATTACCCAAGTACTGGAAAATTGCATTTGAAAATAATAACGGTTTCATTTAGTTTTATCATCAAGACTGACAGCTGGAGGAGACTCGGTCTGTTGCTGAACCCCCAAATCAACAAGTTTTTGTTGTTTTTTTTTCTCCTGACACACACAGGGGTGGGAGGAAATGCTCATTTAAGACCAGTAAACAGCCACTGCTGTGAATTTCTAATCCTTTCATTAAGTCACGCTCCCTGATTGCTGGCTACGTTCTTTTAATTCACTATCTCTTAAATTATAATAATTGAGAACACATTAGGGCCGAGTAAGGGAATGGGGAAAAAAAAAAAAAAAAGCTGAGTAGACAATCACCTTGTAAACATCTTGTGATGGTGATGGCTATTTAACAGGAACGCTCAGTACCAACTGAGGCACAGGCGAGCTTATCCAAGCAAATCAATGCAAGTTAATCTTTCAGTGTCAGCTGGCTGAGTTTTGGACTAGTGATGAATGCCTTGACTGGAAAGATGAAATGCTGGAATGCCAGGCACTGCTCTGACAGCTACAGATGGTGCCAATTACTGCCAGTAGAGCCTGTCCTGCTGTGAGCCCAAGATGTCTGATTTGTGGTCACAGAAAAATGAAAAAGAGGTTTCCCAGCTGGGCCTGTCACCTGTCCTATATTGCTCCGTAGCAAAAATGGTATTTGTGTTCTAAAATCAAATTTCTTTGTATATTTATGCTAATGATCCCACCATGCTAATTACCAGACATATGCCTTGGAAAGATGCAGGCACTGTCAGAAAGCAGAATTTTCCTTTCTCTGGTTTAAAACAAATTTCAGAAAGGATGGAAAAGTTAGGATAAAATGCAATGTCGAAATAAAGGGGAAGGAGGTGAAAGGGGGAGGAATAAGCAATTCAATAGAGCAGGCAGACATTCTGTGCTTAATTTTTCTTCATGCAGTTGAAAGGGATTTACAGGCTGTAAATCAGAACAGGATCCAGCCCATGGTCTCCAGTTTTGCCATACTGAGCCTGAATGTTAATATAAGCCTTTATTTTTCCTTTGTACGTTTGAGCCTTTTTGTGTTTGTTTTTCATGTGCTGTCTTATTCCACCTCTACTCAAACTATACAAATTGTCATTTATTGCACTTTCACATTATTTCCTGCCTCTGTGATATTTAAAAGGATTAGTCGAGACATCTGTGATCTGTAATTGGCTTTTTCCATGAAAGGGGATCAGCTGTAAGAACTTAAGCAACCCAGACTTATTTTACTTGTGATACTTGAAAGCCTTCTGGACAGAGCACCTTTGCTGCAGTGATTTAACACCAGGTTTGCTCAGTGTGCAAATGCAGCTTCAGTCAGTCCTTTGCCATTGAATCCACTGTGATTTTATCCACCTGAAAACAGCCCATGTGTTTTAATTAAAATATATATTGAAATAACTGGTTCCAGGTTTGGCTTTCTCTAACATTGTGCTGTGAAAGGGGACCCTATAGCATACTCTTAACTCTGAAATAGATTTCCATTCTACTTTTATTTATATATTAAATTAACAATAGCAGGGTAATTATCCTTATTGGAGCATGAAATACAAATCTGCCTCTCTTTCCCCTGTCCTTGGAACTCATCTACCACAGTTTGCCTAATTGTTAAGAGCTGGTAGGTGGGGGTGTTGGGGAGCAGACGGCCTATTTCCATTTTATTAGACTCAACCTTTGCTAACGAAGCTATTTTCCCCTCAACTTCAAACACAAATGTTTAAGCAAATTTTTAGAATTCATTTAACAGTAGTAGTAAATCAGCAGACAAACTGCACTGTGAAAATAACTCTTACAGCAGCTGTGGGATGGAGTGGGCCAAAGTACCTTTAGGTCCTGGCTTGAATCAGGGTGTATTTGGTGCTCTCAGATAAGCACTCAATTGCCAGTTGTAATTCCACCATATAACTTGGAAAAGCTGGCCCTGTGAGTTCCCAATAGCTCATAAATTATGAGCTTTCAAGTGATCAGTTATTTAAGTGTTTGGGAATTAAACAGTGGTGATAAAATGCAAGGTGGGAAGACACCACGACTTCCCTTAATTTTCGTCTTGTTGCATTTTGTCAAGCAATGAGGAAGGTGAAAACACCTGGCAAGTCTGGGAAGGCTTTCAGTATGTCCATAAATTGCTGTAGCTTTCCTGTGCCTGTTTGTCTGAGAGTGCCATCTTTTATTTGTTACTGGGTTTGCTTTCCCCTACCCCTGATTATTTAACTGTTAGGTTTTTCTGCCAAAGGTCTCACCTTCTTACAGAACCTCTTGTTTTATTTAGCCTATGCCAGTGAAGTCAGCTTTTCATGGTTGCCTTATTCTGTGTAGGCTTCCTAGGACATTATCATTAGTATAAAGGCAAAGGGAGTTTGCTGGAAGAACCACCTAAAAACCCCCATTATCTGAGTGGGTAATATCCATAGGCTCATTCTCAGGCACAGCTGTCAGGATTAGAGATTTGCTAACGTGAAATGAAAAGTCTCCCAGGTCCCCTCATCACCAGCAAAGTGCAGGTGGTGACACAGAGATGTGAGGTGGTGACACAGCCTTTGGGGCTGTCCTCTGCAGCCCCTCGCTGCCCAAGCTGTGCCATGGCCCTGGCAGTGGCTGTGTGGCACAGGTGAGCTCAGGGCAGTTCTCACCTGCCTGCTGCCAACCTCCCCTTGTCACCGTGTTAGCTCTGCCCTGCCCCAAATTATGTAACAGTTGAGCCCAGATTCGTAGGGTTTGCTGCCAAGGGCCTCAGCTCCTTGTAGAGAATATTTTGGTTGTTTCCTGGACTGCTTTTTCATTTCCTGACTGCTGGGAGAAGAAGGCTATAATGAGTGAAAGCCACAGTGGTGCCCTCCCCCCCTGACTCCGAGTACAGCATTTTTTGGGGGCAAATACACTGTTTTGTGTAACATTCAACCTGGGGAGATACTTAACCACTTTGCCTCAGTTCAGCATGTCTAATACTTGGCACAAATCAGTGTATTCGTGTTTCATTCAGCTTGGATAACAGCCAACATAGAGACTCTATTTTCATGTTTGAATTTCACTTGGCAGATCCTTAAAAGTCACTGGAGAACTTTGCCTGGGTAATAAAAAGCAACTTTTTTTTTTTTTATTGAAAACTAATTATTTTTTCAGCTCCGTGTGCCAGCTGTTTAAAAACGTTGTGGTCACGTTACTGCATACTTTAATTACAGAGTTCTAGAAAAATGCAGATCCTATTGTGAAATGTTCCTCACAGCAGCTAATAAGCCACTTATTTTCAGCCCCATCCAAGCTGTTAAAATACACAGATAGCTTTTTGTGACTATAATTAAGTATCATTTAACACCAAATGCAGAAACGCCAGGGTAAAGCATCTACCTGTTTCGGGTGGGAAATGGTGAGTTTAAGGCCAGAAGACCAAGCTTGTGCATGTGTGGAAGAGGTGGTTAATGCTGGGTGAGGTTTTCAGAAACACTCAGGACTTTCCAAGTCACTGGGAACACCAGGCTCAAGGTGTCTTTGAAATTTCTTTTATCCCTCTGCATCCTTAAGTACCGAGATGCTTTTGAAAGCCAGGTGTGGAAAGACTCCTGGGATGCTGTAATGGGCTCTGCTGGCTCAGGACAGAGCACTTGGCTTGGGAGGAGCTGGGCCAGCAGTGCAGTGACACAGACCTCAGTGCCAGAGACTCTCCTTGGCAGCCCTGGCTTTGTTTGGGTCCCTGAAAGAATAGGGTGGGAACAGGGATCAGCAGGCAGTGCATGAACCCAGTCAGGAGGGTCTGTGCTCCTTTGAAGTGAGCACCACAGGGGTGGTGGGAGCTGTGTCCCTCCGTGCAGCTGCAAATCCCAGCTCCCCTGCACTCACCCTCCCTGTGTGACCTGGCTCCCTCCGTGAGGGAAGTGTTTCTTCCAACATTCTGTGTCGTGTGGAACTTCATCTTTCACAGTGCCAGTGTTTGCAGAGCATTTGGCCTGCCAGATGCTGCTTCAAATTAAGGATGGTTCCGAGCCAAAATCTTGGGTTCAAACACCTTCAGACTTTGGGAAAGTTTGTATCCCAATTTTTTATGGCTTTGCTCTATCCCTGCTTCATTTCACTCTTACCTAGTTACAGTTTTTATATTCTCCTGCAATCAGAAGCTGCAAAGAAATGTAACAGGAACAGAGTGGGTGGATGTTTCATGGGAGAATAGTAAAACTTTGCCTGGCTGGAGGCATGCTCAGTTTCCTTGGTCAATTTATTGGACATATAAAAAGGATTATTCAATGGACAAGAACAGTCTTACATCCCTACCTTTCTTACACTGCATTTCTGGTCATACCTTTCATATAAAAATAAAGTACCATTTGCTATTTTATTTGATTCATTCCTGTAAAAACTAATCTGTTGCATATATATAAGCAGAATTTTTATAAAAGTATATAAACACTAAGGGAAAAATGGCAGAACAGATGGCAAGTAATAAAGCCATTTCATGGTATTTGCTGGACATGCAATACCAGACATGTATGTTTCTCCTCCATAGCTTTTTAAATTATTTTTGAGCTTGTTTAGATTCCACTGGACATCATTTTTCCTCTCACTGCTTTGAAATAGATTGAAGATGCATTTCCACTGTATTCCCACATTTTAAGTGTAAGCATGCAGTAATAGAGTATGTTATCACAGCAAACTGTAGGTAAAGTATTTGCTTATATTAATTTATATCTAGTTTGTGTCGTTAGAGGCAAATGTAGCTGTTATAAGCAGCCTGTTCTAGGAATAAACAAAATAAAATGGAAATGCCAAATCTTCCTAAACACGTGAATTTCAAAGCCATTTTTTTTGACCACAAAATGTGTCAGAATAATATATCCACTGATTTCTTAAGAACAAAAAAAACCCCCCCAAACTAGAATGGCTGTTTTGATACTGTGCAATTTGACATTTTCTCCCACAAAGTGGTAAAAAAAACCAAGGAGAACGAACCAGTTTAAGGTAAAGAGGGAAGAAACAAAAAGTACATTTTAATGAGGTATTTACAAATTGCTCAGCACAGAGAAGAGGCACATTACTTTAGCACTTTGTCACTGTAAATATTGCAGATGTCGTTCGTCTCGAGTTTGTCCCGGAGCGTTATTAGAGCAAAACATACAAACACACAGCCAAATCTTTTTGTGTTGATCTTAATGCTTTTGACTCAATCAGGCTTGAGCAGGGAATCCAGACCTGCCCTACAATCAAACAGTCATTAGAGGCCAAGACTAATTGCTGCAGTGATTAATTCTGTGCAGACACCAGTGCTGCTGTGGTAGGTGGTGGTGTTTTGCCTGCGACACGGGCAACCAACACCCAAATCCAGCAGAGCTGCAACCCACGGGGGATGCTGGCTGTGGATTCCCTCACCTGCCCCGGGAGCCTGTGAGCAGGAGGGGGAAGCTGGCAGGTGCCCTGGGTGTCCCTGGGGTGGACGGGCATCCAGCAGCCACGCTCACGCCTGCACAGCGCCGGCACCTTGCACACCCTGACACTGGCAGCTGCTGCCCAAAGGGCACCTTGCACACCCTGACACTGGCTGCTCCTACCCAAAGGGAAGTTTTAATTCTGCTGCTTTTAGGTTGTTGGAGCCCTGGAGGCTGAGAATTTTAGGCTTTTCGTGCTGATAGGCACTGATCCTGAAGAAGACACTGCATTTGCACACCCTGACACTGGCAGCTGCTGCCCAAAGGGCACTTTGCACGCCCTGACACTGGCTGCTCCTTTCCAAAGGGCACTTTGCACACCCTGACACTGGCTGCTCCTGCCCAAAGGGCACCTTGCACACCCTGACACTGACTGCTCCTGCCCAAAGGGCACCTTGCACACCCTGACACTGGCTGCTCCTGCCCAAAGGGAAGTTTTAATTCTGCTTTTAGGTTGTTGGAGCCCTGGAGGCTGAGAATTTTAGGTTTTCTGTGGTGACAGGCACTGATCCTCAAGAAGACACTGCATTTGACCTGAGGCCGTGGAAAAGCCCCATTTCCCTCTGCAGATTTTGCCAGGAAGATCCGGGGAGGGAGATTTTTATTTGTTTTAAAAATGCGTTTCGGCAAAAAGTTCTTATTTTCTTAAAACTCGGAATCATTCTTTATAAATTGCAAATATTTAAGTACGTACGTTTCAGAGATTCATATTGCAAATATTTAATTTTTTGAGGCTCCTAGGCGTTTTTGGAAGGCTGGCAACTTCTGAATGTATCAGTGTGTATGTGTGCACTCGCCAGCACCAGTGAGTGCAATTAATGTTTGAAAATTGTGGCTTTCTGCCTCTCAAGCATAAAGAAATCTTTTAATTTGACAATATAGCCAACAAAATCCTAATTTGTTTTGAGACAGACCCTCACCTACTTGCATTGGAGACAGGTGCAAAGAGGAAAGAAAGCCTTTCCAGAGTTTAGAGCATGAGTAAATATCAGATAGGAACACGCAGTAGAAAAAAAAAAAAAAAAAAATCCACATCCATTTTAATTTGCATTTGTAATATTAGCGATATCCAGTAGTAAAATTTGCTAAAACACGGTTCCTGTTAGGGAAGAAAAGTAAAGCTAAGAACAGCCTTTGAGAAACATTTGCTTCTTTTATCTAAGGCATTTTGGTGTGCCCATGAAAAGTAAATGTGTATACCATTTGTAGTACAGTGAACCAAAGCTGTCTAAGTGCAAACAGAGAAAAATACAAATTTTGTGAATAAGATATGATGGACTGTTTTCAGGAATCAAGGTACTTGTAAAAGACCTCTCTGGGCTAATGTGACTGCTTTATATTTTTGTCATGCCTTTGTAACGTTGAAGATCATTAGGAACTGTCTCCAGGGAAAGGGACCTGTGTCTAAAATCAGTTTGGGCCCATTATCTTCAGTAAGAGACTGTCTATACCCCAGGCATCCTGAATCCTCTATTTACTGGGGGAGGAAGCACATTATGGAGTGGGCATTAATGCAGTGGGACCCCAGATTTCTAGAGCTCATTAATTTGAATGGCTTGGAGAGCTGGACATCAGCTCTGTGGGTACCTCTGCTGTGCCTGCTGCTCCTGCTGCTCCGTGGGGCTTTTGTGTTCCCTGCCCTCGCTTCAGTCATTGTTTCTCCTGTTTTGTCTTCTCCTGAAAAACACTCATTGGCCACGAAAAATCTTCAGTGCTCAACGTAAAGGCTGTGTCCTGGCACAGGCAGGAGCCACGGGATGAACTTTGGCAAGAGCATCCCCGGGTTTTGCTGTTAATGAGGTTCCTCTGCTGCTGGATGCATTACACAAGGAGAGGCTGGAGCCCAGAGAGGCACATCCCTTCCTGATAGGAGCAGCCAACGAGCTGCTTTAGGTGTTGGCTTTGAGGTTACCAACAGCCTAATTTGTTATGTGTTCACAGGGCCAAGGTTCTTCCTTTGCAGTAAGCTGTCCTTACACACGTTGTTTTTGAGCTGTTCCTCTAAAAGCAGTTGTAGTGGTAAAATAATGTGATCCACAGGTATGCTCTGAATGTATTGTGAAGTAAAATATTACTATGAAATGCTAGCAGAAATGTAAAATCCACGTTTTTGAGGTATTATTTTAAAAATTCATATGGCATCTGAGGCTTTTTACCTCCCTCAAGAAAGAACTTCGAAGTGCAAACAAAACAGGAGCTGGAGGTGACTGTTAAAGATACGACTTTTCAACTCTCTGTTAGGAATTTTGTGGTTTACAAACAGCTGAGAATGTCTTCTGCTTTTCTCTTGAGGTTGTAAACACTGTGAATTAGCAAGTGAAAAACTTAGTGTTCCCCTGTTCCCGTTATCCAGATCTGTAAGAACTGGCACAGTGTTACAGAATCAACATTTAAAAAACATAAACTTTGAAAGACTTCTTTTTTTTTTTTTAACAACCTGCCTATATTGCTTTATGTGCCTCTAAACAGTTTCAATAGCTGTGGAAACAGACCTTTCAGTGTCATGATGTCTTTAAAGGCTGCAGGTTACGTCATCTGGCACATTAGGTGGAGGTGTAGATAACATTAAACACACCAGCTTTATAATGACTGTACAAATGTGTACAAATGATACAGCCTGAGATCACACAGAAATTATATGTATAAGCCTTAGCTAGATGTTATCTCTAGTCCAAAAATCACCCTAAATCTGGTCAGATAGTTATTCACCAGAAGTACAATAAATAACTCCCGGGTTTATCTGTTGCAAAGATCTCTTCTGAGGTCGTCTGTGCAGATGTCTGTGCTTTTTCTTGTAATTTGATGACTGCATCTCCATAGGCAGGTCCTGGGAAGTCTTCAGTGCCCTTCTGACAGGTGCTGAGGAACTGCAGGATTAGTGGAGCTCCAGTAAATTGAAATGTTGGTGATATTGCTAAATTCCCTTGTCCCCTAAAAAAAAAAAGAAATGACAAAGCTAAAAAGCATGCCTCTAGATCAGTTTAATGCTGGATTATTCTTTCACATAATCTTATTTCTTTCTTCAATTCCTCATCCAAATGATGCTGATAGTAGCAAAATTAGAATAAATAGATCTAGGTGTCCACATACTAGGCAGGCATACCCTCATATGATTTTTATAATTTTAATTAAACTGCTAAAATAAATTTGTGTGTTTGGCCAGGTCATGGGGTGAAGTCCAGCATATATCTGGGTTCTGGCTTGTCAGCACTCAAAGTGCCACCCAGTTTTTGGATTATTGAGCTAGTCTGCTCTAAAAAAAACTATTGTGAAAGACATAGCAGCCCAAAAGGACATTTTGATTTCAGTAGCGGCCTTTCTATCAGAAATGTGAAGGCCATCTTTACAATTCAGTGCTCCGAGCTGATTTCTTTTTCTGCTCAAAGAAACTGAGTCCCAGTAACTTCCATTTCTCTTCTTTAGCTTTCAGTTCAAGTCTAAATAAAACCCAAAACTGATCTCTTTGGACTTATTCCATGCTACTGACCTCATGTCCATCTGTTCACATACCCTCTCTCAGCATGGTCACCTCCCTGTGACAGTTTTCCCCCTTGTGTATGAGCTGGTGCAGTGAAGAGAGGTCATTTTTCCTCTTGAGTTACCCTACAAGTAGGGGACATGGTCTATCCACCCCCTTCAATTATTCTTCAAACACCATCTTCTTTTTTTTGTTTGTTTGCAGCTATTTCTGCTTTCTCCCCTTCCTTTCTCCAGTGTGTCTGTGAGATCGTGTCTTCTAAACACAATATAAACCAAAATGTGTTGTAATGTTGTAAAGAGAGCTGCTGCTTGAATGAGGTGCTTCCCAAGGAGTAACAATATTTGTTGAGCAGATGTTATTTCATTCTAAATAATGGAAACCATTTGGTGTCCTTCAAAACCATCACGAGGGCAATAGATGGGAATAAAGAAGAATTCAGCAGAGACATAACAGCTGGAGAATTTCTTCCCCAATTCCCTCCATCCCCTGAATAGTAGCTATTGCAGATGTTTCAGAATGGCTGAGGTGCTGTTCAGGAGAAAATCTCCACAGGTTCCTGCACCATGTGAAGCCCTGCAACTGGCTCCTGCACCCCGCTGAGCTATTCAGTAGAAAGCTCAGCTGGGTCATGGAGTTCCTGCCAAGGGGCCAGAGGGCAATTCCTGTAGAGAGCATCAAAATCAGGGCAGGAAACTCTACTCCCTGCGCTCCTCTGAGCCGAATGCAAAATGTCCCACAATGGGCAGTTTTGTTTTTTGTTTGACAGAAATGCTTCTCCGTGCCAGGAGATCATCAGTTAGGTAATTTAGCAGGTATGGTTACACTTCGTTTACCAAGCTTATTAAAAGCTTAATTTTTTTTTCTTTTTTTCCTCTGCCATGGATCAGAGGAAAGGCAATTCACATTATTTTTACTTTAAGAGGCTTTTAAAATACTTTAAAACTGCAGAGCTGATGGGCAGCTTTCCTCCAGCCAGATACTTGCATGCTTTCCTGCACAGGTATTTGTGAAATCTGGAACTGTTGGACTGGTTTCCTAAAACATACTCCAAGGCTGTGTGGTTGTGTCTAGCTCTATCTGATGGAGAGGGATCAGAAAGTTCTGTAAAATAAATAGCCTGGTGGCTGGAGTGATTTATGTCTGGAGTGCCATTAAGATAGGTTGGCTCTGGTTACCCTCAGTGTCCATACCCCAGCTGAATTTGCAAAGATTGACTGGGTTTGCCTGCAATAAGCAATATATTTACAACCAACCTCACACCTAAGGGTCTTCTGTTCAGGAGTCTGATATGTGGGAATGCAAAGAAGTCATAATACAAATTTGTGAAACCAGCTTTGTATGGGGACCTTTTGGTTCTCCTGCAGCTCAGTAGTCTGAAGAATCTCCAGGCTATAATGAAGTGCATCAATTTCATCAGTGTCTTTTATGTTACAGGGCAGTACTGAAATAACACATACTTTCACGTCCCTAACTACAGGATCACAAAATATCTCTTCAATTAAGAAGTGGGAGAGCAGCTATAATGTAAGAAATATCAATCTTTAGGAGATAGTGTCAGAAGAAATGGCTGCTTTATTAGCAAAAGTTTGATGATACTGCAGCCACTCAAGTAGAATATTCATGTACTTTAGATCTATTCTTAATTAATTCTTGAATACTTGACAGGCTTTTTCATTTAAAATTCTGTTTTCCCTCTTTGAATATCTGTCCTTGTTTGTGCATTGGTACTTAATTTTCTTACAGCTCAGCCTAACCTTTCTTTTTGAGACTTTTTCTTTTTTTTTTTTGAATGAATACTTTATATCATCAGACTCTCACACAGAAGTTCCAATGTGGTTTGAAAGTAAAATAAGAAACTGATGTTGCTTTACAGCAAAGAACAGCACTTTTGACACAGTGAGTTTCATTGCATCAGCCAAACTAGAGCCCAGGTTATTTTCATGTTAGGAAAAATAAGGCTGGACAAGTGAGATTGTTCTACAAAGTTAGTTTTATGATAGTCTGAGAATACTGTTTCCAAGTGATGGTGGAAGAACCAGTTCAGGTAAGATCCAAAATGGACTTAACCCAAAATATTTTTTTTTTGACGGCCAAAGAAATTAGAGGTCTTTTTTGCTTTATTTTCCTTAAAATTTTAGAATTAATTTCTTTAATTAGCCAGGGGTACTGCATGGGCCCTGTCTGCCCAGCATGAATATGCAGGGCTGGGCTGTGCTGTGCTGCTGTGCAAGGACTGTGGGCCACAAACCCAGCCCTTGGCATTTCCACAGCTTATGGAACAACTTGTTCTGGTTGGGAAGGAAAAAAAAAATGTTTTGGACAAAGAAAGGACCTCCTTTCAAAAATAATGGAAAACCTGGGCTGGATGTTCTTCCAACTTCTTTCCTGTCTCATGTCTCTGTTCAGGTGTGCATACATGGATTCCTTGTATTCCTTGGGCAGGGTGTCCTTCACTGTGGATTCAGGGATCCCAACACAAAGTGAGGGCAGCTGGGGGTGAGGCATTTGCACTGCTGAGCCCCACCCCCTAATTTGGGGGCTAAATTAGGGAGAGTCTCCTTTGCTCCCAGAGATCATTATCAACAGAGATGGGCATCTCTGCAGTGTGAACTGGAGCAGCTAAATTCAACTCCTTATCCAAATTCTTCCCTGGAGAGGCTTCTCTGTTCCTGCAGCTCTCTAGGGAAGGTGGGAAGGCTCAGGCCATCCCAACTTGGTGCCTAAACCACCAAACCTTCGGTGACATGGCCCCAGGTTAAGCTCTTTGTGATCATTTAGAAGTGCTTGACTTGGGACCTGAAAAGGTGACTGTTTGCTTTCCCAGTTTGTTATTCCAAAGACAGGGAAATTTCCCTGACGCTTCTCACCGAAGTCTCCCAGCTTGTTGTTTATGGCTTTTGCTGTCATTTTCATTAACAGCAAATTGTTCAATATGATGCTAAACTGAGCTATATTAGATCAGCTAGAAATCTTTGTCGGCTCTCAAAGCGCGGGCATTACATATTCAAAACAGGACCTAATGTTTCAGAGATTCATATTCTACTATAATTATATGGTTCAATGCAAGTGATTATATCTCTTCTTCAGTATCGGACTGAAAAGTTTTGGTTTGCTGGCTTCCTCATAATTTACTGCCGAGGCATAATAGGCCAGTCTTGCGGAAAAAAAGATGATAAATGACGCTGGCAAGGATTCATAGATTTATTAAATTTCTATCAAACAGTGCAACAAAAAAAAAATCTGCTTAAGTTAGAAATGGGCTCAAATTTTTTAATCAAAATTCATGAGTCCTGATGCTTGGTTCAGTAGGTCCAAGGAAGGCTTGAATTGAGGACTGATTAAAGAAAATAAAAGGCTTATTTGAAGTAATTTTTCAATGACGGCTTTTAATTGGATGTTAAATCAAATTCTTATCTGCTTTTCTGCAGATAGCACATTATATAAAATACAGTTAGTGGCACTACCACTGTAACTGATACACTGAATAACAATTGACTTCTTACTTTACACCAAGAGGATAGAAGGACTGCAGTTGTCAACCTGTCAGAAATTAACTATGTAAATTAATGCTTAAGTATATGAATATGAATATGATTTACAAGAGGCTCTGAGTGCTGTCAGTAAAAGTCCTGATTTCTTTCCCCTCCAAGGTTAACAATTACTAGCTGACCTTTACAAATTTGGGCTATATTTTCTCTTTTATAGCTGATACGATGTTCCAGGGATCTCAGTAATGCCGAAATAATCTGAAGTAATCTGTCATGTACCAAAAGAAGTATTGTACTAACACCTATTATATTTCATGTGTATAAGGCAATACATTGCTGAAGATAATAGACTTATTATTTAGTTTGATGGTTACAGTAACTGTGAAATTTGTTGCTTGCTTTCTTTGCAGAGTGGTAGGGTAGCACTCTTCATTATGGGGATGTATTCTTAATAGGCTCTCAATTAATTCTGTGATGTTTTACTGCTGAGAGTAACATCTGATGTCTTGGGCTTAGAAAAAAAAAAAATCCCTCTATCTCACCTAGACTAACCAGGACCCACAAAGAGAAGTAGAATATGCTGTAGAATTTATGCAGTCCAGAGTGTGGGAGAAAGAGGAAAACCATCAAGGATTAAGTCTCAATGTTACACTTAGTTTTTCTTCAGTGGGAGAATTGCATATGTGTGGGTTTTCTCTGCTGGAGTTGGCATTGTGCTCAGTATAATCACTGTGCTAAACATTATGATTATTTGTACCACTGGAATTCACATCTCGTTCTTATGTATTCCCCTGCCTCTTCCTCTACAGAAGTGTTCCCACAGGAAATAAAACTCCCTATTAGGAGATCCTCCATGAGATTCTGTTTTAAATTCAGAGAAAACTGTCCTGCAAAACCAGATCCAAATTCTTCTCTGAACAATTAAACTTTACCATGAATAACAGCATTTTTCCACCAAGAGGCAGTATCGAACACTAGGCAAGTGTATCTGGATTACAGGATTCTCAGACCCAGCATGGAGAACTAGACTCTCCACGTGGTCTCCATGTGGTTTCTCATGTTCCCCCCATGTCAGATATCCAGCACATTGGGATCCCAAACCTCTGGGCTTGGAACAAGGGCGCTAAGAAAGGAAAGCACACTGTAAAATTGCTGCGTGCTAAAACGAGGTTAAGCAACTGCAGCTTCGTAAAACAGAGCCCCTGAGTGGAGACAAACCATCTTCAAAAGATTCTGAAATTTGGTTCAGATAATGGTCAAGAAATTCAGCTTTTTCAAAGCTTTGAAGTCCCTTTTTAGTCACGCCCCAGAGCACATGCAGTGGCTGGTGGTAGGTGCTTCACCCGTGGCAGCGTGGAACTGATCTGACCTGGCAGTAATGGGAGAGCCACTGTGCCCTGGGCACATCCATGGATCCGTGTGCCAGTGCTGGATGTGGGAGAAGAACCCATCTCATTCCCATCAGGGGTGGCTCTGCCTGCTCCCTGTCAGCACCAGCCCCTCTCAGCCCACGAGGAGCAGGTGGAAAGGTCCTCCCTGAGCAGGGACACTGCTCACCTTTGGGAGTCCCTGACTTATTACTGGCTCAACCACCTGGTTCACTCCTCAGGGCTGTGCTGAATCTGGCCTTCACTGTTGCCCAAAGGGAGAGGCTTGTCATGAAAGTAGCTTGCATTTGGTTTTAAATGTTCTCCTCATGTGTCTTCCTGTATCGTGGAAATGCCATTCAGTGTTTGTGTTCACTAACTGGGAAGTGCAAACTTTATTTTTGGGACAATTTCCTACCATTTTACTACTTCCAAGGTGTCTGCATCATAATGCATGATAGGGATGCCCTATTTTGTTGTGTGTAGATGAAATTTGGGCTCCCTGTAGCACTTCTGGCAGGTTTCCCGTGTTCTGCTTTAAATTCTGGGCTGTTTCTCAACTGGTGCAAATTAAGCTGTGCTGGCTTAAACTGCATAGAACTCTGACACCTTAGTGGGAGCAGGCCTGAGTTTGCAGAATTGGGAGGGGGCCTTGGTCATTGTCCCTGTAAAATAACATAAACATATGGGTTTGTGAGTCAAGTTACTTGTGGGAGGTAAATGAGTATCAGAGAAGACTCTTTCAAGGTACAAAGGTGGATGCAATTTTTCACTTAATCTTTATGGTAACAAAATTCATCTTCTGGCCAAATCTGTGTTATTTGGTAAATACCCCAATAAATACTGGCAGCAGTTCATGGGGATTTTTTCTTCTAACAGCCTGGAAGACAAATAGCATGTTGCTCAACCAGTTATGGTTCTAATTATAGCGTTTGCATTATACTGTTTTAATTGTCCTCTTAAATGCAGTTTTTGACATCCTGCCAAGAACTTCTCAATGATTTCTTCATTGAATAGAGGACTTTTAGTCATCCACTACATTTCTTAAGGCCATAATTTTCAACAGCATTAAAATCCACTTTTTCTCCCTTGCCTTGTGCTGCAGTTAATATCATTCATCTCAAGAACAATTGTCCTGTCAGACATTTACCTGGGAAGCACAGGCTCCTTTTTTTTTTTCATTAATCCACAAAAGGTAGCTCAGGGAATGGGTAGCTCTGCCATCTTGCTTGGCTGATATTGGGGAGGTGGTGGAGAGTTAGCTTTTTGCTCCTGGGGTAATAAGGATTTAATAAATAGGAGTATGATGGGATTCGTTCGTTTTCATACTGTGCATTTTTAATTATATTTCTTTGTATGCAGAAGTTATGGAAAATATTGTTTACTTCTGTTTTATTTTTAAAAGATGCTTTATGGTGACAGTATTTTAAATTCTCCAGGAGAAACTATGAGTAGAAACTATTTCACTGGTTGTTTCAGCTCTGTGGTTCCTTTGTAGTCCGTGTTTTTTGCACAGAAAATTACACACTATGGGGTAAATTTTAAGTGTGGTTATAAATTGACAGAGGAGACTGCTGCTGCAAATAATAAGAATGAATTTAAGAGGTAACTCAGTAGTTCAGAGCAGGGGGCAAGGCTGTAGCATTAGGAAGAGGCATTTAAGGTCATTCAGCAGCAATCAACCTTCATCAATCCCAGATCCTTTTGTTGTTTTTCTTTCCTCTCAAAATATATTTAGGAAGCAGGGGCAGCATGCCAGTGTTCTTCCCACTACATTTGCATCAGTCCAGAGGTTCTCCCCTGAACAGAAGTGGCTGTTGAGTTATGGCTTTATGGGGAGCTCCACGGAACACCAGATTTTATCTTTTCATACAAATTGACTTTAGCGTTTACTGAAGTTTCCATTATTATTTATCTGCTCATGTCCTCAAAGCCCAAACATTTCCAAGCTGAAAAAAAAAAAAAAAAAGTGTGTTAGCCTCCTCTCCAATCAAACATTTGTCATAAAAGCTTACCTTGGAGTATTCAAGCTGTTGAATTGAAGTCAAGTGAACTATGTTTTTGTTAGAAGTCTACAAGTATTTGCCAAATCGAGGTCCTAATGTAAAATTCATATTTGTTGCAAAGAGCACTTAAGCCTGTGTTTGAATGCCTCCCTAAATCAAGACCTTGTTTCCAAATAATGTATTTTCTAACAGCTAATGGCCATTCTGATCAGGAGAGAGCTCAGCTAATCAGGTCTGCAGCAGAAGGTAGCAAGCGTCCTGAAGCTGGTCCCACTGCTCACTTTTTAATGATGTTTATTATGTTTCCGAGATATTTCAGTGTAAAAATGTGCATTATAAAGTTATGGTAGACATTTTTACTAATGTGTTCCTTTTTATCACCACTTCAATCACTTTATTGCATTCTCTCCAGGAAAGCACACGCAGCCAATATTCATCTGCAGATGGATGCAGTCCAGCCCATTTCAATAAAAGTCATTAATTTATTAGGAGTATTTGGACTTTTAGGTAAAACTTTACAATCCATATCCTTTCTCTCTCCCCTTTATGCAGAATATTTTTCTGTTAGCAGAAAGTATCTTTTTGAAATACTACCTAGACCAAAATGAATAGGTAAATTTGGCTATTACAAACTGTTGCAGTAGTGCCTCTTGCTGTCTGTTGTTGTTTGATAACAGAAGTACTGCTGCAGTGATATTGCAAAGTGTTTGCACACACACACGTCTCCAGCTGGATTATTGCAGCAATGAACAATTAATTGGAGTTTGATCACTGAAAATTCATTAATTGTAGCCTAATTTGCCACCAGTGAAAGCTGACAGAGATCTGTGAGATGAGCATAGTTCTGGCAGTTTATGCCAACAGTGGATTTGACCCATTGTCTTTCCTTGTTAAAGCTTTATTTCTTTTGAAGTAGTTGTATCCTTTGTCCGTAGTTAATTATGATATTAAATTGCAGGGGAATGTTTCCATTTTCTCCAACTGCCTAATCTGAGCCTTTGGTCTGACACATCAGATTAGTTGAGATTTAAACCAATGACCTCCTGCCTCTGGATAATGTCATGTTGGTTCCTATACAAAATAACAGGGCTGTCCCTGTTCAGGTTACACTAAATCACGAGCTGATGAGAGGTGACGGGTTCTGCAGCAGCTCTGAATCACATGTTGTTTGATTTCTGCTTCTCTGGGCCAAATTCCTCCAGATAAAAGGTACAGAAGGTCACCCCCTGTCCGGAAACACTGGGCCGAGATCACAGCAGTGTTACAGCAGTATATTTTTGTTTTGGCAAGTAAACCAGCAACATTTTTATAAATGAAAACAATTGAAAAAAACAAAACAAAAACCAGCACCAACCCAAGCAACACTTTTGTGTGCATCCTCTCTTTCATTTTTAAATGAAATAGTACGAAGCGGTGAGACATTTTATAAAAAAACACTTCTAGTCTCAGTTTTCCTCTGTGCCATGGAATGGCCAGGAGATGCTGTAAATATATTCTGAGGACAGTAACCAGTCAGAAGTACTTATGTGCCAATTTGCAGCTGTGACATGCTCAGAAGTCAGCCTCTAAGACAGCAGTTGGCACAGATCAAGTGGGAAGTCTAAATGTCAGTGAGTGGTAAGTGTCTAAATCTCAATCTCTCAAGTTGTTAGATTGTTTATCTGAGTGGTTGCCCCTTGAAGTGGACAGAAATGTCAGGGGAAAACTGTTCAAAGAGAGGTTACACCACTGAGTTGTTGGATAACAGCATTGTTGAGTCTTGACTGTGACTCTGAAATTGCCATAAGCGTCTTTAAATACGGTTTTTAGTATTTAGCTAAAATTATTTTGTTTTTTTAGCTTCCGAATGAATCCTAGAAATGTTACATTTTAAAAATTATGTCCAGTCATCTGTTCTTTGTGAGTTGTACAGCAGAGAGGTGTGCACAGCCCATCCTGTGGAGAGGGGAGGGAAATGAGCTCTGGGAGGAGACAGCAGCTTGGAGGATGAGCTGCAAACAGACTCTGCGTGGAAAACCAAACTTCTGCAACTGCAGAACGGGAACTGCACACGTGCATGCTTCAGTGAAGCCTTCAAAGTCTTCTTTCCTACTTAGAAAAGGAAAGGTTCATGAAGTTGGTTTGTGTTCTAGGTATCAAGGCTTTGATTCTGTGAGGCAGTGTCACCCAAATGTCAGTGAAGCTGTTGAATACTGTTGAAGTTGCTCTAAGTTTTGTGGAAGCAGTGGGGTGCAAGAGTGTTTACCAGCCCTGTACGTGTGAGCACTGGAGTTTGAACTCAGTTTATGATAGAAATCTCTCTGAGCTGTGCCTAGAGACCTGACTCTGCAGCCAGCCCTCACTTGTGATGGCTTTGGTGGAAATTCATGTCATTCTAGGGTGTGAACACAAGCAAGGTGAGACACAGTGGGCTTTGGCAATACTTGAATCACCTCTTTGCCAAAACATATTCTGTTGCTGCCTCCAGAAGAGCTTTGTCAGAAGGCATGGCCAGTGGGTCACATCCCATTTCCATCAAACCCAGGACTAGTTTGTGGTTTTGAAGTGCTCCCTTAGTGCAGGCCTCACAAAACTCAGTATTTAAATAGATTTAGTGCTTGTGTGAGACTAATCTGGACTAATGCAGCAGGATTACCCACACACTGTTTTCTGTTACCTTCCTGCTGGGATGTCCACATAGCATGGATGTGCTGAACGATAGAAATCTCTCTAGACTATTGCTAAAACCTTGACTTCCAGACAGGAGAATATCGAGGAGATATGTTCCATGTCAGAGATAAACTGATTTTTCTGTCCTTGTTAAATCTGCTATTCTGACTAGGAGGTACTTGTTCAGTATTTTCGGTGTGCTCAGGCTCAAAGCCCATAAAGGTCATGTTTCCTTAGGAGTGCAGAGAGCAATTAGGGCAACAAGTTTTATTGCATTTGATAGAAGTTCACATACTTTAATAGTCAAGTAATAATTACAGTAATTCATGCATTAGTCATCTAAAATATTAATTCATTTGGCACAGTCCTAGCGTACACTGTCATAACAGTGCCTGACAGGACTAGCTGAAATCCTGTAGTTACCTTTTTAAATACCAAAGAATTTCTTCATTGTTGTGATAAAATACAGATGTGCCTTCAAATGAAACTTGCATGGCGAGCAGAAATAGAATATATAATTAGAACAAAGAGGGCTTAAATCAAATTAATCTTTATCTGACAGGAACATTTACATTTACATCACTGAGTGCAAAGTCATAGCCAAAATTGAAATTAGAAACAGATAATTATGATAAGAGAGGACACTTACACTGACTTTTCTCATGCATAATTGGAAAGCACACAAAATGCACTGCTTGTTATAATTAGAATTAGTGTTAAAAATACACCACTTTTGATGAATGCTGGTTTGTTGCAATAAAAAGTCGCTTAAATACTTGTCTGGTAAAAGCACAAGTTGATTCTGATTAGAAGACCATAAAGAGGGCAGATGGTTTACTATCTTTTCAAAAACAATAGTAATTGAAACAGACTTGGCAACACTAATTCTGGTGTGTTGCAGATCTTTGAATGTGCAGATATTTTGATGCAGGGCCTAACTCCTGCTCCTTAAGTCCCAGGGAAGAAAATGTTTTATGAGGTTGCTGCAAGAGAAAAAAAAAATAAAAAAAATATCAGAAACTAACTAGCTGGAAGCCATGGAGGGTGTCAGCATCAGAACAAAAATCAACACTGAAAATTGTAATTCACTGTTGTTCAACTATACCCTTGCTCCACAGATCACTCATCCTTTTACAAATGGTTGCAGATTGGAAGGCTGGGTTCTCAGGTGCTGTAAATCCAGTGTGACTCGCCTGACATTGTCAAATGTGACTAATTTAGCAGGGAGCTGAGGATCAGAGCCTGTGTATATATAGTACTGTGGATAGACACACATTTATGGTGTTTGGGAACGGCGCTGTAATTGCCCCCAGCTGTAAAAAAAAAAGAATTAAAAAAAAAAAATCCAGATGTTTAAATTTTTAGGTTTCAAAAGGAGTCTGTCTGGAGCTCTAACGATGTTTGTCTGCTTAACACCTCCCTGGCACAAGGGAAGCTGTTTCCATGGCATTAAGGATGGTGGGAAGAGCTGGGATGGGGAAGTTCAGCCTTTGGGGTGGATTCTCACAGGCTGTGAGCAGCTCTTCCTTCGGCTTTCACTTGCAACTTTTATTAATGAAACAGATCCAGAGGGTCTCTGGGAATTCACCACCACAATAGTTTAGCATGCTGTCAGAAAGTAGCTTGTCAGATGGCTCTATTGTACTGGGATGTGATTTTCAGTAACATGCAGGATTAGGGAAGCGATTCATGTATTGTGCACTGTTGAAAAGAAGGGTAATTTGAGGTAGCAGAAAGGATTTTCAATGCCAAAACAATAATGATAATTCATCCTGTGGTAAGGAATTGTTATGACACGTTTTCTATTATTAATTTGGTTGGAGGGTCTGGGTTAAATGACTGCAGTCGATTAAAAGATATATAGATAGAAAAGCTTTATGTATTTATTACCTGCTTAAAGAAAAGGGAATTTATCTGAGCGAATTACAGCATGGAAGAGTGCACAACTGTGATTTAATGAGCTGCCTTTACACGAACATCTGGAATTACTGTTATTGTAATGATTATTATTTTACATAAAAACAAAATAGTGACAAATATGAATGAGAAGGGAGATTTTTATGTTAGCTGTAACAAAAATAACCACTGTGGTTAAAACAAATGTAAACTGCAGCATTTCTATGGGCCCTGTGCTGCCATAACTGCTGTAAATTAGTGCTTTTTCTCCTGGGGAGTGTCCCACTTAAATCAGGGAGTGCAAAGACACTTGGTGCAGAGTTTGTACAACGTAGTCCCTCAGTGATAAATATGAGCCGTGGTAATTTTTGAGGCACACTTTGCTAAAGGAAATAATCTAGCAACTAGGAATTTCATTCAGCTGATGCCATAGGATGGTTTGTTGGAGATCAGCTCAAAGTATACACAGTGGTATTAGCTCCCTGAGTCTGGCTTTTGTCAGGCACAGTGAAGCAGAGTCCGGGCACTGCTCTTCTGTGTAAAACCAAAATTTACTCTTGCATACATATTATTTGTCCAAAGCCTAAAAATGGCCACATGTCAATTTATATAGCTACATGAATGAGGGCTGTTTTTTCAATTCTCGTTTCCCTTCATTTTCTCCCAAATACAAAACTTCACTGCAGCTACAAAACCTGAGTTAAGTCTCTGCCTACGTATACTTGCTTGTCCAACTAATCAGCTGATTTTCAGTGCTCTTTATTGTTAGAATAAAAAATGTTAGAATCACTGAATAGAGATTTGGAGTGATTCTGAAGTCTTTAGTGTAGAACAGTTCAGCAGAGACAACAGCATAATTCTGATGGAAGAGTCATCTTGCAGTTTCCTGAAGTGTGAGCCTGGTTACAGATGAGACCCAAAACGCAGACATCCTTATGCCAGCAGGAGTTCATTGATCAGAATGGTCTGGTAAATGCCTTGTTTTCTTTAAAGCACAACCCTTGTTTGTTGACTCTTGAAATTAACCTTGCCAGGAAGACGTATTTTAAGGTATTCTATAAAGAGTTAAGGAGATATGACAAATTTAAATTACACACAACTCGTGCAAACATGAATGTTAAAGCATTCTTCTCTTTCTTTCTGTACTCACTGGCTTTGCCCTGTGTGGTAAACTATTGTGAACACATTCCTTTCTAGCTGGAAAACAGGACAAACATCCACTAGGTTAATGTAATACCCAATGAATATCCCTCAAGGATAAATTATATGAATCTTTGTTACAGTATTTCACAAATCAAATTAGCGGCTCAACATTAATAGATTTTGATTGACACATCTGATATTAAACACCAGTGTCTCTGTGGACATCAGCTCTTCCTCATTAAGTGAATTATAAAATTTCACTTCTTGATCTGAAGAGTCTGTTTTGTCTTTTTTGAATGGGAGCAAGGGCAGATCTTTAGCTGACATAAATCAGCCCCTCTCCATTGAAGCTGACTTGAGGCAGAGGTACACTGGAGAACTTAACAGCAAATGTCTTTTTTTCTCATGGAAAGAGAGAAAAGTTTGCAGGACAGGACTTCCTGATAGCACAGCTGGAATTCTTGGGATTAATGCTTATCACAGGCAGGTAAAATTGTGGCAAATAAGGTGTGGCTTGCACACCTCTGGCTGGTTCTGAGCTTTCAGTTTCAGGCTGGACACTCCAAGAGCTGGTGCTGCTTTGGTGTGGGGCGTCAGCAAAGTGACAGCAACTCCTCTGAAGGAACTCACTGAACAGGAGAAAAGTACAAGGCAAAAAAAAACAGGAGAAAAGTACAATTTGCCACTGTAACACCTGTTTGGGCATGAGAGGGACTGCAGTTTGGTAGAGGATGGTGAGGAACCATCCAGCAGTTGGAGCACTCTCGTGGGGTGGATGGCAAAGCTTCGTGCTCCAAATCTCTTGAATTCAACTTAGAGACTTGAACCTCTTTGTCGAGCATCTTGGAACTGCTCTTTCTTCTCTGTGCAAGATAATGAAATGTCAGCTGGGACTGGAAATTTGAAATTAGTTGCCCAACTTGTAAGAGACTGTTATGGCATCAGGACTGGTCTGGTGTGAATGTGAAGGAGAAACTCTCTTGGCTTTTTTTCTGTGGAACTTGAAAATGTTTAATTCTTCTCTAGAAAGGCACTTCAACAACACTTTGAGGGGAAAAAAAAAAAAAAAAAGCAGAAGAATTAATAGCAATCAGGACTCCTTTCAGAAAAGTGAATCTTGCTTAGATGCTACCTACTGGTTTGTGGAACTAAAGCCTGAAAGCCATGAATCTATTAAAGAGAAAAGATGACATAGGTAGGGAGAGAATCAATACCTAATTTCTTCTCTGGAATTGCTTAAGAAAAAGAAGGAACACAGAGAATAGTGTTGCTATCATCATAACCATATTAAGTGTGTTTTTCCTTAAAAGCCATGTATGCAGATACAGATGGGGAAAAAAACAACAGATACTGAATTTGTTAAGCCTTTGTTTGTTGGACTTGAGTTACGCAAATTATGTTCCCTTGAAAAAAATTATTTTTGTTTTGATTTAGTGTTTGCCCAACAGTCTCACCTCTGTGATGATTATGAAGGTGACTTAGTCCCTTAGGAAAACTGTCTTGGATGACACCTGATGTGTCTTACAAATTAAGGTAGATAAGTGGGCAATTTATCTCTGCAGATATCTCTGCAGAATCATTTCACTTTACTGACCAATACTTTAAACTTCTCCTGCACTGGGTGGGAGGCTTCTCAATTTCTTTTGCTGTGAGCAACGTACCGGTTAACCCAAAACAAATTTATATGATAGATGAGACTAATTCCTCAAAAAGGAGCTCAGCCTCACACCTGCTGCAGACAGGTTTGTGGCCAACCTTCCTTGACAGAGCTGGTATGAATTCACATTCAGCAGAGAGACTGGAACATCTCTGTGCCTCCTTTAATGACTGTTATTTTTAGAACAGTTAAAAGCCTGCTATGCAGCATGAAGGATATAAAGGAGTATGGAGTATGTTAGATAAGAATAAAAATATAATAACTCTGAAGGAGACAGAGGTGGGCTTTTGTCTGTTACCCATAAAACTGCCTAGTCCAGAAAGCATCTGGATGCCTTCCAGTATATAGATGGGGTTTTTTTTTACTCAAAATGTATGCTCTTTCTCTGATGGATACCTTAATCAAATCATATTTTAAATAATGTAAATACATTTAACGATTAAATACTTTGGCCCTGGGTCTTTACCTAAACGTGTGGGTTTTACACCATTAACTCTGGTGACTTAGCATGGCTTTCTCATGATTTATTCCTGTGTTGCAGAGACTGCAGTTTGTTTCTGTGGCCCCTTCAAGGGTGAGCCCCTTCACAGTGGTCGTCTGGCTTAGCTCTGTCGAAGTGGCTGCAGTCAGAACCATGGACACAGCAGCTCCATAAATCAGAAATGCATCTGCTTCCCACACTGGGACAGGCTTCAGCACTGAGGTGAAACTGTTTACAAGGCCATCAGTGTTTCTGCCTCAGTCCAGTACACCTGTGTGAAGGCAATACTTCTCTCTCAAAATTCGCAGGTTTAATTACAGGCCCATTTCTACTGGGATTGCCATGAAAGAGCTCCAGTGACTTCCATTTAATTACTTCTGATTAGACCTCTGGTGCAAGTGACAGCAGAGTCATGCCCACTGTAACCCAAAAGCTTTTCCAGAGTGATCCCAAAGGAGCTGGAAAGGAGAGGCATTCTGAGAAATCTCTGTGGTACCCCTGTGTGTTTTGGCATGTGACATAAAGTAGATTCTTTTCAACCCATTAGTTGCAGTGAGTACAAATGAGGCAAAAATATAATCTAAACTGGTTCAATGAGGTCCTTCAAGCATTAGAGGTGCTTACTGAAAATGAAGTGGTTTAAATCAATCAAGAGGAACATCACTCACAAGTCAGTCACAGACAACGAAAGTTGCATGCTAATTTTCTTTTTAATAACTTCAAGCTAATGTTAGAAAAAATCACAAAAAAAAAAAAAAAAAAAAAAGAAAGAAGGATTTCAGGGCATTTACATGATTTGTATTCATCTTTATAGAGACAGCTGGGTCAGATGTTGACCATCCAAGGCAGATTTATGTTACTAAGGATCAGGTACTTGGTGTAAGATGACAGACCAATAGCATTATGAAAGGACTAGCAAAACAGCAGGGTATTGATGTTCTTGTGGGGCTTTCTTTCTTATTTTGTGTCATATTTGCTATTTAACTGCTCATCCACGGTATGCTCTTCTGCAAAATTTTGGGGAGACATTTGTGTGTGTCCTTTGCCTATGTGTGTCAAGTAAAGTGTGTATGGAAGCTAAGAGGACAGTGACATGGCAGGAATGAAAAGGAGAGATTTCATGTTTATTTGAAAAGGACACCTGCAGAATTCATGCTAGATTGGCCATTGCCATGAGCCTGTTGGCCCTACAAATGTGTTTTTTGACCCATAATAGGTTACAGCTTGATTTAATAGGTCACATTTCACTGCCTTTATGGACACCTTTACATCTTCTTTTCAGGGTAATTATCTTTACACACATCTGATGTGGCAACGTAATTGACTCCTGCCTTTGTACAGCTATAGGTTAATGAACCAAACTGATAATTTCTTTAAAGAGAATAAATCACTTGTGTATTGTTTTCCAAGCGATAGTGAAGCTGCATGTTTAGAGGGGCTGCTTTTGATTTAGCAAGAACACTTTGCAGAGAGGCAGCCACCACCTGGGGCTCTCTGCTGTGCACAGTGCACAGAAGTGTCCTGGAATGGTATCCCTGCCTCCAGTGGGCTACATCCTGCAGGGCTGACACCCCTAGAGCTGACCTGAAGTAAGTAAAATTATGGCAGTTCACATCCACGTGGGTGCTGATCAGAAAATTGGCTGGGGAAAAAAAACACCCAAACCTCTAAAAACCAGGAATTCGTTTTTTTTAAAAAACAAAATCACAGCTCTGCTAAAAAGGCCCTTCATTCCAAAGCCAAGGTTTTTCCTCACATTGTGCACCAATGTGAGTTCATTCATTTTTCAGTTCCTCGTGCAGTAAAGTGTGCAGTTTGCTGTTTTGACGCTGGTTTGTTTTCATACAATTTAAAAGGAGTCTTTGATTAACAGCGATCATTTGGCACGGTTTCTTAGCTGTTTAAAAAAACCTGTTTGAAAAGTGGGAGAACTTGAGCAGGAAATGCCAAGTTAGCAGGTGCCTTTAGCACTTCTCAGGATTTTAATGGACACTGCACAATATCATTACTTTTTTTTTTTTTTTTTTTTTTTTTTTAACTGTGGCCTGAACAGAATCCAAAAAATCCTATTTGTTTTCTTATGAGAGAGGAAGGATATATTTATGGAGGCAGGGAAGCATGCTCTGATATGAAAAATTCCTTTTTTTCTGAGAATAAGCTGCGGCCCCAGAAAGTGGGCAATGTCCATGTATGTTAATTTTTTAACTTGCAAATCTTCCCTATATGGTTTTACTTGTACATTACTGCTTTTCCTTCTTGGCTTAAGGCTCAGTTTTGTGTCAAGCATTGGTTATAAGCTCTGCACCATGTGTCCAGAAGCTGATTAAAAATGATTTTCTGCATGTTTGTTCATGTTTACTGAAACATGCATAAATTATTTGGGGTTTTTGAGGAGCTGAAGACAGGGACTAGGAGTCTAGAACATGCTTTTACAGATGTTACTCACATGAGTGGGCCTATTAACATTAGACTAGCAGTCTGAGAAAAGACAACTTGTAAGCAAGGTCCATGCTGAGGGCCCTAATTAGTGGAAGTGTGAATGCAGAGCATGTGTTCCAGAAGCCCATTCTCGTTACTATTCAGGACATGTTGGTCTGTCTTAATAAAGATGTCACTTCCACTTTACTATCCCTAATTTACTTTATTACTGATTAAGAAATATCTGACAGATTAATGGTACATAGAGTGCCAGAGCTTGTCTGGCCTTTTGATCAGAAAGGAGATGCAAAAGGGTCATAAACCTCTGGGTCTACCCAGCAGAGAACAGGTGCATTAAGTGGGGGTGCATCCAGGTTGTCTGGCTTTATTTGGTACCTTAGTAGCCCTTGGAAGTGAGGGGCATCCCAGAGTTTTGAGGGTGGAAGTGAATGGAGTCACAAATGGTTTATTCACCCCTCTCCCAGCTGCTCACTGGGGTGTGGCTGAAAATGTGGACACTGGTGTGCTGGCTCTTCTCAAGCCATGCTCGTGGCTGAGTCACCAAATTCCACTCTTGGCTGGAAGGAATGGGGCTTCTGCATTTGAGGGGGACGGTGTTTCTGTGGTTTTGCCACCCAGCACCTCTTGACCAATTTACACCAAACTTGGAATAGACGGCAGCGCTCTCTGCTTGTGCTTCCCCACTAGAGGGGAAAGTTTTGTGAGGAGCAGCAGTCAGCTGGGAAAGAGAGACCCCAGGGAGGCTGTGGGTGGGGAAAGGGGACATGGCATGAGCCCAGCTATAATAATTTGTTAGAGAAAACCCAGTCAGAGAGAAGGGAGATGCCCACTCAGACCTGTGGGAAATCCAGCTTCCTGTCACTGACCAAAGAACTGGTGGCTGCAAGCTTTCAATAACCTCCTTTGCCTTAGTTTTTGTACTGTGGGACACATACAGGACGTAGGAAGGGTGTAAAATTTTGGTGCCTGTTATTTTGGAAAGCAGAACTTGGAAAATATCTCCCCACATGCAAATCCAGGCACTTTTCTGCAGCCCTCCATCACACCCTGCCCCTTGCTGCAGTTCATCCCTCTGAGCAGGCACAGCAGCAAGCCAACAACTTCATGTACAGGAGCAGACCTGCTGAGTTCAAAGGAGCTGGGCATATATATGTAAATGTTTGCAGGATCAGGATCCTGTGTATTGCATGGAATTTGGCCTGGCTTTCTGCTTCCCTCTAGGATTTGACCTATTGTTTTTAAACACCGCTGTAATGGATGCATTTTAATATTGCTGTGATGTTATCCTGAAAGGCAACTGGGAATTAGCATACTGTATTTCATTATTTCATGACTTTTTATATATTCATATTTAGACTGAGCAGTGTTAAAAAGAATGTTTTATTTCATTATGCAATTTTTAGTGAGCTTATTATCAGTAATATGTTTAGCATAAAATTTATTAGTGACATGCCCTTTAATTTAGCCTGTCTAATTGGTGCTAATTTAGTTAGATTGCATTAAATTACACCCTTTAATGTAGCTATGTGTGGGTCAAGAAATCCATTCCAACAGGTTAGGTAATTTTTCATGCAGCTGAACAGTAAAAATGGTATTAAGGTAGCTGAAAAATGCAATCATGTTCCAAAATAATAGTTTTCCTGGATATTATTATCAGGGAAACAGGTTTCTGTTATAAGTGTTCTTTGTTTGAAGACTTACAGGGTTCATCTTCCATCTAAACTCATGTCCCCAATCTCCACAACAAAGACAAAGGGTGGGGATTAAGATCATTACTCTTACGTGAGGGGGAATTATTAAGAATGATCTTTATTTCAGCCTTCATTCCTTCTTTATCATGCTCAGCACAAAGATAACAGTGAAAAATATGTTGTCCCTTCTTTTATCTGAGTTTCTGCTTTCTGCTCCATTAGAATTACTTTGGTCAGATGGCTGGAGTGGAAAGTAATTGATTTGATCTCAGCAGTGTACAAAGAAGCAATCTAAGCCTGACAAAACAAAACAAAAAATCTGACCTGTAAGAGTCATCAATCTCTAACAGTGAGAGCAGGGGGCACGGGCAGGACTCCTGGGGGCAGGTCCTCAGCTCCTGTAAATTGTCGCAGCTGTTACGAGTCAATGGTGTTTGAAGTCACTGACAGTTCTGCCAGTGGAGGTCTCAGACCCTGGATTCGGTTCCCAGTTTCCTGCTGAACCTCTAGAAAGCTCTCCCTGCTCTCTGGTCCCTGAAGATGTGGCTGTCTCTGCTCTGTGGAGTGGTGATTGTTGCCTTCCTGTGCCGCCGTTCTCTCCCTCCATCCCAACTCATCTGCTAAGAGTTGAGCCCAAGCCCAAGGCAAACTTCTGCAGTCCTTGGAGGTGTTTTACTTCCATCAGGAAGCCCCTTCACATCTTGGTGCTGTTGGTAGCAATGGTTGCAAGGAGAGGGGGTTCAAGAAAGACATTAAGGGTTTCTCTTGAATGAGGGTATGTCCAGCATACAGAGAGTGTGCTCTCAAAGCCATGGAGATCAATAAGTTATCTCCTTCCAACTCCTTTTTCTTATCCAGACACCTTGAGTCTTGCATAAACATATTTTGAGCCCGTGGATGGCCCATGTAGCACAATGGTTCCCTGGTCTGTCTCTGCAGTTGTTTGCTGAGGTTAGGGTATGGTGTTGTCATCATTGCTGAAGGAGTTCTCTTGCTAAACTGCACTTCCCAGTTTTATTGTCACCATCCTGTTCTCGCTGAGCTTAGTTTTATGATAGACTGCCTGGATAAGTAGAAACACTTGCTGTGTCTTCCTGTGTAACTCACTCCTGACAGAGCCTTTACATTTATAAATCTTCACATTTGTAAAAGTTTCAGGTCATCATCTCGGGTGCCCCACATCCTTGGAGAGCATCCAGACCACCAAACACATGGGAACTGCCTGAGAAGGAGCAGTCAGTAGGAGCTTAGATGCAGAGCACCACTGGGAAGGAGCAGCAGGGATATCAGCTGGTTTTTTACCTCTGCCAGCAAATATGATATTATTGCAGCTGAACCATGTGTTATTGGGATTTTGCAGGTAAGCCACAGTCTACACTCAGAGGTAAAGCTGTGGCTCATTCAGCTCCTTGCCTGTCCCCTATTTAAGCAGTTGCAGTTTTTCCCCTGCAGCACCAATGAGAAAAATAACTTGAAGGAGCAATATTCATAGCAATTTTCTCTTCCTACTAAGTGCTAATCCGTAGGGTATCTTCTTGGCAAAAAAAGAGCCAGTTATACCAAAATATCAACCTTACTCTCCTAACACAGCCAATTGAGCATTAAGAACAGAGTTAAATGCCTGTTAGGCCTGATCCAGAGGCTTTTTAATTCCTTGGAAAAGACTCCCATTCAGATGTTAGAGCAGTTGTAGGGGATTTAAGCCCCAGAAGGCATAGGAAAAGCCCTTTTTGAGACTGCTGTCTGGGCTAAGCTTTTACCTGTTTGATTTTGGGAAGGATGTGAGATCAACTTTGCCTAACAACCAGCTGTAAAACTGGCAGAAAAAAAAGAGCAGCAGCAGCAGCCCAATTGCAAACATCATACTGAGTATTATGTTTTGGGTAAATAAATATAGAAAAGAATAAGTGGAAATCTCCCTCTAATAGGAAAATACATCAATGATACTGTAATTAGAAGCAACATTATTCAACTGCAAGAAAGTATTTATTTTACTGTGATTACAACAGTTGTTTATTCTAGGGAGCTGTATCCAGAAGCAGAATATCCAGACTGGATATCCAGCAGCTGTCTAAAACACGTTTCTTAAAATTCTGCTTAGTGCCTCAGTAGATACTGATGAGGAGAGCCTCAGGACAGTGGGCTGGGCAAGTCCACCAGTGCAGCTGGGTTACAGCCCTGTGCCTCTGAGTGGGAACCTGGGCAGCAAAGAGATGGAGGCCAGGCAGTGCAGGGAGAGCAGGCACAAGGCTGATACAGCTGCACACAAAATTTAGCCTCTTCCAGCATTGCCGTGGTCTTGCCATGCATGCAGCCATGACAGATTTTATCCCAGAGACAAGACTTAACAGCCTGGGTGTATTTCCAGAGCTTTAATAAAAAGAGAGGATTTTTGGATTTTTTAAAAAGATTTTTTAAAAAGATGTGTTTATGTATTGGCTTTCAATCCAGAGCAAGAAACGCTCTACGCACGCTGGGGCGGAGCATCCTCCTTCCAGCTATTTAAACATTCCCAAACTAAACACACAGCTCAGTCCCATTCCTGTGCTCTGTCATCAGGAGAAAATGATCAGCTCCAGCATGTTTACAGCCAGATTCATGAGGCTGATCCCAGTAGACCTTGCTCAGTAGGCTTTCCTAGAAGGCAGCAGCTGAGGAGAACATAGTGTCTGGACAGATTGGCTGAGGATCTCTGGCAAACGAGGGAGAGACCAGGTCTCTCTGCTTCCAGTTACTCCTGCCTGAAATCTGGGTGTCCTGATAACCCCCAGTCATTCAAAATACTCAGGAACATTTCCAGGATGTTGGCTATAAATAAACAGTTTAATAAAACGTTGAGTGTTAGTTCTGAGGCTTCACGTCAATGTAAGGGCAATTAGTCTCTCTGTGCCCTCCCCCTCTGCCCTGCTGTGAGTGTGGTGACTGGGCTGGTCACTCTGGGCCTTGTCCTTTGTATCCAAAGTGAGCAGAGAAGTGATGCCAGCCCTGCCCATGGCTCTGACAGGAGCTGAGCCTGCTGGAGCTGGTGCCAGGGCTGTGCTTGCCAGCACTTAACTGCATAAACAGAGACACTGGGAGGTGAGGCAGGGTTGTGCTGGGACACTTCTATCACAGCCATCTAGGCCACCAAGAGTGCCCTCAATCTCATACTGGACTTACAGCTTTTGGGGTTCTTGCAGTCCCTGGGGAAAGCTGCAGACTGCCCTGCACTGGTTCCTGGTGCCTGCAAGCAGCAGGCACCAGCTTCTGGCACTTGCTCATTGCTTTGAGTGCTGTTAGGTGGGATGCTGCAGGGGGGATGCAAGCCAATACTTTGTATGAAAATATTTAGAAAGAGATAAGAAGAAGCTGCTTTTCATCTACTCTCATTCTTCCCTGCCAGCCTGTGCTTTCTTTTCAGCTCAGGAGACTGAAATCTTCTGTTCTCTCGTAAAAAGAAGTCACTCTGTGAGCAGAGGAGCTAATGAAGCCTGGCTTGTAATGCCTCCCTCTCATGTGGATCCTCTGATATCTTACAAAGGGTGAGCTTTATTAGCTTTTCCTGAAATGGGACAGCAGTAGGGTCCTTCTCCTCTCCCCCACTGCCTTCTTTTCAAACTCCGAAGAGTTTCCATGTCTTTTGACCTTGATGCTGGACAGCAGGGGTGAGCTGAACACCCTTTTTGTGTGAGAGCACAGACACATGCATTATTTCAGACTCCCATGACTACAATCCGTGGGTGTCTCTTCTGTCAGGAACCAGGCTAAAAATAAAACAAACAAATCCCCTGAAATTAAAAGGAAGCATCAGTGTTCAGATGACTTCATGGCATAAACTGAGGCATTGTCTAAAAAGGTGCAAAATAAGGCCTGCACACAGCTAAACTGAAATCTGCTCACTCATAGCAAAAGGAGGCAATATTTTATTAGAAGAGTGGGATGTTGCTCCTGAATCTGTTAACACATACACAAGACAACCTTCTCTGTTTAGTCCACGTGTCAGCTTTCCCTTTTTTTATGCTAAGAATTAGTGAGGCAGGAAAAGAATGGTTTATCCCTGCCACTAACAGGTGGAGAGAGTCAAGGGAAGCTGAATAGATTAAAATCAGTGCTGGCTTCAGACGTCAGATTTTCCTTGTCAGTTTGTCACAAACACAACCATATTTAAATTCTGCTGCTTGGGCAACACCCAAAAGCTATCACTGCACTAATGCAATTATGATAGTGCATCAATTGCTGTAAATCACAAAGCTATAGATAGGGTGTAGTTGTCATGTTCTTTGTGATTAAAAGATGTACAATCTCTAATCACTGCAACAAGAGAGTCTGTCATCGATAAAGGGAATCTGGAGCTGGAGTGCAGTATTGATCGTGCCAAGGAATCTGCAAACTGCTCCTCAGCTTTTGCACACTTTGAACAGCCTTTCAAGATGCACCATCAGCTTTGCAGACATTTAGTACCCCACACCCTGGGGGCTGGGGCACTAAATGAGCAGGTTAACGTCTGCCTTGCTCTGGCTCCCTTGGCAAAGGGCCTTCAGGAGATAACAATTTTTTTTAGCAATTTCCTGTCCTAAGGGGGCACGCTTTCGTACATCACAATCAGAACTGGTGGCCTGTGTTTGCACTTGGAGGGAGCAATGACCACTCCCCAGCACAGCCTCACATCATGCTGGTGTTGGGGGTCTTGGTCTGCCCGGCTGTGCTGGTGCCAAACCCCTGTCAGCTCTGTGTGGCCAAACCCTGCAGAGCCCAGAGCACAGCCCCTGTGCTGGGTCCAGCTGCAGCACATTCCAGGGTGTAGGGAAGCCTGGAATCAGTTGCCCCTGTCAGATGTGCTGTGTTCCCAGAGGCCCTGTGCCATTGTTCTGGCCTTGGGGGAGAGCTGAGGGTCAGGCAGGGAGTGCAGCCTCCTGGGCTGCAAGGGAAGCATCTGCTAGAGCAGCAAGCTGGGGTCTCCTGAGAAGCCCATGGCACAGCCACTCAGGCACTGGGCAGTCCCTGGGGAAAGCTGCAGACTGCCCTGCAGTTTTCTCTGTTGTGCCTTTAAATGCCTCCTTGGACTTGGTGCAAATGACACAACAACTCCTCTACCCGTAACTGAGAATCGGGGCTTCACCTCGTGCCAAGATGTCAGTTCTTGTATTCCACGTTCCTCTCCTGGAAGAAAACAAAACCAAAACCACATACACAATCACCTCCCAAAACAATTTATGGCCAATATTCGTAAATTATTTACATTCACGCCGTAGAATTGTAGGAAAAAGATGAATATTAAATGATCAAGTATGATGAAAATGGAAGGATAGTGCTGGATTGTCAGGCTGCTCGGTTGTTTTTCATGTATTTGGCTGTTTGTTTGCTTTCCTGTCAAGAATCTCCACGGATCAACATGCGAAGAATTGATGTGATTTTTTGATTAATATGTAGCATGTAGTTAGAAAGCTTTTGTATGCATGTAGCTTTCACCCACAATTACACAGCCCCTTGTCTTGGTCTGTGTGCATATGGCTGTGTATATATGCACAATATCTGTATGTAAACGTTTCTAAGCTAATATTCTTTGTATAGAAATACTATACCCTCATCTCGCAGTTTTTCTGGTTTTCACCACTCTCTTCTTTATGCTTGGGTGGTCATATTTTGAAATTTCCCCAGGACCAGTTTTTCATGCAGTCACGTTTCTCATCACATCTGAAGGATGTTGTGCTTCGCATGGTAATTAGGTCCTCTTTGTTTCATCTGCTGAACCACTCTCTGTTACTTCCTGCAGCACGCTCACGACTGGAGGCTATTGCTGAAATGTTAGAGCAGTGGAGATTCTCTAGGAGTAAACAGCTTCATGTTAACTTGGGGGTTTTTTTTGTTGGTTTTTTTTTTTTTTTAACGTTGATTTACATCCTGTTTAAAACTTGTGCAATTATATTTACCCTCCTTGCTTTCTTAAGAGTAATGCCATTTATTGAAATAATTTATGGTTGCATTGTGTGGCTGGTAGGCGTGTATGGAAATCATCTGAGTATTTACACAAATGTATGACTTTACATCTAAAAATCCCACAAGTATCTCTGTCTCTCCCTAAGGCTTGGAAAGGCTGGTGGCTTAGCTGGGAGCACGAGCTGCTGTCAAGCCTTGCAGAGTTTGTGCTTTCATGGCCGAAAAGAAAGCTCTGATTGTTGGTTTTTCTGAGCCTGCTGAGGGTGGCTTTGGGCTGTGTTTGGGGGTCTGAGCAGGCTCTGGGCAGGGGTGGCAGTTTGCAGGGGATGCTGTGTGCTCTTTGTGGATGCTGGGGACGGGGACCAGCAGCCAGCACTCCTGTGAGCTTGGCCAGGCCACCTCTGAGCAGGGAGCTTCTGCCAGCAGAGTTTTATTACCTCCCTTCTAGCTGTCAAGTTACAACAGAGAATCGGCTCCTCAGCTTTTTCTCTTTTGTTATTTAAAAGCAAACATTCCAAACCTGCATGACCCCTTCTGCTGGCGTGGCCAGCCCTCCTGCGTTTTAGGGCTGGCAGGTTGCTCCAGTGGGAGCCAAAAGGGCAACTCGTGTGAGGCAGCTCAGGTTGTGCTGCTGCGCCAGTGAACCCTGACAGAGCTGGGGAAGGCAACAGAAACCAGGTCAGCTTTGCCCTGAGGCTGCTGGGGAACCCCTGCCTGGGGTCCCTGCAGAGAGACATTCAGGGCAGGAGCGCTGGAAATGCCTCCGGTGTCTCAAGAAATGTGATCCAGTACCTGACCCTGCATTCCCTTTGAGTGGGTACAAAGCTCTGGAATGCCCTTCTGCACAGCCAGTGCTGTACCAGGAACCATCCCACTGCCTGAAGTGCCTGGCCAGCAGGAGGATGGATGGGCACCAGCCCTCCCAGCAGGGCGAGGGTGGCAGCAGGAATTTTTCTCACCCTGTTTTGTGGAATAACACACAGAGCTGGCACATGTTGGGCAGGCTGCTGGCCCAACTGGGGCACGTGTGTAAATATGGGGGTGCAGAAAGGCTTGGGAGAGATGTGAGCAGTGATGATAAGACAGCGAGTGCCTCTGCCAGCACGTGGGGTTCCTACTGCTTGATTGGCCTTTGCTTGGTTTTCCTCTCTTTGTTAATAATGCTGCAGTTTCTCTGATTATAATGATCACGTATTCCTTTAAGTGGTATCTAGATTGAGGTTTACGTGGCATTTCTTCCTTGTTTGTGTGTTCTGCAAGCATATTAAGAAAAGTCTCTAAAATAATATTACCAAGCATCAGGCAAAATCCTCTCTGCTGAAGGGCTGATGAGATCATGTGCATATGACTGTGTGTTATCTTGAGCTGACACATGGAATTAAGTCTTGGACTATCCTCACCTAGGAAGACATCGTTCTGCCAGCTTTTCCTCTCTTCTGGCCATTTCAGATACAACAGCTTTTGCTCTTCAGCCAGTTAAAGCAGGGCTGTTCTCTGGAAAAGCCAATGAGAAAAATCTGGCAGTTTGATAATATCTGAGAGTTTCTTCCATTTCATTTTGTTGAGCTTACTGGTTGCCCACAAACAGAAGCATTTGTGACAAAACACCACCCACACATTTAGCCCTGCAACAATGCTGTGATTTTAATAAACTGAGTTGTATGTGGAAGGGAAACTGGATTTTCTGTTATCCCACTGGCAAAATTGTTGGTGAGGAAAGCCTGAAATTGAGCCTTGCAGCTCTGCAACTTGTGGGACACAGCTTCTACACTGAAAGATCAAATTTAGCAGTGCTGCCATTTCTTTTAATATTGTTTTATTTTATTGGGCTTTAAAAATTCTAGGAAATTGTGACAATCGGGAGCAGACATTTAAACATTTTCCTAATTAGCTTTTTTTTATTTACTAAAACAAATTCTGCATTGTTTCTTTACGAAGCTCCTGCCATTATTTTGTTTTGTTTCCTTCATGGAAGTGGTTTAACAGGTTGAAATCAGTAGGAAGCCCCTCCATTTTGGGTTTGTTTTTGTTTTTTTTTTTTAATCATCAAATTTCAAAATTTCATCTTTCTGTAAGGTTTTTAAAATATTGTTTTAAGTCCAAATCAAAGCAATTCCCCTTCCTCCCTCCAATTCAAAATTACCATTAGGCAACAAATTGCTCATTGTCTGGCTTAACATGAGGTGTTGGCTCTCAATCTTGCATTCAGATCTCCAAGTCACTGTCTGATGGGGAATTTATTCCCCATCTGTTTCCATTTCTGCACTGCGAGTTCAGCTTGGCACATGAGCCTGCTGCACAGTTGTGGGGTTTGTGATCCATATTTAATTCACCTAACTTCCAGCCCTTAGCTGAGACTCCCCAGTGAAGCAGAGTGGTGACCCTGGCCTCTCTCTGTAGTCAGTGCAGAAGTGGGTTCACCCAGAAGGTGACTGTGCCCATGGAATATCTCAATTAAATGCCTAAAGAATAACTTCTCCGTGTGCTTTAAGCAGTTCCACTAAAAGAAGCCTCGTTGGTTTACAGAGACATGCTGATAATGGGCTCATTGGCTTGTTAGGTCAGCCAGCAAAAGGATGCTGGAGGTCCTTGGGGCTTAAGTACCAAGGCAGCATTGTACTTCTGGGGAGATCATGCATTTCAAGGGTGTGATGTGAGGCAGGAGACTGCAAAGTCATCCCCAAGCTGCATTTATTCCCCCTGAAATGCTCAGTGTGTCGGGCCTGATTTCAGTTATAAAATGGAAATAATAGATAAAAAAAGGTCAAACCATTTATTGGGGATTGACATTTACAGCAGTCAGGAGTCTCCAGTTGTATACAGCTTTGTGTATATATGTCACTGCTGTATGACACCATCCTGCTGAGGAGCTCCAAGCCACTGTTTCCTGCTGTACCCAGGTGATGGCAAGTTATCTGTTGCTTCTTGTGTTTCTACAGATGCCCAAACGTAGAAATGCACAGTTAATTAACTTGCCCAAAGCTGCAGCACACCTCTAGCAAAATGAAAATCCCCAAATTATCTCTGTGGCTTCAAAATTCTTTTTCTCTTTTACTGTACTAAATTCTGCCGGAATATTTTTTTTGTGAAGTACAACTGTTTGAAATGAGCTGTTTTCTTTGAAAGTTCAGTGTTCAAGCACCTGTGTCCTGTTCCTGTTGCAGGCTTTGGGTCATTGACAGAGTCTGTGGATTGAGTGCAGTGCAGGAAACTGAGTAAGAGCCTAGACAGGGATGCAGAGAGCAATTGCAACTTGTGCTGCATTCAGGACCTGGACACAAAATGCTGCAGGAGCATCACTCTGGGTGTGTGAAATAACCCACAGTCCAGAGATCTGTGAGTGAGCTTTGCATCAGCTCTAAGGAGGAGGAAAGGAAAGGAGAAACACACACTCAGTTATCTGCACAAAGACCCATGTGCAGAGTAGGAGACGCCTCAGATAGGCTGGCAGCAGCAAAGTAATTAAAGGTGCTGAAGCAGGAAGTGCCAAGTCACCCTTCACAAGGGTACAGAAGGTTTGCTGATGTCGCTGCTGAAGTCCCAAAGGTACCTTGCAATCCTGGCATTTGTCTCCAGTGCCCTCTGTGGGATTTGCACTGCCCTGCTGTGTTTTCTCATTGCCTTCATGGTGTGACTTTGAGAGCTGAGCCTTGAGATGGCTGTGCCTCAAGGAGACCCAGCACACCCCCAGTAAATGTGGTGCACAGGGCTGCTTTCTTGCCACTGCTCATGCATTGCTGCAGAATTATTTCTCAGTGCTTTGAATTAACAGGTTCATATCCTGGCAGTCAGGATTTAAGGGACCTTGTGCAGATAAAGACAGAATTTATAGAGCAAACATGACAGTAGTCTAGAAAGCATTGATGAAATGCATAACAGGTACTAGAACTCATGTTCCCTTTCCCCCTTCCTCCTCCCAAATAGGAAGCTATGGAATACCCTATCCATAGGGTAGGAAGCTCCCAAATAGGTAGCATCCTACCCTATGGATAGGATGCCAGAATTAGAATTAAAAAAAAATTACTAGTCAATCCCAACTTCAAAAATGAGAAAGAAAATGTTTAGACTTAATGAAACATGTCTTCTAGTTTCACTTAAATGCTTGTCTTAGATAGCTTTTGAGATTAGTCTAACAAACTGCTCTTTATATGGAACTTCCTGGCCAAAGACTTCTGGGCAGCTCCAGAATACCACAACAGAGGATTCACTGCCCACTGACTACTTAAAATGATGATGCTGTTTTCAGACCCAAAACTTCCGATTCTTTTGCATTTATGAGAACTTCTGGTGAGGAGGAAAAGCTGTCTGCTGATCCTTCTGGTTCTGGAGTTACTCTTGCTAGTGTGGTGCACATAGGTCAGGTTATTTAGCTTGAATTTGGACCTCTTACAGATCTGTGTGGTGTCTTTTGTGCAGATTGGTTTTTCTGCTTATGCCATTGGTCGGGATAAATGGAGGGATGGGATCTGCCCTGGCTGCTCTAGGGGCTTTTCTTGGAGTGTCTCCTGTCTCCCAATAAATCAGTGTCTTTCCTAGTCCGTTTCTGATGGGATTCAGCAGCAGGTCAGCATCCTTAGGTAAAGAAAGGCTTCCTGAAGTGAGCAGCAGTCACAGAAAGTAAATTAATGGAAGCCGGCATCTGCTGATCTCTTTGACAATAAGGAATTTCACTGCCAACATTTAAAAACCATTGGAAATGGTCTCCATTGGAAACCAGATTTCGACTTTCTGCCCTGGGCTGCCAGAAGTATTTCAGCATAAAATGCTAAAGTAAGTTGAACTTTCAATTATAATTTCAATGACTGTCTAGTGAAATGGATTAATGCTCTGGCACTGCACCTTTGAGGCTTTGGCTCGAATCTTGTAGGATAAAAATCTGTCTGCTTTGACAGTTGAAAAGGTCAGAAGTGAAATAATGTCAGGTGGTCTTAGACCAATTCTATGTCTTGATCAAGAAGTAGATGTAAAAGTTGTTGATGTGGGATATAGCGTCAGATCGTTTTCAAAAATATAAATATTTTTATTTACATTTTTTTTTCATTGAAATTAGATGCAGACAGCTGCACTTGGGAGAGCTGGAGCTCGCTTCACCCTTCAGGAGCACTGGGTTGCAGAGTGAGCAAAATGCAGGTTACAATACAGTACCTTTAGCACAAAAGCTTGATTTCAGTCAACCTGAAATTGATTTCCTGATATTTGACTGTGTCAAGGATAGTTCACTTAAATAATTTTAAAGTTTAATTTGGGAATTTTTATTAGCTGGGAGTGTATAGAAAGACCATGTTTTTCTTGCTGTTGAGGCAGTGCAAGAGGTCTCTTCAATTTACTTTTTGAAGCTGCTGCAATTCAATTCCTAAGCTTATTAAATAAGATTGTGGTTAAGGAGCAAACTACAGGTATTTGCAGAATGCATTTTTCTCTTATTTGAATACATACTTATATAATTTTATGTGATGATCGTGTATAAATATAAATTGCTTCTCCAGACATCACTGTGGAAAGGTCACTAGGCAAGAATTTGTAGCAACAGTGAGAGGAATTTCTGTTGGGAAAAAGGAACAAATGTGGGCTTGGGACTGTGTGTCTCAGTGACGGGGACAGTGGCCAAGAGAGCTGCAGAGCACCTTTGATCCATCCCAGCCCCATTTCTCCCCAGCCCTCCTTACATCAGGCACCCTTGGCATTGCTCCACAAGTGGAGCCTCAGATTTGCTTTGCTTCTTTCGACAAGAAACACACAGACAGGACAGTGCAAAGTTAAAATCAGTTAAAATTACCCGGTTCTGCTTGGCAATCCATCACAGGTGATTAAATAAATGAGTGGTTGTGTCCTGTTCAGCACCGGTAAATCTTTGTTTTATTTGATTCCTTGTGCTGTGTGTTTGTGGGCAGGGGTGTCATGGGGTTTTTTTTTTTTTTCCAGTTGGGTTTCCATCTTAAGGCAAAGGAACCAGGGTCTCCACGTGATCATGATGCACTGCAAGAGCTGGTGGGACTGTCCATGTGTTGTAGAGGTTAATTGGCACTCAGCAGTCAGGCCCCATAAAGCTGGGTGTTAGCCTCTGCTTTGCCTTCACCTCATGCAGTGGGCACAGACAAAAGTCTATTTCTGACATGTAACACGTACTTTTTAGCAGGCCTGATCCTCCCAGCTGCAAAACCTTGGAAGAGTTTCAGAAATTCAGGTGCTGCCTAATGTGGGGCTGTTGTACTACCACGGTCTGGCTTTGCTCTGCTGAGATCTGCTGAGTGGGGCCCAGGGGACCATTGAAGCCAGAAGCCACAGAATTATCTTTTATTTGTTCTATAGATTTTTCTGACAAAAAAGAAAAAAAAATACAAGCAAACAAAAAAAAACCAAAACAAAACAAACAAAACAAAAAAAAACCCAAACAAAAACACCACCAAAAAAAAAACCAAAAAAAAAAACCAAAACCAAAAACAAAACAACAAAAAAACCCCAAAAAAACACAACCAAAAACAACCCCTGTAATACATCACCACCTTCACCCTTCCAAGACGTTTGGTTTAATTGTGGTGTGGACTCAGAGGGCTGTCGGTGCTGCCCGTGGTGGGTGCCAGGGGTGGCAGAGGCCAAGTGGCCCCACTGCAAACCATCATTTACAGAGGAACAAAGTGGTAATTTTGCAACTATCACAGCTCAAATATGGGGCCATTTCGCTGGTAATAAAACTATTACTCTGTAACTGTTTACTTATCAGGAGACCATTATGTGATTGATGACCTGAAAATGGAGGTTATCTTTCAATTCATTTGAAATGCAAACTGACTAGAAAATCTATAGTTATTGTGTCCTATTTTTAAGCAAAATCAGGCACCTACATTGACTTCCTATTTACATTTCTTTGAGAAGAAAAATCACATAAAAGCTATCAAGAAACACATTTCACAGCAGGCAAATTAATTGGTTTTACTGTATTTGAATGGAGGGTTTGTCAAATAAAACATGCCATGACAGTTAATAGTGTCATTTAGAGGCAGAAAATTATTGGCTTATTTGTTATTGGATAAAAGGAAGGCAAACACTTTGTATTAGGAAGTTTTAATGTGTTTAAAATCCTCATTAGGGATTTATGGACATTCTTGCTTAGCATAGCGCCTCATTAATTTGAGGCTAAACAGTTACTTCTGTGTTTCAATTGCAATTTTTTTTCCCCTTTTCTTTAATTAGATCTCGCATTAGAGTTTGGTCTCTACACCACTGGAGATGTAGAATTAATTAATGTGATTTATAAATCTAATGGAAGTGAGTTATTCTTAGATATCTTTTCATTTTAGTGAGCAGTTTAACTGCACACAGCGTAAGTGCACACAGATCTAAGAGATTTGGGGAGCTCAGGAAAAGTGTGCAACTTCTGCATTGAATACATTTAGCAGTGTCCCTTGGCATTAATAGATCAAAGCATTTTAATTAGAAATGTAACTAAAAGAGAGGCCATAAAGATCCCATTCAAAATCAGATTTTCCTTGTTCTAAGTTCTGTACTGTCCAAAAAGTGTTATTTAACTCCCCTTTTGGAGATAACCATGACATTCAGTGGCAGTTGGGATAATTGCTTGTCTCACTATTTAATGAGCATAAGACCTGGCTCTTAATGTAGTCTGAGTTTGGATGCAATTACAATAAAAACGTATTCAATAACTGTACTCCTTTGTATTAATAAAAGGAAAATGGCTTTTATTTGCTATAAGAATTTAATTTATTTGATTCAAGTTTGCGTTAAAAATGTATCTGTGTAGACTGGTTATGCTAACAGGTTGGTATTTCAAGCCTAAGATATTTCAAAATAGATTTGTTTCCCTCAGAGCAGGAACAGGTCCTTGCCTTTTGAATTCTGGCCCTCTATTTTGAAGACAGTCTGAGGTCATGACTTGCAAGTTGTGCCTGTGCTGGAAGGATCTATGAAAGCAGCTAATTTGCAAACAAGCTCTGAGCAATTAGTTTGGGTCCCAGCCCTGGCCTTGCAGCTGTGGAGCTGCTGTACAAATTATCCCCAGGAGTACATTTTTCTGTGAGGACATTGATGCCTGCATTAAAAAGCAGAAGTGAGGCAGGTAACCAACACAACCACCCAAGGTATCCTTGTAGCCACGGCAGGGGAACTGTCAGATGTGAACACACATTTAAGAAGATTCCTCTTTAAAACCTCTGAAGAAGAGTTGCAGTCTGAATTGGCAGGGTCAAATCATGCTTCAGGTCACACTGATGCAACTTCACTGACACTGGGGAAGTTTTAGTCCCGTGGCCAGGGCCACAGTCTGGCCTGGTGACTTTGATACTATTTTAGCAGGAATTTACACAAACTCCTGCCTGACGCTGCTCTGGTGCTGGGAACGGACAGCACATTCCACTAATGTGAAATAGATTTAAAGGAGATCCAATTCCAGCTTATATTAAATTTAGACAGCTGTCTCAGTAGAGGGATTTTTGCATGATTTCCAAGAGGTTTCCACTCAAGGGGTTACACTGAGAATAAATAGGGTGTCTAATTTACACCCTCCCTAGCTGAGGGCAAATGGACTTGTAAGCCAAGCTCCCTCCATGCCTGTTACACTGCTGCATTGTCTTAGGAGAAGTTAAATTTCATTCACATTGGCAAAAGGAAGACAAGAAACAGACACTTGATCATTATTTCTGCCACACCACATATCTCACCACAGCAGAGGGTTGCACAGTCTGTTAGTCAGGCTTTGATGTTTCAAGTGGACAAGTGCACCGGTGGCATTTTAGGTCAGGGCACCTTTTATCATCACTTTAGTGAAAATGTATAAGGAGACGTCTTCCAGAATAAGGTGAAAATGCCAAGGCACATAGGAAAATGTATGTATTTTATGTAAGTAAGTAAGTGAAGTTAGAAGGAGGAGCAGAAAGAGAGGAAGGGAGAAAAAGAAATTTGACATTCCAAATTTCCTTGCTCTTTGTTAGTACTCAATGGTTGTAATAGCCTTTATGCAAGCCAGTGTTTTGGTCATAAAATTAAGTACTGCAGAAGCCACTTTTGCTGGGGCCTGGCTCAATACTGACATTTATCAGATACTCTGGTATTATCATTACGGTGAGTTTCTAAAATACTACATTCAGAATATTCCATAAGTAAAATGTGCAGCCTTACCTACATTAAGAAACTCCCAGGAGAGCTTGAAGTGAGAGATCACTTTATCAGTCTTCTCTCTCTAATAGAGTTTGGCAATTTACTGCATGAAAATAATGGTGAACCATTGAGTTTAAATTGAACATCAGCATATCGTGCTTTCATGGAGACTGTTTCATGCTGATCAACACTGAAGTGGTGTTGTTAAAAGAAAAACACCAAAGAAATGAAAAAGGAAAGAAATGAACTAAATTCAACACATAACTGGGAAGAGCAAGAAAAGCGTCATTGTCACATCCAGGTCAGTCTGGTTTAAAAGTTTCTGTAGCAGAACTAAATGCCAGTGAAAAAAACATTGTCCTTGTAGTTGGGCTTGCTCAGTCTGGTTAAAAAAAAAAAAAAAAGGTCGTTGTAAGCTGAGTTCTTTGTAGAGAGATGAAACTGGATCCCTTTCAGTGTGGGGTTAGTCATCCCTCCTGGAGTGACTGCACAGGTTTGTCTGGCTCTTGGTGGCTGGAGAGGACCATACAGGAGTCACTGGTTTTTGTATGAAACTAAAGGTTCAGCGTTGGCTTCTGAGCTAGAGACCTTTTGGGAAGGTCACTAAAATCAGTGTGAGTGATTCAGACAGGCTTTGGACCACACTAGCAAGTTGTTTTTCCTAGCTAAGGTGCTCTGCTTGTAGGGGGAAAGGCATAAACTTCTCTGGCCACCTCTGGAAGGGCAGCTCTGACTGCAAGCCAGGCTGCCTTAGCTTAACAAATGAATTAACTCGCCCCGTAAAACTCTTTTGTGTTTTCAGGTTCTCCAGTAAATGCATATTTTACACAGCTTCTGCAGTATTCTTGTTAGAGGAGCAGCTTTCTGGATTTTGTTTTAGGCAATAGTTTTTCTTTCTCTCCTAATTTTTTATATATGTGAAAAGTATACATTTCCACAGACGTTTTAATAAGCCCCAGGAGATATTTCTGGGGTTAAAATAATGGGAAATGTAGTCTTCTCATGGTATTTTGGTTCCAGTATGGTGGAGGCACTAAAAGAAAACAGTGGATATGCATTATTTAGGACCCACAAATAGCTCCCTTGAAAATGAATAAGCCTGTGAAAAAGACATGTATGTATTTGAATACCAAGGGAGCAATTTGGGGTTTGTTGGGGATTGTTGTTTTTTTTTAATACCACCACGTTTGACTTCATTCAGTTTCCTCCAAAATGCAAGCATCCAGCCCTAAAGCATGTTGGTGATACCTCCACAAATATCAAATGCACCAGAAAAAAACCCTACTGTCAGGTTGCAGTATTCATTCCTAGCTCTTTTGCTGCTTCTGTTCCTACACATTTGCACTGAGGTTAGCAAGGAAGAGCCAAGAGCCTCCCAGCTGGTGAGATTAGTTGGTGTCTGTTCCAGGTGACTTGGACAGGAGTGGCACATTTTGGACATAGCACTGAGAAAGGAAGCAGGATCATGAGCTGTGAAACAATCCAAGGAGGTTGGTTTGAGCAGTGGGCTCTGAGCAGCAGTGTGAGCTTTACTTGAAGTAAACGTGGAACAATCTTCTCAGGAGGAGAAATGTGTAATCAGATGGCAGCTGAGGGGAACGTTGGAAGCCAGTAAAGTGGAGGAATGAGGCCTGAGTGTGCAGGAAAACACTGCTGGGCAGCCAAAGGAGAGGTGGTGTTGGCAGGACATGGGTGCTTGTGCCAAGTGCAGGTGAAGCACTGCATGTTCTCAGGTTTGTAATGAGCCTATTGCAAGAATTGAACCAGGGGTTCATACAGGTTGGAAGGATGTTTCAACATCACCTAGTCCAGTGTGTTGTATCTGGAAGTTCTGCTGTTCTTAAGTACTTCCCCATCCATTTCCCACTTGTATTAATCAGAAAAAAAATCAGAAAACCCAAAGCACTCTCTGTTAATGGAAGCCTGGCAGGAGCTGAAGGCACTCAGAAGACAAGGCTTCTGCTGACTGTCCTCGTTTTGCTGTTTCTGGTTTTCCTAAGTGTTTTCCTCTTATCACTGTGTGGTGCACACTGGAAATGATCAATCAAGGCTCATGCACAGGATCTTTTCATGCTGGCAAGTGAAAAATCAATTTGTGTTCGAAGGAGTAAACAGTAGCATGAGCTTCATTTCCCCAGAGTCAAAATGGATTCCTTGATAAAGGAGATGACAAGGAAAGCTGAGCTCTTGATGTATAAGCACATAGGTGCTCATGTGCAAGAAATGAGTGGGCTCCTACATTCATTTTACATGCTACACTTACCTTTCCAATAAAACAAAGACAGGGAGAAGAGCTTACTTGTTGAATGCCAATTGTGCATCAATAAAACCAGGGGGATTGTTCATGAACAGTTTATACAGATGAAAATGTAGTGGGTCAGTTCTGGCAAAGACATTATTCATGGTGTGTTTCTGCTTTATGGCACTACATTTGAATTTTCAGAACTATTCTCGCAAGTCTGTTGGAAGATTGTGTTGCTAACATTTCTGAGAAATGTCTGCTCTTGGGTGTAAATTACAGGGGAAAGGGTCTTTACACGATATTTCTGTGCCACGAAAACAAAATCTGATCTCATGCAGGTTATAAATTGTCCAGGAGGTAAGAGTAGTCAAGGAACTGTAGAATGAATAAATGGAAGGTTAGACTAACATGACTCATCAGATATTGTAACCATTCACCCAATGTCATTTGATCTGTATAACATTAAAGGCTACTATTCCCTCACTCTTAGATTTCTGCCCTCCTTCCCTCCCTTTAAAGTTCAGCACTGAGCCACCCAAGCCATACATTAAACCCTTTGGTTCCACATCATTTAAGCTCTCTCCTCTCTCCTGTGAGACCAAAAAGTGAAGAAAGCTGTAGAATACTGGCTTGTATTAGGTGGAATATTTTGACCATCTGACCTTTCCTTTTTTCCTTTTTTTCCTTTTTTTTTTTTTTTAGAAAGCAATATTTAAAAGTAAACATGAAGCGTTTTGATGCAAAAGAGGTTTGCCAGATTAAAAGGAAATTGGAAGATGAGTTCAGTGTAGCATGTAGCTGTTGTGAAATCTTGCTTTGATTGAAGTTTTATTACCTCAGGATGTCTGTCTGCAGCTTGTGTAGCATTCACTGTTCTGCAGCCTGGGGTCTGTGAATGCACTGCTGGCTGAGAGAAGAGCTCATGATGCAAATTGCAACCCCTCAGTCCTGCAGAAGCCAAATTCCTGGAATCTGTCCTTTCAGCTGAGTTAGACCACGCTGCTCATAAAGGAAGAAAAGCACCAAAAGCATGCACAAGTGCAAGCTGTGCCCTCCTTTTTAGACTCTGATTAGTGATGAAAGCTGAAGAGGAGAGAGAGAGGGGATGGAGAATCACACAATGGGTCCTAAAATGCTTAATTTTTATTAGATTAGGAAAGCAGTAGTATGGGATGAATGTCCAGTCTCGACTAAACTACAGGAGGAACGTGGCAGGTTATTAATGGCACTTCTAATAACAATTTGTTACAGTGCTAGCACTTGAGAAAGTGATGAATATTGTATCTGCTCTGTTTCATTCTGTGCCCGTGAATCTGTGCTGGGATTGCCATGGTGTGCCATGTGGGCCCGCTCACACTCGTTAGCTGAGCCCCAGTGTTTATGGACAATTAAACTCGCAATTTTTAATTCACACTTTGAAAGGTTGAGAGGTTGTTTTTCCTCCTTTTTTTTTTTTTCTTCCTCAAGACAGACTAAATTTCTAATAGATCTCTGCCTTTCAAGTCTCTCAGAATGTGCAACTGCAGCATGAATTTAGAAAAATGGTCTCATTTCTTTAGAAATCCATTAATAGTAATGTACTGAAAGACTCTTACATTGATCTTCTCTCTGATAGCCATGTTGTAATAATTATTCTTTTAATGTTTGCATCAATCTAAATGTTTTCCTCTTTGTGCTCGCTCCTTCTTGGATCTCCCTGTATGACAATCACAGCACTTTGACATCTTGCATTACTTTAATACCAGTGATTCAAAACAAAGCGATGCCAAGGGGAACAAAAGTTCTGTCAAGCCATCAAAATCTTCTTTGCCATTAACACAATTAAACTGATGCATGAGATTTGAAGTTATTAGCAAGTGCTGCCAGCAGAAGCTGGTTACAATTGCATAATATATAGTGGGCTTTATTAAAGTAAAATGGTATGTTTATTGTTATTATCATCATTAGTTCTAGAGCAGCATAAACTTAAACAGGGCTGTGAACTGGGAGAGGACTGTGAGACAAGCAAGAGCTTGATGCTCTATCCTGTGTTAACAGTGAGGGACACAGTCACCACTTTTCTAAACAAAGGAATACACGTGGTACCTTGGCTACCCATTACAGCTGGCATGTGTAAGGGTAGGGAAGGGTGTTAAAGAAAGAGCTTCTGTGCCTCTGCTGCTCTCACTCTGCCCAGTCAGACTCACTCAGCTGGATTTTGGGCTCCTCCTGTCTCTGCGGTGAGAAACGTTGTGGTCAATGCGTTCACTGTAAGCTGATGGGAAGACTGTTTGTTTTGTTCTCTCATATTCCAATTTTAATGAAAACAAAACAAAACAAAAAACCTGAGGCATGTGTCAGAGACACGTGTTCTGTCCCACTGCACGGGGCAGTAATACCCCTGCTTGCTGACCTTGCTAACCTGTAAATGAGGATTAACCATATTCCCCCCTGGATGGGGAGCTGGTGTGAGGAATGGAAAACACAGATGAGCAGAGAACTTTAAAGTATTGAGTGAGAAGAAAAAACAGCAATGTAAGTGAAAAGTAGGGAGATGAAGGAAGTCCCATCATGTCCAAGTCCTGTGGTGGAAGGGTGGGCTGCATGCCTGTTGCAGTTGATGTTCACCACCCACTGGCAGCTCTCAGCCAGGCTTGTTAGGTGATTTGAGCTGAGTAGAACCTGGGAACAAAAGGTAAGGCTCTTTTTTCAGTTGGTTGACAGTTTTAAGGTGATATTGTGGAAAATGATAATTATAATAGATAAAAATCACTAATACCCCTGTGGTGTAGTCATAATTCACTTGGGTAATCTTTTACTAGGATACTGATGAGCTGTTGGGAATTCAGAGAACAGTGATGAAATAAGCCAAAGGGGAGGGAAATCTTGTTTATCAGGAAAGAAGGTAAAAGTTGAACATACAGCATTTGAGAAAAGTGGAGTATAATTCTGCCTGTGTGTGGAGTAAATTTGAAGGGAAGTAATGAATTCCTTCTAGCAGTGGGAAGAGCTCTACAGAAAGGCTGAGGTGACACTGGAAACAAGATTTTAACCATTATGAAGAAAGCACCAAATAGTTTACAGCACTCCATGTTTTATTAAGGGAAGGAATGGGAAGCCCATTTCCCTACAGTTTTTGGGTCAGACTAGGCACAGTACTAGAAGACACAGGGAAAATCTGCTACATTAGCAGAGCACGAGCTTGGTGCTCTAAGAGGTCTCTGTGGTCTTTGACTTCTGTAGCTGTGTGGATTTATTCCTGAAGCTTAGTGCTGGCTGAAATGCAGGCAGAAGGCCGTGGTTGGGTGCTTTTGGTCAAGCTCTGTAGCAGATTAGGATGGCAGGGGTTAAGTTTAGTCATGACTGTCTTTCACCCAACTAGTTACTAAGGGCAATAAGGTAGAAGAAAAAGTCTCACTGAATATTTATGGCACAAAGGACTTAACCTGTGCTTTGGTACCTTCCTGAATATTGTCTCTTCCCCGTGGTAAGAGCCCACCAGAGCTGTCTGCAGGTGCCCCAGAGTGGCTGTACAGACAGGTCACATCTGCCTGTTGTTTCTGTATTTGTTTGCAGTACTTACAAGGTTTTGTGCCTTTCCATACCCTTAGAATGAGGGATTGTGGCAAATGCTGTAAGTACCACTTAACAAGTATTTTCAACTGGAATGTATTAGCAGCATCACTCCGTGTGTGGCTGGGTGCAGAGATAAATGGAATCTCTCTAAGGAGAGGAGGAGCAGCTGCCAGGCCTCTCGAGGTGGATACCTGTGTGCTGTGCAGGCTGCAGAGGACACTGAACCTGCAACAGGCTGGTGGAGGAGTGAGGGACAACAAAATCAGCAACTTCCCTTACAGCCCAACCAGTGTTTTCCTACAGTATATATTTAAGAGCTGTCTGGGCTGTTAGCCTATTAAGCTGTAGGATAAGATAGTTGATGATAACAGCTTTCTCCTGTTATCACCTCTGTCCTTCCCTGCAGCATGTGGCAAGTTAAACCAAACCTCGCCCTCTCTCTGAAGGCAGCCGATAGGAGTAACAGTGGGATCTTCTTCAATTACAGAAGTTGCAGGCAATTCCACTGCCAGTTCTCAGCTGTGAGGAAATCAGCAGTACTTTATTGCTTCAAAAGTGTCGTTAGTAACACAAAGCAGCGTGGAAGAGAAAAAAAACCCCAAAAAAACAACAAAACAACTTTTGACAAAATGGGTCCTGCTGGTGATTTATGTTGATCTGAACTGGAAGATTTGGTAGGCAGCAAGCATGGATACAGCAGCCTTCAAACAGAGGCAGTTGCTTGTTAGCTGTTCACCTGTGTGCTTGAACTTTTGCATCCAGCACCTGACTAAACATTTCTTTTTTTTTTTCTTTTTCCTTTAAACCTAGGTTGCCCTTCCCAATGACTCCAGCTGTGTGGAAGAAATACTGCGGGTAAGTGATACCCTTTGCTTTTTTATCTCCTGTATAATTGTAGCGCCGTTGTTCTCATCTTCCAAGGAGAGGGTTTGTATGGCTGTTTTTAACACTGTAGTTAAATAATAACATATCAGTGGCTCTGTGTTAAGAGACACAGACAGGGGGTAGGCCCAGGGTGCTCCTTAGTGAGATCAGTTCACCTAATACTCTGCATCTGCCAGCTTGTTTCAGTCAAGATTTACAGTTCTTTTCAAGCTCTCAGTCCCTGAGTCTATCCAGGACACAATTCTCTCCTACCCTGAGGTGCAGTTGCCTTAATTCTTCTACTCACAAGCTGACCTACAGTCTTCCTCCTTCCTCTAGACTACAATTGCTCATCACTCATAGTTTTGTTAAAGACTTGCAGACGTGTTTTTTTTCTGTGATCTTTGGTCAGTGGTTGAATACAGAAAATTGCCACTCCGAACTGAGAACGGCTTAATTGCAAGAAGATCATGAAAATAGGAGAAAGGGAGTGTGCACAAGTTGTGTGCCTTACTCTGACTGTAAGATGGGCTTTTCCCCAGGCACCCCAGCTTTGGGGTTCCCTGTTGGCAGTGAGATTTGCCTGGGGACAGTTTTGCAACCCACCAATCCCTTTTTCTCAGATACAGGTTTTTGTCCTCATGGGTTGAGTTTCCCATCTGTCAGAGGTACCTCCCTGGGATTGCCAACCACTGGGCTGCTTTTTGGTGTGGAAGGGATAAAATTTCAGTGGGAATTCGTGCCAGCCATCTCCTTGTTTACTAGGAGGCAGTGCTGCAGACTTTCCCAGACCTGAAATCGTGTGTAACAATCACTTGTTTGCAAAGACTGACTCTCGCTCATAAAATAAAATAAGCTTCTCACTATTCATTGCAATTCAGAGTTAAATAGCTTGGAAAACTTGCTCCTGGTTCTTTGTACACACATTATCTTGGGCTGCTCTAGATGTGCTCGTGGGTTGGCAGTGTTGAGGCAGGAGGCAGGCGTGCTCGTGCAGACCTGCAGTGAGGGAGAAGATCCTGCATGAGCACCCAGGAGCAATGAATGCAAGGAAATAAATAATATTTACTTTCAACCTTCGAAGTGAGCAGAGGTTTATTACCTATAGAACACTGAGGGAGCAAAAGCAAAGGAAATGTTGAAAGGCTGTGCGAAATTCTTGGTACATTTTAAGTGTCTTCTTCCCTTCTTCATATATTTCAATTAGGTCCATTACTATATTTTTGAATTAATGACTTGGCTGGCTGGGGAGAGCAGTTGTTTTCAGTAAACAGCATCAAAAGGAAATGTGATGGGGTGAATTTCAGGGATCTGTCATCCAGGTGACACGTTTAATGTGGGAACAGTGCATATAAATCACAGGAAGCAGAAATGTCTTTTTTCTAATCAAGATGGTGACCCTGTTTCCTGTGCCGTGGCTGTAATTCGAGTCAACAAACAGGCACAGTATGCTGGGGGCTTCCTTCTGAAACCTCTTGAGATTGTCTGCTGCCAGGCTCTGCTCCCCAAAGAGCTGGGGAAGGGTGCTCTGCATACCTTGAAGTTTGCTTTTTTT
>VWYO01013837.1:143982-173504 GCA_013400275.1 Rhadina sibilatrix | reverse complement strand
GAAAAAAAAAAAAAGGTTTAATTGAATTTATATTCTAAAATTTTCAACTGAGTGAGGGGAAAGGTCTTGACTCCATTCAGACCCCTGAGCCTTCAGAGACAAAATTTCACAGTCCTTTAGATTTCCTGAAACACTTAGCTACTTATGTCATCTTGTGTAAATGCTTGAAGGGCTGCTCCCAATACTACAGCCAAAGGTTAATGGCAGACCAGTCTCCTGTTGATTTTACTTTTCTAACCAGGATGGCTGAGAAGGTTGTGAAAAATCATAATAAATAATAATAGTAATAATCATCATCACCTTTTATACAACTAGGGCCAAGCAGTAATGATAGTACAGATTGCATTTTATACAGGTTGCTAATACCAGATTGAAAGATAAAGGCAAATACCTGGTGGTCTAGACCTTTTTCTGTTCCAAAATATGTTTGGGTTTTTTTTTTTTGTTTTTTTTTTGTTTTTTTCCCCCAACCAGTGCAACGGTTTTGAAAGTGTGGATAACATGGAAGCCAGGCAATTAAATGTGTGTGCACGTAATTCACATTTTATTCATACGGATTTAAATGAAGTTGTCACTTGCTGTGTGCATCCATTGAAAAATGAGTTCATTGAAATGTTGTGATCCAAAGTGCAGATGGGTCAGGGAGAGCTGACATTTAAAACCAGTCTCCAGAGCTGTTCCTTGTGCCACTTGTACCAGTGCTTTACATCAGCGTGCCTTGCTGTCACTGCATGTGATGTGAAGCATGTGCTGGCCCAGGAAGAGGAGGTGTGTAGGTGACACTGAGGGTGAACAAGCAGTGATCCTTTTCCTGTCTGTGGAGAGCACAGAAGGCACCTTCCTTGGCCTTGCTTTACCCCTGGCTAAAGAGCTGAGAAATGCACAACACTGCACAGGAGAGAAAAGAATTTTTTTTTTTTTTTTCTCCTATCTACCTGTTCTGGAGGGCTCAGAGTGTAAATTGGAAGTTTGGGCTGGGTGTTCAGGTAATTGATTGGACACAACCTGGCAGCAGCGAGGCCCTGGTCTGTGCACTGCAGCTTTCCTGGCTGTATCCTGAGCACCTGGGCAGGCACTGCTGTCTGCAAATCCATCCCTGCTTAGAGGAACAAAAGAGGTCTTGTATGTGCATATTCACTGTAGGAAGGCATCAGGTAACTGGGTAGACTTCTGGTGCTGGTGGGCAGCTGTGACACTGATTAGAAGCTTTCTAGTCTGGAAGCAAAACAGATCCCAAATACAGTTCAGATTGTAGTAAGTGTGAAAATGGCTGGAGTTAAATGAGCAAAGTCTGTCATTTGTGTGGTTGTCTTCTGATGACTAGCTCCTGTCTAATGAAATGGGAGAATATGTAAATCGATCAGCAGGTGAAAATGCCCTTGACTCTGCAAATTATGTGTAGGATTACCTTCCTCATGCCAGTTGAAAGCACTAACAGGTTTAATATGTCTCACCCAGAGCTGAAGTGAGCTGTTCACACAGCAAAATTAGGCTGTAACAGATACAGCCCATTATTTGCCCCTCAGTAATTGTTTTCTCTTCTAAAATACAAACAACGTTGAAGAATGATGCTAAGCCTAATTATAATCATTGCAATTTGAAAAATACAGGTATGCTGTCCAGCGTGGTTACAAATGCACTTAGTAGCTGACGGGTAGTTTAAATATTTTCATGTGGAGTCTGGGGGCTTGCTGGGGAGGAAATGATGTGAATTTAAAATGATTATCCAGACGTCATTGGACAAGTGAATAACGAGCTGACTGGCCTAGTAAATCATGTGAACCTGTCAAATGTGGGAACACGTCGGGGAGGAGATGATGTCAAGTAACAGTAACTTAGCAACCTGGCATTTAGCTGTCCAGAGAATGAGTAAGAGTAGCCACTTTTAAATAGCTGAGTAAATAAATGAATCCCTATACGTCTTAGGTGTGCTATAAAAATAGCCCAGCACCGTATGTTTTGTGTCAAGCTGCTTCTTTCTCCTGGATGAGGTGATTTATTATTTCTGTTGAAATGAAAAAATGGGTTGAAAAGTTAACCCGCGTGTAAATGCGGATCTGTGGCCTTTGTCCCTGCTCTGGTGTGCAGCCTTTGAAAGCATGCAAGGAACGGGTAATAGCCTGCTTTGAGAGTTGTTTTTTTCCCTCAGACTTTGCTTATGTACACAAAGATTTGGATGGATAAAAACAATTAATTTCTTAGCAATTTCTAAGCCATTGCATTTTCAAGCTTTTTATCAGCATTTTCTCAATGGAGGCAGAACCAGTTTCTGCTCTCACATCAATATAAATCAAGGGGTAATTCCACTGACCTCTGATCTCATTTGAGTTCATTGAATTCTTCTTCCTCCCACACTGGTATAAATTGGCAGCAGCTCCACTTTCGTGGCTGCTGCTGTAATAAAACAAAAAGGAGTTACCTCTGCATTACTTTAGGTATACAAAAAAGCAGAGACCAGTTCTTTGCTCTGATGACTCTCCAGATGTGGTCTCACTCCAGAAAAAAGGAAATGCTGAATACTTCCTTGAGAATAGCTCCTTCCTGGTTTGGTAGGTGATCAGCTCAGTTCTGGTCTCAGCATCACCACAATCATTATCAGCACAAGCATTCAGCAGCAATTCCAGGGAGATCGAAGGAAACCTTGCACTGTCCAGTCTACACACGGGAAGGGTGAGATCAGTAGTTGGAGTCATTTGAGGACAGCCTGCTGTAAGCTTGGGGTGCAGAAGCTCTTTGGGAGCTGGAAAAGGCACTCTTAGGTCTTCACACCCTGTAAGCTGTTGGATCTCTCATTTTGCTGCGTTTTGGTGAAAATAGGCATGACTCAGTTTTGCTCGTTCAGAAATGTTTGGCAAAGAGTTTGAAACAACTGTTGTTAGTTTATCTGCTCTTGCATTTCCTCCTGCCAGAAATCCTGGAAGCGAGGAATGAGCCCTAATGTGAGAGACAAAGTATGGGTTAGTTCTGTATTGCAATGTTGCATAAAGACATGAAAGCTTTATGTCCTCCCCAGCCTAGAGCACACCCTTGGCCCCCGTGTGCTGCACCTGAGCGTGGCTGAACAGGGTTACCCAAATCTTTGGCCATTCCCCCTTACAGTGACATTGTAATTTGAAAAATATAGGTATGCTGTCCAGCGTGGTTACAAATGCACTTAGTAGCTGGGAAAAGCCCCTCAGGAGCACCATCCCAGAGCTGCCTGCACTGACTTGAGGGTTTCATCACCTCCAAAGCTGAGAGCTGACTTCAGGCTGGAAGGGTGGGAAGCAGGCAAGTCAGCACCAAACGTTTTGTGGGTCCCCGTTGCGCGGCCATGCATGGCACAGGCTGCATGTGAGGGAATGATGAGAAAAGCCCCTCAGGAGCACCATCCCAGAGCTGCCTGCACTGACTTGAGGGTTTCATCACCTCCAAAGCTGAGAGCTGACTTCAGGCTGGAAGGGTGGGAAGCAGGCAAGTCAGCACCAAACGTTTTGTGGGTCCCCGTTGCGCGGCCATGCATGGCACAGGCTGCATGTGAGGGAATGATGAGAAAAGCCCCTCAGGAGCACCATCCCAGAGCTGCCTGCACTGACTTGAGGGTTTCATCACCTCCAAAGCTGAGAGCTGACTTCAGGCTGGAAGGGTGGGAAGCAGGCAAGTCAGCACCAAGAGTTTTGCGGGTCCCCATTGCACGGCCGTGCATGGCACAGGCTGCGTGTGAGGGGAGTGATGAGAAAAGCCCCTCAGGAGCACCATCCCAGAGCTACCTGCACTAACTTGAGGGTTTCGTCACCTCCAAAGCTCAGAGCTGACTTCAGGGTGGGAAGCAGGCGAGTCGGCGCCAAACGTTTTGCGGGTCCCCATTGCACGGCCGTGCATGGCACAGGCTGCGTGTGAGGGGAGGGATGCACTGGTGGTGCAGATCTGTAGTATAAATCTGCTCTGTGCTGGCAGCTGAAGGCAAGGCAGGCTGTGTGCTGCTGGGGAGGTGACGGGGAGGAAAGGTTGCCTGTCTGATCTGACAAATGCGCGTGGGTGTGCAGAGTTTCCTGTATTCGAAAGCTGGCGTTCTGCACCTGCCTGTTACAGGGATAAATGCCTCTTCAAGATGTAATGCAGCAAAAGATTAGACCTTTGTCAGGACAGACAAGCAAGGTCTGATTCCAGCTTGCAGGCACATTTATCAAATAAAGGCTTTATTTTCATAGCAGTATTAAATAAATTATTTAGCAAAGAACTTTTGAAATGTAAAATCTGATCGTTGTGTGGGTCTATTGCAGCCTGTCTAACACTGTAACAATAAAAAAGATTACAAAAGGTATTCAGGGAAAGGGAGAGAGATTGCTGTGCACCTATTTCAAGCTCACTATTCAATACTGTTTTCTTATCTCCTTTACCATAATATTTTAACGCATATTTTTGTACTGCCAAATTGAAATATTGCTGATTTCAGTAGTATTATATAATTCTGCCATCATTGCCAGATTTACCATTGCTACTAAAACTACTGTAAAGTGAGCTGACATCACGAGAGTTTGGACACGTATTGCTGCTCCTGAAGAGAAACAAAGTGTTCCCGTGATAAATGAGAAGTGAATGACTGCCAGTGAAGGAGTGAAGTTGGTTTTCCAAGCTCTTCAACATCTCTTTTGCACCAAAACAACCATTTGTAGTTTTCTCTCCCTCATTGAAAGTCAGCTCAGAAGCAGTCCACTGTATATTGCAATGTTACTTGCTCAGCGTCCTCACTCTGATTAAGTACTCTGTTGTGATAATAACAATTACTTCTTATGAGACTATACAAAGTAATTGTTTTAAAGCCAGTTCAAACTAGGAAGTAATTGAAGCAAAGTTATTCTCTTAGAGGAAAAGATAGTAAGTTTTGCAACTCTTGTGGAAGATCAAATGTACTCCCTGTGGAACTTAAAAACATTAATTATTTTATATACTGCTTTTTCAAATACCACTAAGTTTTGCAGTTCCAGAAATAAGTGAAAGAGACAAAAAAATGTGGGAAAACAATTTGGTGGAGTCTTGTAGTTGAGTGGAGAATGTCATAAAACTGAGATTCCTACTCCTGATTTGGAGACCCATGGGACCTGAATTCCCATCCCTTTTCATCCTTGTATATAAAGAGTAACTCCCTTATCTTGGAGTGAAAGTGTGAAAGAAAACAGAGCCAAGGAATCTGGCGAGTCAGATCAACTCTGACCTTTTGTGTGCTCCCACGAACAGAAAAAGGCCCTTAGTACTGGGGGATGGAAAGTGCTCAGTGCCTTAGTGCTCAGGATGGAAAGTTTTAGNCTCCCACGAACAGAAAAAGGCCCTGAGTGCTGGGCTTAGCTCAGGATGGAAAGTTTTAAGCACCACTGTAGTGTTACAGTGTTTGGCTCTAGCTGTACCAGGTATCCTCTCCTAAGGGACCTTGTGGGCTGCATGATTTTATCTTGTATAAAAACATGATTGACAACTCCACAGCCTGTTGTGTGTCTGTCCTGGGGTGCTGATTCCAAAAGGACAGCCTGCAGCGTGGCCAAGCAGAGAAGCCATCTGAAGCTCCCATACTCCACTTGCACAGCTTACTGACAGAGCATTAAGCAAAAAAAACCCAAACCCAGTCCTATTCTGAGATACAGGTATTAGAATATTTCTCTGGTCACAGATTAATCATGTTTGTTATTTCATCTTGTCCCGTCAAAGTGAAACATGGTAAATACTGGGCACTGAGTGTTTAAACTGCTAGCAATGTTACCTTTCATTTAAATAGATTAATAATGTGTACTCTACATAACAAATTGCTGCCGGCACAGAATGAAGACATGGAAAACATATTAAAAGTGGGTTAGGCTTTCTGAAATGAGTGCAGGCTTTAGAAACAATTCTGGTTTGAAATGTCTGTAACAATCTTCCGTGGCTCTTTCTCTCACAAATGGGAAGAGCTCCGTTTTTGCAGCCCTGAGGGCAAGGGTTGCATGGTTTAAATCCTGCTAGAAAGCTTCCCCATAAGTCAGCACAGCTAAGGAGGCTTGTGGGGTCCTCAAGGATAAATTAGCCTAATCACAATTAGTCAAGAGAAGCAGACTGGGAAAAGGCTAGGACGCTTGCAGTGTCCAAGGGAAGACTGGACTGGGAGATGTAACTAAACAAACCTTCAGTTTCAAGAAAAACTGGAAGTTTCAAGACAAACCAACCGTTTCAAGAGCTTACATTTTTGAAATTCTCCTCTGAAGTTTCTGGCCGTGACAACGAAAAAGTAAAATAGTGATGGTTAAAAGAAACATATGTAAGGAAAGCACTAGAGAAATTAAAGTGATGGATCAAAAAGATGCCAGGTACTTGAGGCATGCTCAGTTTCCCCCTTTATGCTTTATCTACACCTGCATGTTGCAGCTTTTTGATGCTTTACCAGTTTGAGCACCTTGAAGAAAAGTAAAGAGGACAGGACAAAGTTGACACCTGGAGCAAAACTGAAGTTTCAACTTTGGACCTCCAGCTTGGGCTTGAGGAGATGGGTGGAAGTGTTCTGTTACAGCAGATCCCAGGAGTGCTTGTTGCCATTTTCATAATGCACTGCAGTCTGAGTTTAACTGAAGCCACTCCTAATTTCTTCTTAAGGCAAGAATACAGACACCAACTGATGTATGGACCAAAACTTTAATTTCCTCCTGAGAGACCCCTTGGACAAGCAGGTGGACTTTTCCTTGGGAAGAGTCATGTGGTGGCCCAGTCAGACTTGGCAGCCCCCACGAGGTTTGTGGAAGCAGCCCTGGCATGGTCAGGCAGTCTGGTGGCCATCATCTGCCTCAAGCTGAAGTTGTTCCACATTCTGCAGTGATGATAGTCCTGGAAGCTGCCTTGTGGGGAGGAGAGTTCACATCTTTGCTGTGTGCCATTGGTCTGTCAAGTACCACAGTCAGCAGAGCTCGTTCTGAAGGCATCTTCCTTCTCACCCGTGGAGATTGTTCCAGAGCCTTCAGAATGCACCACTTCAAATCTGCCAGTGAAAGAACTGCTGTGGTTCATCTTCTCCTGTCTTTGAACGCCCTCTCAATAAATCCTTGAATGCACGGACTCGGATAAAACATCCTACCTTTAATCTCTCTGAATAACCTTGAGATGCCCCTTTGCTCCTTCTGTGTCTCCTTCTGTGAAATGGTGAAATAGAACCTCACCCACGCTGCCATTGTCGGAAGTTAAATTAGTTGTTAGCAAAATGCATTGATGTCCTCAGCTGGAATTATTGGTGTGATAATTGGGCAAAAGCAAGGCTCTATCAGATATTTAAAATTATGCTACATACTGTGGCTTATCTGAATTTCTAACATTTCTTTAAAGGAAGTGTGTCGTTGAATTTAATGTTCTGAGAAACCTTATGAACTTCCAATCTATTTTAGCTGTACATTTCAAATTATGCTTATAATTGTGTTTTTATTGAATATGTAAGTTCTTTTCAATTTCTTATTACACTACATGGGTTTTAATATACAGTTGAGAAGAATGCACACTGTGGATAGGTGGCACTTTTGAGTGTTTTCAAATTATCACAGTAAAATTGTCACATTTCTTTAATTGGCCAGTAGATCCTGCCACATTGATTTGTCAGTGGTGTAACAATTTCTTTGGTTAGCTAACTGGAAAATCTGACCAGAATGGGGTTTTTTTCCAAGGAATTTCTCACTTCTTTTTTTTTTTTTAATTTAAAAGCAGTCATGCCCAACCTTGCAGAAGTCAGCTGAAGAAAACGTCAGGTTCTAGCATTAGAATGAAGATGATTTTATTACTTCAAGGCCATGAGGTGTTTGTTGACCATTTTTCAGAGGCAGGAGAGAAAAGCTGTCTCCAAACAAGAATCTGAAGGTCTGACCCAAGTGCCCAGGTTTATTTTTCCAACATTCTGCATACCCTGTTTATTGTACCTGCTGTAAGTGCTACTGTACAGCCTTCCAGAGCTGCTGGGGCAAAGGCTCTGGTGTAACTGTCATTAGAAACCTGTTATCAACACTTTTCAGATCCTCTTTAAATGTTTTCTCTATTCCAAAACTTCTGTCCAATGTGTAAGCAAATATTGTTGGGGGTGGTGGAAATACCTACTTGTACTTTGCAGGGTGAAACAGCAGCAGCAAGAACCTCCAGGGCACAGGAGACTGGCATGGGTGGTCAACAGGAAAGAAAAATGGGCAGAGTTGTAGTCTTTGTGTTTGCTGTGGGTTGATTGAGGGGTTTAAAGTGTGGACCAAATCTCACCTCTGGAGCCAGGCTGGGAAATGGCAGGTCCTGCTCTTTTGTGAGGAATGCTTTGAGATCTTCTGCTGGCATTCATTGCACAAACTTTGAGTGTTAAAAGCCCCTTTGGGCTTCGTAGTCCATTAATTTCTTTGCCATGAGTATATCCTAGTAAAGAAAGGTGCAGTAACCTTTAAAAATACTCTTCTGAGCCTTAGGATAAAAACACTAAATGTTTGGTTTGTAGGCACATTCCTATAGTGACTTTTTCTTTTTTTTTTTTTTTTAACAAGCCAATTAATCCCTTCCCACTTATTCCAGTATTTTATCATTTCTAACCTCTTGAGTCCCTAATCTTTTCAACAAGAGGTCTGAACTGCCAGTTTATCTGAAAAAAGTAACGTTGTACCAATCAAATGAAAACTGGTGCTCAGAATTTTTTTTTGAAGAGCAACCCCTTGTCATTCCTGAGTTCAGACAAAAACAAAGAGCATTGCTTCAACAGCGAGGCGTTCACTGGAGGCTTCTTTCCATGAAAATAGTTATCACTCCTCTTTTTTTTTTTTCCTCAGCAATTGAGTCATTGTTTCTTTTAAAGGAGGTTGTCATGAACCCCTCATTACCATTTTTCTTAATGTGATAAGCGTAAACTGCAAGAAAGCGATCGTGTTTGAAAGGATAGAGGAACCCCAAGGAACCTTGCACTAACTGCTTGTGTTCTTTGAAAAGGCTCAGACTGGGAATTGGACTAAATGCATCGTTCTGTCTTGCTTTGCAGCAGCATTGTCATTTCCTAGCATCTTTCACTTTCCAACACAAGTGTACCCTTCAAGAAGAGTGCCACGTTACTGCATCCAGGCTTTGTACGTCTCCAGCAAACTGAGATCAACAACTCCTTTTGGTAGTTGCTGGAACATAATAACGCGCTGCACTTCGTGCTTTCAAAACAAAACAAAGCAAAACATCCTTTGGCATGTTTGCTCCAGTTCATCTTTGCTTGGTAACTGGTGGTTGTCAGTGTTTGACACCAGCTGGAGCTGAGACTTGCTTGGAGCTAACTCGGCAGCCGTGGCTCTGCTGGGTGGTCTTGTCTTGGGCTTGCTCCAAGTTTGTTCCAAGTTGCTCAAATGATCCCTGATAAACTCTTACTAATGAACAGCTTGCTATTTATTCCTTTTGGGCCATCTAGAAGCAGAAAAGGACAATGCATGTCATCGTCTAGTAATGTAGGGATAGGATGTTAAAATGCTGGAGCGCTGAATTTACAGCATTTCAGTGCTGTGGCTTTTGTGTCCTATTCATTGATTTTCCTGTGGGAAAAGAAGTGGTGTAGTGCTTTCAGACAGGAGGGTTAGGGACTTTGCCCTTTTTGCAGCCCTGTTTGTAGGAGTTAGTTTGTTTCAGTGTAGTTTGCTGCCAGAAGTTTTTAAAAAATGCAGACACAGGAGGGTCTATCAATCTGGGGCACAGTCAGAACACGCTGATTTCAGACTCCAGGACCACTCTCTGTGGGACCAGGCATCCTCAGCTCTCGTGTGCCTTAGTGGCAGTCCCCAGTATTTAACATTTCCAGCCCTCCAGCTGGCTTTGTAAGAAAGAACATGCTGGGAAATGAGGAATCAAATGTATGCAACAGTGGGAATCTGTCTACCAGAAATGCTCTGAAGCCTCCATACCTTAAAGGAGATCAAAAAAGACCTCAGCATGTTTTGGCTTCGGTTTTCTTTACTCTTTAAGCTGGCTTATTTGGATAAGGCTGACGTGCCAAAAAAGTATATGTTGTATCAAAACATCTTCTATAACGTGCATCCATTTTTTTTTTTCCTACACCTGTTAGCTTAGCAGGAGTGGATCAAAGGGGAGTGTTGGCATGATTTACAGGACACACAGATGCAGGAACAGACCTGCTTCAAGGCACAAGTGAGGAGAAGGAAATTCAGACTGAAATGTTTGTTCTTTTCTAAAGGCTAAAATTACTATAATAAATGCCAGGTTGCATGAGAGGGTTTCAGGTTGCTGGGTTAGGTCTTTCTGGAAGAGAAGAGAATTAAAGGGTTGAGCATGAGAGGCAGCAAGGGCTCTACCTCTGTGTTACAGATGAGGACCCACAGTGCATTGTGTGGCAAACATGCTAAGCTTTTTAACTTCACAAAAGAAAGCAAAGTGACAAAATTAGAGGAGCCAATGATCAGGCTTTAAGTTTGGAGTTTCTTTGTACATCCAGGGCTTGCTGAATACTGATCAGGCTGTGCCTGTGTTATCCATACATGCATATTTTGGACACATCCATTGGGTTTTTCAGCCCATAATCTTTGTTCCAAATTTTCAGCCAATATTCAGAAGTTTTACCACTGCCCTGGGCATGGCATAAGACAGAAAATGAGACAGTTTGTGCCCCACAGAGCATTCATAGTCTCTGAGGTAGGCACTGGGAAGATAACCATGCTTCATGGGGGAAAGTGAATTCTTCATGCATGAAGGGAGAAGCAAGTTCTCAACTGAGACACATAGCAGGGAGAGCATCACACAGAGGAGGAAAATGGTGAAAAAAGACAGCTTTGGAAGGGTAGATCTCAGCTTTTCTAGGTGTTCACTGTGTCTTTGCTTCAGCCTCAGACTGCTTGTTTAACAGCATTACAGTGGAGGTGATGAGGCTGTGTAAGAACAGCACTAAGAACAAATGCTACCCTGGCACACCCACACCCAGGAAAACCCTGCTGCCATGCTGCCTGTGTGGTAAGCAGAATAAGAGATCTGGCAGAGTCTTGGTTTGGAAGGCAAAGAAGCAGCTTTTGTAAAGGATTTCATTGTGTATTCTACAGCAGCCTGTGGTAGCTTCATTTCTTTGTATTTGATCAGTAACAACTCAGAGTCCAATTTTAATGAAAGCAAATCGTGGCTTAAACAAAAGAATTGGGCTTTAAATTCAAATAAGTTGCCTAACCTGGTTTCTTAATGTCCCCTATGTGCTATTTCAGGTAATTAATGCTCCTGTTTTAAGGCCAAAACCGGTGTTTTCTGTCACAATTTAATGCTTTCAAATTCCTGATGATTTTTGGACTCAGTTTCATCATATTGTCAGGATGTAAGTAATAAGCTGGTTACATGGGTCTAAAAATTATTGCACAATATAAAACCTACAGAGTTTCTGTGCTAAGCTTACAGAACAAGAGGTTTTGTAGTTTAGCAATCTAATTTTGCTGGATATTGGATTTGGAGATTTTATTTTTTTTTTTTTTCACTGTGCTGCCATAAGTTGCTTCAGAAATTTAATGCATTTTATAATAAATTCCATTGATAAGGTCTTGTCCTGAGACTGGATAACTCCCTGTTGTACTTGTATGAAAAAAAACACCCCATGAATTGATCACATCTGGCAACGTAAAGGAGATGATGTAATGTATTGTATAAATGCACACAGTGGAGTGCCTCGGGGTAGGAGTAGTCTTATTTTGTAACTGTAAATTATAGCTCTGCTCTCCTCTTGGTGTGAACCCTAAGTTTCAGAGAAGAAAACAGGCGATTCAAGACATGCTTTCTTGCTTGTGAAGCTGAGGATGGATGGAACAAATTACCAGATTCCCTTCAACAAGTGCCAGCAGTGAATAGTTTCAAAACACAGTTGCTTATTTGCTTGGAGAACGGCGCTTTTTGGCCAATGTTTTTTAAATTGCAGAGATGAAATTATATGTTGGTATTAGTAACTTTCAAAAGAATTAGCTTTTTATGACTTACTGTGCCTTTGTTTATGCTGTACTGTAGAGTTGCCAGGACGTTATGTTGCATTTCACAGTTCAGTGCATGCTTCCTACCTCGTGGGGCCCTTGTGACAAAAAAGATGTGCCATCCCTGGGGATGGTTACCAACAAGTATTATTTTGAATAAATAAAATCAATGGGCTATGGCTGTGCATCTCAGTGGGGAGGAGGAGCTGCCAAGAGCAGGAGGTATTGCACTGGCCATACTGCCCACAGCAGGGCTCTGGTTCTGTGTATTGGGCAGCAAAGTTTATTAGTTTAGTTACCAGGAGTGGCAGCTGAAGGATGCCTGGCTTCCTGGAACTGGGTTGGTACACAAGTACCTGAATATTTATGGGCATATCATTGATTTATAAGACTCTAAAACTGGTGTTAGCTGGTGTGAACCCAATATCCAGTTCTGGAGGCTGTATTAAACAGAAAAGGTCTCAGCACAGCTGAGAACTTGTAATTATGGAGGACCAGGATTTTGCCCTCATGATTGCCATGGTGTTCCTGAAGTGTTCTGTGAAAGGCACAGCACCAGGCACTGTCTGTAGCATCCCAGGGGAGCAGGACCTCGAGTCTGACCCGTTCTGACAGCTGATGTTCCTGACCCATCAGCAGGTCTGTGCAGAGGAACAATGATATGGAAATAGAAATGCCTCCTGTGGCCCAGCATCTCATATGTGCCTGGCAAAACTGTGATCATCCTCTCCTTGCACACAACCATTATGGCCTGCCCTTAACAAACCCCACAGTGGTGCAGCTGGCAAGATTCCTCCTGCCTGTCCTGGCTGGGAAGCAGAGTTACCACTCCAGTCAGTGTTGTTATTCCTGGTCAGCACGTGCCTGTCTTTGGACCATTTGGAAGCTCATGACTCGTCACAAAGGCAGCACTGGCTCCTGCTCATCTCCTGGACTTTGGCTGGGAGCTCAGGCTGTGGTGGAAGACAAGGATGTGGTGGTTCAGAGAGGCTGCCATACATGCTGGCTGTGTCTGCCTTTGACTTCATGAGTTCCAACGTCCTCATTTGCCACTGAACTCTTTAATTCTCTCATCACATAAAACTTGTCAAGAAAGCTGTGTGCCTGCTGTGAGGACCTGCTCCATTTTTTACATTGTGTGATTTTTTTTTTTTTTTTTGGCCAGCTGTATTCTGTGAACTCCCCATGTCCTACATGCACTTTACTCGTGCCTGAGCCTGGCAGGAGCAGGGATGCAGCTACTGCAGAGCTCTGCTTCTGTGCAGCTCACCATAATGGTGTTCCTGTAGTGGCTCCACAGGGGATTGTGCTGCACGCTCCTAAAAATGCTAAGAGCACAGGAGGAGGTGCTGAAGGGCACAAAAGCTGCTTGGTGATGAAGGATTGATTGTCCTGGGCAGTGTGATACATTCAGGCCAGGTTTTGACCGTGTCATCTTCCTGAGGTGGGCCCTGAGGACAATTACCCTGATGCACCTTGGAGAAAAGTATTCAGCCTGTTTCCCAGAGGAGCCTGGGGAGTGAAGTGGTGTGGAGTGAGCTCCTGTATGCCCAGCCTGGGGCTGAGCCCCTTGACAGGGCACACACACTTTTTACACAGGCTGTGGTTTCCTAAGGGTTGCAGCAGACTCGTGAAGCTGAATCCAGTGGTGGGTTCATGTGGTGTGGCTTCATTCCTGTCCCCCTGAAACAGCCTCTTGAGCTGAGATCCCTTCTCACTGTCACAGAGCGTTGTTTTTCTGTACATACACGAGACTGGTTAGAGCAGCAAGTGCATCAGTCATGATTTACTTCTTTTTTTTATTGTCCTCTAAATGCTCTAAGCAAAGAATATGAGTGTTACTAGTTGTAAAAGCTGCGGTATGAGGAAATATATTGAAAAGTTTGAGGTATGCAGGAGTCATAGAGTACTGGGAAACTCAGCAGAAAAAAGAAAAATATCCATATTTCTTTGCGGATTTCCAAATGCTAACAAAGTAGGAAAGGAAAACATGTGCTGTAAAATTTATAGTCAGCCACAACTGGCTTCTAAAGCAATTTCTATATTCATTTTCACGGAATATAATTTTTGTCTGTCCCCTTCTTAAAATGGAAAGAAATACTAATTTACCATGGGATGATATGGAATGCATCCCATTCCCCAGCTGGCAAAGGGAACTTAGTCATCATTGATAAAACCCACAGGTGAACACTGTGGTTTAGGCTGTGGTCAGAAAAATGTTTGCTTTTTGTAGAATCAACTCTAGTTTTTCAATAATAAACTCAGGCACTGTATTTTCACTTGTCTTTCAAGCAGTTTTAGGGACAGTAACAATATAAATTCTAGTGTGACAAAGACATTATTGTAGATGCCACCACATTGTTCCTGAAAATATATGTGCTGGGCACTAGTCACTCATAATAAATTTGCTAAAACAATTGCATGAGTAAAAGGTTCTCAGCTTTAACATTCACAGCAGGAAAAATAGCTTTCTTTGGAGGCCACCCCCAAAGTCTTCAATTTTTTTTTTTCCTCTTACAGCAGAAAAGGTATGGCATCCCTTTGATGATGAGATTTTTTTTTAAATGCTGAAACATCATAATCAAATGTATATTAATGAATTTATCTATCACATCTGTGTCAATCCTGACAAAATCCCTTCCTAAATTCCTAAGGAAGCCTTTGACTCAGTATAAAGAACCCAGATCACTGGTCAGGATCCTTCCAACTGCTTGTGCAAATTATCCATTCCTTCATAAGGAATACGAATAAAAACAACCCGTGGGTTTATTGTCTTTGTGTTCCTTTAGGCTTTAGTGTCATTTGCTTGTCATTTCCATATATAAATACATTTCTATATATTCACTCTTTCCTTAGCCTTTCCCCCAAAGATGAAACAGGCTGAGATGGGTTTTGATTCAGTATGCACCACACACAGAAAGTGAGGCTGCCCCTCATGCATTAGTGGCTTCCTAGCAGGGAGAGTTTGATCAGGTTTGTATAAATGCAGGAACCAGAAAGATGCTGTGAAACAAGACGAGCTTTTTACTAAGGTCGCACTGATAAATAGTTAATAAAACATTAATAAATCATTAATAGGGTCTTTAATAAATGGCAAATCACTTGGCTGTCTTTATTCCTATCTTTATTTCATCAAGGCAGTAGGTTGCTTAGCACCAGCTGGAGCACCAAGTTTGTAGTAACCTTAGAACATCCATTCTTCACATATTATTTTTTTTCTGAATTCAACTTTAACGTGCAGGGTGTCCAAGATTTGGAGGAAGTTTAAAGCAACAGATTTAGCTGAGATTTAAAAATTCTGAGAGGGCTATTTGACAGAATGTCACAGATAAGGTGTCTTTAGCAGCAGCCTCAGATTGAATTTATTGTCAGTGATGCGTGTGGGGCTGGTTCTCCTCCTGCTCCACTGGCTGCCCTCTAATGATGTGGCAAAGTGTTGGTCCTGAGACTGCCTTTGTGGCCACAGAAGAAAAAGAAAAAAAAAAGGGATTTGTGGCTTTCTTTTTCCACCTTTTTGTGGAGGTATCCACAAGAGGACAGTAAGGGTAGGGCTTGGCCAAACCAGTTGTGATCTATCAAAGCTGCAGAACAAGAAAAAGGGCTGGGAAGGGTCTTAGAGATCTCATCATCTGCTACACATCCCTGTGCCAGTGTAGGAATCAATTCTGCCTAAGCTGTGCCTGACTGATGTGTGCTTATCTGTTCTTAGGCGTGTTCTTCCACGGGTGGAGTCCGTGTAGCCCCCTGAGCAATCTGTTTCAGTGCTGCAGGATCCTTACCATTAAAGAGCTTTTTCTTACATTTAACTGGAATTTTTTTTCTGGCTGCAGCTGAAGTTCATCTCCTCCATAAAACTGGAGAACAGATTATTCTCTCCTTTAGGAACAGCTCTTTCTGTAATTAAAGGCTGTTCTCATGTCTCCCCTCAGCTCTCCCAAGGGAAGTAGCGTGAGCCCTGTATCTTGGGAAACTTCAAATTAGATCAGGCTAAGCAGTTCAGGGCGCACTAGGAAGGGAAGCTGCCTCAGTAGGAACACAGAGTACACAATCCTGCTCCTTTTTTTTCCATAATGACCTCTTAGAGCCTGGCTCAGTGCTTTTTATCTGTCCTTAAAAACCACGGCGCACTTTTCTTTTGAACGAGAAGGAAATGATGGAAAAATGAAATGCAGAGACAGGAAATAAATCTTGAAGGTGGCTATTAATTTTAGGGGCTGGTTTTGTAAAGCTATTTACCATCTGCCCCATATCCCCTGTACTCAATTCTCTCTCGCTGACCTCTTCCTTAGAAACTTTTCAAGTTTAAATCCTTCCCCAGTCCTCTCCTTCCATTTAAATCATTGTTTGGCCTTGTACCCCTGCATCCCTTAGAAGGTTTGCTTGGGGTATTTGTGTTTTGGGTGATTCATTAGCTTGTGTCTGCATGTGTCCTTCTTAGTTACTTACCTGAGGGCTTTTATAGCCAAAAAAACCCAGACTTAGCTGAAGAGACGAGCATGTCTACCTCTAATAAGTAAAACACATGGAGTCAATTAAAACAATGTTTAAATAACTTTCAGAAAGGAGGATGCTTGATGTTAGTACATCAGAGGACCACAGTGACTTTTAAGCCAAGAAACACTGCAGGTTTACTTTTGCATTTAATCTCCAGGTCTATAAAAAAATGCATGCTTCTATAGCAGTCATCTACCCACTCCAACAGTTAACATGATTTTGGAATTATTTTAAGTCCAAACCACGTGAAAATAAATCCTAACTCAATTTTGTGGGATTACTTTGTTTCCATTAAATTCCTCTTTAAAGTGTTTCATATGCTCGCTTTTATTATTTTTACTTCCAGGAATTTCTAAATACTTCCAAATTTGGATTGATTAAAGTGTTGTAACTTTTCCTGGAAAAAAAAAAAAATGAAAAAAAAAAATGAATTTAGTTCCCTGGTTTTTTTCCCAGGTATTTACAAACTAGGGTGGTTATAGACACATCTTAATGGATGCATACACAACACACACAGTCTGTGTGGCTCTTTATAGTCTTAACATATTAGAAGGTAGATCTATCAGATTTCACAAGCTAAACAAACCAGAGCTTAGCAAGTACTTCAAGATGAGGGACCTCCAGAACAAATTGGGGCACAAGAAAGAGTGGTGAAGTCATGTGGATTGTTAAACAGATGACTTCTTCTCTTCTGATACTCCAGAGTAACCTCTCTGTGCTTAAGGCAGGGCGTAGGAGCCAGCTGAGCATTCACATCTCTGCAGGGTGTGGGGTTGGGTTTTTGAATTTTTGGCCCTTCACTGGCAACAGAGCAGTGCCATTTTTTGCATGTCCTTCTGCAGCTCAGCTCTGTGGGGCTGGAACATGCAACCCAGACATTCTTCAGATGAGTAAACTCGAAACTTTCTCCACCTGTTGAAGGTTCTTTGGTTGACAGTGCTCTGGCACCTGTCTGTAGGTTGATGTAGGGATGTTTCTTTAGCTAACTATGTGCCTTCTCACTCCTTCCACACACAGTGTTGGTTTATAAGCTGGGCTTTAAATGTTTGTGCTGTTTTGCATGTGTGATCCTATCTGGAATTTTCTGTCCAATAATTTTCACGGCGGTGAGGATTGAAGTGAAATGCTCCAGTGTAGCTAGGCTGTACCTTTGTAAGAGATTTTGGTGCTCACGAGGTCACTGTAAACACAAAAATTGGATAGTCCTAGCCTTGGTGGAGGCAGGATTTCTTACCTTGTAATTGAATTTCCCCAAATAATAGCAGGCTCCTTTTCCCACTGTTCTATGCTCACGTGTCCCCTAATAGGGAGATGGCTAGGTTTGCTTACACTTCAGCCTGCAAAGTAGGTGGGCAGTGGATACTACATGTGTTTTGACAGGCAGTATTCTGAAATGTTTGCTGGCATCACCTCCCCATGAGTCCCAGGCTCTCTGTACAGCATTTTCTGTGTGGGCAGGAAGAGACCCAGGTCAAGCCTGTAACTGTGGTTCTAGAATATTCTTCATTTCTGCCTTCAGTCAGAATGCCTGGCCCTCTTTTAATTATGTGATACAGTCTGTTTCATCAGTCTCTGTTTCATCATCTTGCTATGAAGAGATTTGACACAAAGCAACCTTTATGGCATAGGCTTTGGCCAAGGCATGCAGGATTTGGGTTATATTACCCCACAGAAAAGCTCACGGGATGCTGAAATCTTTTTCTGCCTTCCCCTGTGCAGAGGTTAGACAGCCAATGCCAGTTAATAGTGCAGCACTGAGCTGCCACAGCCTCACACACCAGGAGGGATGAGCAGCTCAACAATGGCTCCTTTCCTCCTCATTGCCACTGTTTGGGCTTTGTGCAGTGACAACAGGCCCTGGGCTCCAGAGCAGAAACCCAGAAGGTCTTGCAGGAGTGCAGCCTGGCCCATCTGCCCAAGGGAGTTTGTATGTCTGCCTGTCTGACTGAGGACCACAGTGCACAATTTCCCTTTGTCTCTCCCATCCTCCTGTGTGACACACAATTGGGGAGGGACAGCTGTCATTCTGAAACTTGCTGGCTCTGTCTTCAGTAGCCACCCAGGGTGTGTGTTCTGCCAAAATGCACCCACCACGCTGCCCTTGTGACAACACCTGTATTTTCTTAACCAATTCCATTATGTTATGTTTTTATTTGTGGAGCATTTGAGTGGCTGTCATGTAACCTACAGGAACTGGCCTGTTTATAAGCTTCATTGGGACTAGCCCTGGGTTTGAGCAGTGTGTAATAGCAGCTGGGAGGTGTAGTTTACTGCAGTCAGGCCATTGCACAGAAGGTTTTCGAGATCGGATGCTCTTCCGCTCTTTGCCTCCCTTGTCTCAAGAAAGAATTCTTTCTGAGCTTTTTAGGCAAAGAAAAACGACCAAGACAAAGGTACAGCAGAATGCCAGAGATAACTATTTATTAAATTAAAAACAAAGACGAGGGAGAAAGAAGCAGTGTCTCCCATAAAACACACTCATTAGAAGGGCATTTACAAGCTCTGCCTAAGCCAGCACTTGTGCAGTTCCTTGGCTTTAGTGATTTTCCCCCTGCTCCAAGCACAAGCTCCAGTGTGCTGCTGTTGGGCTTGCTGGGGCAGCAGTTCCCTGCAGTGGAAGGAGCAGATGTTCACTGCTCCTCTGCTGGTGTTTGATAGCCCTGGGCACCCAGGTTGTTTCTTCAGGGGTAATTGGTGCACACGAGTGTACAAATGATGGATACACACACTGATACAGAAAATGGGTGGGTTTTGCTTGGATGGTTTGGCAGGTTTGGATTTCCTGGTTAAGTAGAGACTTGCTGAGTGGTTCTGTGCAAGTCACCTGGTTTCTCAGTCCCTCATTTTAAAGTGGAATCAGTAATGTTCTGGGGCTGTGACATTGCTTACCACAGTAAGAGCTTATGGCCAGTGCCACGAGAAGATGCTGTGGTGCTGACCCTGCTCTCTGCTACACCAGGCATTCATGCTGCAAGCCCATTCCAGAGCTTCCTAGACCTGCCTCTTGTTTATTTTCCACGCTGCAGTCTTGAATAGGGCTGCATCTTGCCCCCATGCATCCCCTCCAGGGTTGCACCCAGCGCTGTGCAGGAGGGCCCCCTTCCTGCCTGGGCTTTGCAGGTGGAACCCTGCTCTGTCCATACAGCTCGGCAGGCTGAGCATGGAGGTGGAGCCAGCTGCCCTCTGATGGAGACATGGATGGTCACAATTTTCAGGAGTAAACCCTGTCCTCACTCTCATCCTGAGGAAGTCCTGCCCGTGGGGTTGTTAAGGTGTTCACCTGCAACCCAAGGGTGTGAGGTGGGGGGGTCAATTGCTTGAGCAATTGCATCTCCAGGCTCAGTGGAGCAGATGTGACCATTTTTAGCTCTCTTTCTTCTTTATGTACGTGAATTTGTTTCCTAAACTTTTTCTTTCTTCCCTAGGAGATGACCCATTCCTGGCCTCCTCCTCTTACTGCTATTCACACTCCTGGCAAGGCTGAGCAGACCAAGTTTTCTATCCCAAGCAAGGTACAAGTGGGCTATTACCAGTGACCTGATTAGCATTCTGTTCTGTTGAGTGCTCTTTGCTGGAGAGTTTATTTTTGTAATTGGTCCCACTTAAAAAAAAAAAAAATCCTGATGCCATTTTTAGTTGGAAATTCCCAATCAGACTGTTTCCATGTTTGCTAGTCTTCAAAAAAACAGAAGTATCTCTTTAGAACATCACTTTAAATCAATTATGGCTGGCCAGATTGCACATCTAGGACATCATATGGCTAGGTTGTGCAGCCATATAAACCAGAGACAGGCACTGTTAGAAGTTTTCCATTTAGCTATTAAAATAAAGGTATTCTCCTGAGAAACATACGCTTAAAAAGTGTGATAAAAGAGGTGGAACTTATCAAAACAATTTATCCCTTTGACATTCAAATTTAAAGTGCCACGTTAACTCTTAGGGCATTATTTACTTCACAAGGGACTGACTGACAGCACAATATAATATTAGGAACTAATAATGCCCTAAGAGGAAGTGCAGTGAGGGCTTTAATGACTTTAACATCCTACAGAAGTAACACTTCCAGCAACGTAGTGCCTGGCTGTAGGATGAGGTTGTAAATAACACCTTAATTTCAACTGAGCAGGCATAGCTTGGAAGGAAAGCTGATGACAATCACTCTGGACTGCAGAGCCTAGAGAAAAAAACTAAGCCAGAAAACACTGTGGCATTAAGGAAACAGCTTAGTTATTGTGAGCCAACAAGAATCCTGGCGTTAGCACGCTCAGTGTTGCAAGCCAGATTCTTTGCTGCTTTTAAGTTGTGGTACTTCCACTGATTCCATTGGATTTGGAGCAGTTTCCATCAGGTGAAGATCTACTTCCCACGTCTTTATCAAATCCCACGGCCCAAACAGGAACAGTGGCTACCAAGGAAAGATTGCTGCATTTCCAGGCAGCGAGATCCAACAGAAGCAAGGCAGTGGCACTGAATTGAATGCATATAGCTGCATTTGTGCTGTGTCCTAAGCTGCACGTCCACGGCCCAGCCTGGGAAAGGCTTGGGCTTGCTGGGGTGTAAATCTGTGCGGTGTCTCCGTGGAGGGGGGGCTGCAGATTTACAGCAGCTGAGGACACACACTCCTGCCCGAGCTCTGAAGGGTCCCTCAGTGGTGCTCTGTCTCCACAGTTAATGCTTTTTTAAACTAATGTCCCTGGTGCTGCCTTAACAATCCCATGATCCCTTCCCCGTGCCATCTCCTTCCCTGTTTGTGTGCCCTTAATGCAGCAAGCCAAGATGCATCTCACCTTCTTCATCTTGTTTAACTAATGCTGACATTTTGTGTGTTCTTCTTTGTAGGACTCCCAACATCTGACCTCAGGATACAATGTACAAAGTAGGTCTTTATCATCCCAGCCTTAACAGTCAGGGTTGGGTATTTTTTTTAATTTTTTTTTTTTTTTTTAAATTTTTTTTTTTTTTTTGGTCTGCTTAACGTCATTAAAACAAAGGCTAAAAAAAAATTAATTTCTGTGGTGCTAAAGCAGACCAGTTCCATTTTTATTACATGTTATGCATTGTGGCATGTTGTGAAACCAAGTATAATTAGATGGGCTGACAGCTTTGGGTGCATTTTAATTCTACAGTAATCTTTTGACATTTGAAAATGTGTTTCCTTTGTTTGCAGAGTGGAGTGATCCAGCAGGGAAAGTTGCAACTAAGTCAGTGCCACAAAAGTCGTAAGTATTATTATTTCCAGCTTTAAATCTCATTTTAAATTTATCATAAAGAATGAGCTTATTTCTCCAAATAAGCTCTGCTCATAATCTTGTACTGGTGTTCAGGTGTTCTCTCTAGTCCTTAAAAATTAGCCATAAACCAGTTTTATGTTTCCAGTGCTTATTACTGTTTCTTCTTTTTAAGCATTAGCTTACAGAGGTATGTGTAAAAGATGAGTTTATTAAGCAGAAATAATGCTGATTTTAGTTCTACAGCTTGCCAAAATTAAATCAATTTTATGCTTCTCTCATCAGATACTAAGCCTCTTACAATAGAAAATGCAACCCAGTGAACAGATGATGCAGGAATTTTTACATTCATACAGTGGGAGAGGGTAAAACACATCATACAGAAGGATTCTGCTAGCTGGTGTTGAAAAGCTGGTCTTGAGTTTCATACACTTTGAAACAGCTGAAAATCACGGATGATATATAAATGTGACAGTTGAAAATTGTGAAAGAGCTAATTCTCCATTGTGTTAAACCATTTTTCTTTGGTGCTTCTCTGGTGTAAGGCTGCAGCAGTGTAGCAGTGAGTGGGGACTGAACTGTCCTTCACTTTCCTCCCAGGTTCTCTAATTTGCAAACTGGAGCTAAATAGCAACTTTGAGCAGTAGGCTGTTGTTTTATACTTATGAAAATGTATGGGTCTGATTTCAGTTCAGAGCTGCTGGGTTTTTTAGTGTTAAGTGTTCTAAAGTCCTGAATGCAGAGCTGCAATAGCTTAACTGACAGTTGTGTAAATACAATATGTTCATTTAAATCTTTTCTACCGGTTGCCCTTAATCTACCAAAGACACAATTTTAAAAGTCCCTATAGGGGGAGAAAAAAAAAAAATCAATGTGGAGATGCCTACCCAAGTTTTAGAGATGAATTTAAATATACTGATTCTTAGTGTGAGTTTGTGCACACAGAAGGGCTCGTTGGAGTTCAGTGATGTGTCTGCCAGAGATGCAGGACTAGAGCAGATGTGGGTGCTGAATCCACTGGTGGAACTCAGCAGGCTCTGAAGGTCCTGCTCTTTACCCATAAACTCAAGCCATGGAAGGACTGATTCAAGGACAGTTGGTTGAGTAAACCTTTACAAAACCGTGGCTGAGCGAATGATCAAATCTTAAAATTAAATAGGGGTTTTATTTTTTCAGATTAAATGAGAATTGGATAGGAATGCTAATGATAATTAGATCAATTTGCAGGAATAGCATTTAGGTATTAAACTTAGTAACAAATTAATTTTTGCCCTTTGCTGTTTGGTTTCCAGTAATGACTTGTTTTTTTGAGAAGACTCTAGCCAACTGTACCCACAGTTCTTGGTAACAGAATGGGTGCATTCAAGTTTCAGAACATCAGATTGATCCAAATCTAACATCAAGCCCATTCCATAATAAAATAAAAAAAAAAAAGGAAAAAAATATTATTACATCTTAAAATTATTTTTCTCTAAAAGCAAATGTCTTTGGATTCCACTGTGAAAAATATTTTAGTGAGTGTACCATAAAAGACAATATTTCAATAGTTTGTAACCAACAGTAATAGACTTGTCAATCATGGTTTATAGTTATAAGCTGAATTTCAAAAGAACAGTGCTTCAGAGCTCAGTGGTATATAGTGCATTTAATGGTACCAAAGCTCTCTATAGGAAGCCTGATATAAAACCCGAAGACACTGAGTACATTTTATGAACCAGTTGTTCTCTGTTCTGCTGCTTGATCTAAAGTTCCAGTACTATCAATCAGATTTCTGCTGCAATGAACTGCCTTCTTACGGTGGGTGATAGATTTTACACATGAGAGATCAGAGCTGCAATAAAGCTGCTTTTATTTTTAGCTTCCAAATGAAGATCAGCTAACCCATTACTATCACTTTTTCTCTTTTACTGCAGAAAAAATTGTTAAGGCAGCTTCTGAGAATTTCCACAGGGCTTTGGGAGGTTAGAAGGCAGTCCACTGTGAGGCTTGGTATTAGGAGGCCAATGTGTTTCCTTAGATCTGTGTGTGCAGTTACCAGCACCTTCACGGGGAATTGCAGTACTTGAGCACATAATGAAATGAAATGAGAGCAGGAGTGGGACAGAGAAAGACGTAGTGGCATCAAGTGGAGCTGGATAGTGCAGTCCAAACAAACCCTGATAGGTAGACAGCTCCTGCAGCCATTGTGTATTTTAATGACAGAGTGTTTATCAGATTGTAATTGTGTAAGGGAGGATTTACTCTTTCTAACATTGGTCGGGTTAGGGGATATTGGAGTGTGTGAGTGAAATGACAGTCCAGCTTATCCCCAGTCACATCTGTTGCTGTGCTCTCAGCCACACAGCGTGGTCCTACTGACTTCAGAGCTCTGTCCCCCACCAATTACATATTCTGTCAATAGGATCTGTCATCCATATTTCAGTTTGATCAAATCTGGCTGAACATGACTCTGTTCATCTGTGTGCTTTGTTAGAGTCCTTTTAACCTGGATAAGTTTCTAGCTGTTACCCAACTTTTTTTAAGTTCATGTGCAATTTAAGTGAAACTTAAATTATCTCTTCCTTTTATGTTGGTTCTAGTGACAGTCCTGTAGATTCCACTGGCTTTGTTAGAGATCCAAAGGAGTTGGTAATAATGTGCTTGCATTCACCATATTGCTGAGTTATACCATGGCTAGTTGAGGGGTGAATGCAGAACAGAAATACTTTAATTTCATGATGCTGCATCCTGCCCCAGCAGCCAAGCTGTCTGTAAGTCATTACAGAGTTCAGGTGTAGGGACATTGGCATCATAGAAGATCAGACTGAAGGGATGTATGATTTTTGCAAGATAACCTTTCAGGTGCATTTCTGGGGGAAAAATGAGGATGAGGTACTGTAAGGTGGATTAATTTACCAATGTGCTGCTGTTGTAGGGAGATGCAAGATGCATGGCTTCTCGTCCAAGTAAAGCTTTCTGAAATACAAAATTTCATCCTCTTTATAATGTTTCAATATACTTCGTTACATCCACATGCTGAATAAACCCCATCCCCAGTGCAGAGGGGAAAATGAAAGAGAGTAGTTGGGCTTGTGTCTAAATTCTGCAAACCTATGTTGTACTTGAGATGATGTGCTTACAACTAACCTCAGATCCTAAGTTACACTCAAAAATCTTGAAAATGAAATTCTGGACGCTGATGTGCATGCATGTGTGTGTACTGTGGTGCATGTTTATGGCTGAACTCAGGCTATGTAAAAAAACTGCAGCACTTGTTTTCCCTTTTTGTAATTTCAAATTCACTGTAAACCTCCGCTGGGCATCGTGTGGTCAGTTTTCAGCCAGTCTGCTCTGATTAGTTTATTTTGAGGCACAGTAAGCAGGAACAGATAAGGTGCAAGCAATTGCACTGCAAAGGATTTTCTGTCAGCTTCCATGAATTTGAGGGGACGGGCTCAGCTCATGACTTGGGCTTCTGTTATATAATTGCCATTGCAAGTATGTCATCCTCAAACATCCAGTGCTTTTGTTCTGTTTTGGTTGTTAGCATTTGGCCTTTGTCCAGTTGGAAACCACCCAGAACCTTTTTAATCAAGCACATCCTGTGTTTCGAAATCATACTGCAGAGTAGTTCTTGGGTAGTTTCCATAAAAGCCTAGCTAAAAAGAAGAATGTAATCATAATGGTATTCTTCCCCTGTCATAAAATTACTTCCTATACTTACTGTATTAATACAGTATTAAAAGGCTCTTCTCATGGGCTCAGTGAACTACCGGAAACCATTAAAAACTTAGAGCAGCAAATTTTTATGGATCAGACAAAGTCAACTTGTTTTATCTTTATGGAGTTTTTGTTATCCATCATACTTAATGGTACACAACCTGTGTGGGGACTGGAGACCAGCTAAATACAGTGAGCTTAAAACTAAAGCAAGCAGCTGAAAATCTTTTTGTGGTATTTCAGCAAGGATTTTCCTAAGTGTGTTCAGCACTGCTTTCAGTTAGGCCTGGATTTCACTTCACAGTTCCAAAAACAATTCAAATAAATACCAGTACTTTTCTAATCCCAAATATTATCATAATACTTGATGGCAGCGTGTTTTGGAAATGGAAATGTGCTTCTCGACATCTAAATACTTTCCATAAGTATCTAATGGCTTTTTGGAATATCTTCTCTGTGTCAGGGACAGCCACCTGGGAACACAGAAAACAAAATTTGGCAGCATGTGCAAGCCATGAATTAAAGGTAATTCACGGTTTGAAGTGAATCAGCGTGAGGTCCTTATGAGGAGTAATCAGACATCAAGAGGATTTTACACCAAGTATTGGATATTGCGACAACAAGTAATGTTGTTATTCAGAACTATTCAGAGCATTCAAATCAAGAAGCACTGATGAATTCTTAACCTGGAAAGAAATCAGTTTAAAAAAAAAAAACAAAAACAACAACAGTGTAAAAGGGATTCATTCAACGTTTGTGCATAATTTCCAAAAACGTACCGGGAACCAAAAATGTAAAATTCATCTCCAACTGGCATTGGAGCAGGAAGCAGGTTTCTATTTAGGTATCAACCCTCTCTCAGTGTTGCAGTCACAGTGTGCAGCCCAGGTGTAACACACAGGAGAGGCTGAAGTGTTTGCATTACTTCACTACAGGTTTTACCTGCCCGTCACAAAGTGTGAGGGCAGCAGTCGAGCCCGCAGTGGTGACAGCCAGCTTTTTGTCACAGCCTACCTTCCCATGGCCAAGCCTGAATCCTTACTCTGAGTGCTGCCTGTTTGTTAGAAGTAGGAAGTTCCAAAGATATTCCCTCTGGGCAAACTGGGGAAGTCATGACTACAAGGGCCTGGCGCTGCCACGTACAAATTACGATAAGTGAAACGACAGTGGCATGTAATTGGAACTCCATTAATCTTCAGAGAGCTCCGGTGCACTGTGCTAAAGGGACAAACAGATGAAAATGGAAGGGTCTCTTTTGAGAAACGTCACTCATCTTCCGTATTTACTCTTTTCTTTTGTAAGCTAGAAGTTTTCTTTGAGTCCTTTTGCCTTGCAAATTCTTGGGTTTGAAGCAGTGACAGTCAGAACTGTTGTTTTGTTCCTCGCTGCTGCAGGCCTTGCCTTTTGAGCAAAGTATGAAGTCATTTGGAATAAAATATACAAGTGTTTCCTATGGACAGTTGCCTATAGAAGCAAACTTGCAAAATATTTCAGCTGATAAGAAGTATGTGAAAAGCTAGTGTCATAATTAAAAGCCCTGTATCTTTGAAGATAAACCCATTATTCAAAATCATTTCTAAATTAGACTTTTAATTTGTTTTCATTATTCAGCTGGCTCACATACAGCTTAACCTCCCTGTCAAAATAAAGTTATTTCCTAATACATTCTTTTCCATGATCTCTTTCTCCTGACATGTTTATAAATCAGTTTAAAAAACTGTGGGAACTGAACTAAATGAACTCTGTGATATTTTGCTGATCAATTTTTAATAATTTTTCTTGCCTATCAGAGGCTTACTGCCTGTAAGACTGCCTGAAACAAGCTAACCAACTGCATCCTTGCCAGCGCTGCTGATTGCAGCTCAAGTGAGCACTGAACCATTTGAATTTCCTCTGATTTCTGTATAACCACCCCCCCATTAAAAATTCAACATTTATTTGCCCTAACTAACGAGTAGCAGTTGAAATACTTTGTCCTCAAGCAGGATGCACTCCTGTGTCACTGCCAAGTGCATGCAGTCACTGAACTGTGACCACTGAAATGTCAGTGTTAATAGAGAGAGGTAAACGACTCACAGTAACATGTTTGGATTCCTGATGTATTTCCCTGTCCGCTACATATCACTTCCCATTTTGGAAGGTGGTTAGACTGCAAATCTGCCACAGGTTTCCCTGTATTTAAAGAGCTTTTTCCACAGGCAGCAGCATGTGTTGTGCCTTTATGGCTTAAGGCCAGTCTCGGACTGACCTCCCAATTTGCATTTCTGTGGGATGGAGTCACTTCCGAGCTCCAGCGCAACTTCAAAGATTCGTTTTGAAAAGCAAATGTACTCAGTAAATCCAAAAATGTAAATCAAGGTAGAGGAGAGGAAGTCACCACGCTCAGTCCCTCTCCTACCCATTTGTTTTGTGGCCCACACACTTGCTGATAAAAGACATACAAATGAACTTCTTGCTTGGCTTTCTGGCTGCCATAATTTGGACCTCACCGTGCTCCCTTTGTCTTAACTCTGACCTGTCAGTAAATTTCTGGTCCAGAGCCAAGCCATTTTTCTCTCTGCCTTTTTTTTCTTCCTGATGCCCTTTGCTCCAGTCCCTTTCATTCTTCCTGTCATGGCTTACTGGCTTTGTAGACTTTAGTAGCCTGAGACAGAGAAAATTGTCACCCAGATTCATCTGCACCACACTGCAAAATAGTCATAATCGGAAATGGGTGATAAGTTTGAGAGAAGAATGGGTTTTGCCAGGAAGCTTGGCATTCATAATACCAGAGTGGGCTTGAAACTCCCAATTTGTGTCCTAAATACCCTAGGTAAGACTAACAGCCACTTTTCCTAATATTCCAACTTAATCCTTTGCACCTTTCCTCTGAATCCCTCTGACAACCCCAATAATCCACCACATTTTTCTCAGCTTCACAGTCTCTATCCAGAGGAACATCTATTGCTGCTTCTATTGCTTCTATTATCCTTTGGGCAGAGGGCTCAGCAGGGCTCCAAAGCCTATCAATTTTCTGGCCAGAAGGCTTATTTTTTATGAAGTGAAGTTCTCACAACACCCCACGGGGCTAGGCCACGCTCGCTGCATTATCCTCTGTCTTGGATAGCCCTTGGAGCCCCAGATTCAGGATAGTTGTACCTCACAAATGCATCCCCCTGAACGACGAAAAAGGGAAATATTCCCCGCTGCTGGGCTAATTACTGCTTTAAATTCCCAGAGGAAGAGCTGCTTCGCTCACTTGTGTCCATACATCTCAGGAAAAATGCCTTTTGAGACTTTCCTAATGCTGCAAATGCAGCTTTCCAAGAAAATGATGCAGCCCAGGAGGAGGAGGGAGATGACTATAGCCTGACTTCAGTAGGTACAAAGCAATTGTTTAATTAATAGCCATGTTGTGGAAACACAGGAGGAAGTGATTTAGCATTAAAGAAATTGTCCCTTACTGGAAAAGTCTTCTTTACTCAAAATGCTTGACAAAAAGATCTTCACAGGTTTTGAAAGGAAGGGGTTGACTCATCTACCTGATCTTGTCAAGGAAGATGTAAGTGCAGCTGTCAGGCTCACCTGAGTCTGCAGAAGCAGTAAATGTCTGCAGTAATGAGGGGATTGCTTTCACAGCTATTTACCTCTTAGCCTCTACCAAGGATTTGCTTTTTGGGTGTCCCTGCTTACCTAAATGCACACAGCTCTGTTTTAAGAACGTAGATGTGCTGCTTTTTTTTTTTTCTTTTTTTTTTTTTTGCAGAGAGAGAGGAATGCGAATCAGTGCTGCCCATGTTTGATTTAGCAGGAATTTCAACAGTTCCAGACAAATTCGAAAGCCTGTACAAATCACAGAGCTTCGAGTCTGGCTGCGTGCTAGACTGGAATTTTTCGTTAGGCCAGACCTTTATCTCAGCTTCTCTTTGTGGCTCCTTATGGGGAGATTGAAGAGGAACTGAAACTGGTGACCTGTCTTGACCTTTAGTACTGGATTAAAATTCCAACTTGCTGCCATGGCAACGGGCCTTGAAAATTAGATCCTGACAGAAGCAGGGAGAAACTTAAAACTGCAACTGCTGCACTGAGCTGAAGAAAGGTTGCTTACAAATGTCAGTGACAGACTCTTAATTGAAATAATCTGCCTTTCCCTGTACCAAAAAAAAAAAAAAAAAAAAAAAAAAGGAAGAGG
>VWYO01013837.1:132242-143870 GCA_013400275.1 Rhadina sibilatrix | reverse complement strand
AAAAAGAAAAGAAAAAAGCAAGCATAACCCGAAAAATTGTGACTTGATTTTTTTTTTAGGCAAAAATCTGTTGCAATTCAGAGGCCATGCTGCTGAATCCAGCAGACTCTTGACATTTGAGGTGGCAGCAAGAGAACCTGCATGGTGAGAAGGGAGCCAGACATGCACTTGCAAAGGTCTGAACCCCCCAGATCAGACTGGCAGCAGGAGCCAGACAGTGGCCAGTGTTAAATCACAGGTTAACTTTCTATTTTCTTCTCCTTTAACCTGACACCAGGGATCAAAAGAGACATCACAGTGTCTCGTCTGACTCCCAAGGATCCGTGCAATTATCTGTTCTGTAGATGGAAAGGGATAAACATAAGCTAGACAGTGCTATTTCAGATCAAATGTGATAAAAGTTACTCATTTTCCAATGTAATCAATGCAACAGTCAGAGGGAGATAATAGTGCAAGTCCTTCACTGCTAAAGGAGGTTATTTTTTTTTCCCCATGGAGAGCAGAATGCAGCTGTAGCCTGAAGGGAGAAGGTGCTGAGGGTCACCTAAAGGATTTCCTGCTCTTTTCCCCTTGATCCGGGAATCCCCCTCATCCCAAAGCAAATAATCTTGAGGATCAGTTTGCAACACACACTCATGTGAACCTGTGGCTTTCCTCACTCTCCCAGTGGTCCTGAGGATGCTCTGGTCCTGCTCACCTTCCCAAGGTCACAAAGGACCAGAACAAGCCCCCATCCCACAGGGGAATGCTGCATCCTAGCAGCAACTAGGGCTGTCTTTCTAGAGTCCTGGTAGGGATTGCTGGCTTCTCGACCAACAAAAACACACCAAAACCCATAGAAATGTAAATTCTACCTATCAGAAAAAGGATGTTTCTTAATGGGCAGATGGTATTGAATTGGATTGGCTGTTCTGTAGAGTTAGATAACTGCTGCAGAACCAGACTAGACTGTAGGTACCATATAGAGCTAGGCGAAAATTTAACAGCTATGGATAAAATTTTGGAAGAGATGGTCTTACCAAAGCTTAGTATTCCAATCCCAAGACCATGTTTGGAGTCTTAAGTTGAAGAAGGCGGCATGCACAGAAAAATACCACCTTTAGTTTTCTTAAAATCCAAGTACAGGATTTGTTATGTATTGGTGTAGAGTAGAATTATAGGATCAGAGGAAATGTTGCAGTTTACAAACACAAAATTTTGCTTAATGGGGTCTATATTTTTCATTTCATGGTTTAGAGAAATGTTTATCACTAACAGTGTCCATTATCAAGGCAGATAAGCATTAAGCAAGTGCAGGTTGCATTGAAATAGTGCATTTTATTATCTTAACAAATAATGCAATATTGTCTTAACAAAACCCCCATGTCTGGAGTAGACACTCGATACACAGTAGAAAGAGAGCAGATGAGCAGTTTTCTGACAAGGGAAAATAAAAGCCACTTAACATTTCTCAGGCTCTGAGTTATGTGCTTCAGACAGTTAAAAATAGAGGCCATTATTTGAAATTTCAAGTGTCGAATTAATCCCTAGAGTAAGTTAGTTACTTCAGAGGAGTTGCTGTCAGAGATGAATTTGGCCCATCCAGCTCTACACTTGCCACTGTTAGCATTTCCTGCAAAACACCACTAATTCTGCCTTAATTACTGTCAGACTGGACTATGGAGCCCTGGAGTATCTGGCAATAAACTTATGTTTTGCTGGGAGGGCAGGTAAAGAACCATTTAAATAGGTTTTTGAAATCAGCATGAAACCTCTGAAGATGTACTGTTGTAGTGCAGACTGTATATCAAAATATATAAGCATCTAGTTGCAACAATGGCTTTGTAAACACATTACTGAGCAAACTATGAAAAGTAATCCACCAAGGGGCTGTTTCCTTAACTCATAAGCATGAAGTTAAGAGACCAGTGCCATAAAGTAGATGTGTGCTGTTAAAAAATACTTCCTTTTATGTGAGATTATTTTGGGCTGTCTTCAATAGAACGATTCCTTTTTCTTCTTTTTTTTTTTTTTCTTTTTAGATGCATAGCTTTTAATACTTGAAAATACTTGTGTTTAAGGGAGAAGTCAGCTGTCCTCAGAAAATCTGTGAATAATACATTACTGTGTGAGCACGGGGGGTGGGCAAACCATGCTTGAGGGTAGAATGAAAGTGCCCCCCTCATGCACCTCACCTGGGCAGAGTGCAGCAGTCCTGCCACTGCCTATCCCAGGGCTTTCTGTGGAATTGCAGTGTTGTGAGGGATAATGAGAAAAGCCTTCAGCGCTGTCATTCCTCCCAGCTGCCTGCAGGCATGGCCTGAGGGTGGTCAGAGCTCCCCTCCTGGGGCAGGCAGAGCCTCCTCACTCTAGAGCCCACTGGTGCCTTGGTGAGCTCCCAGCTGCTCCAGGGCAGCAGGGCTTGGGCTGCTCCCCCAGGAGGAGCACAGTGCCTCACAGATGTTTTGGAGGCCACAGTTCCTAACTAACCTTGGCACGTCTGTCAGTCATGTGCGTGTCGCTTGCCTCCGTGTCAGAGCCCTCCAGCAGCTCAGAGCAGCCTGCTGTAAATAGAAGAGGCAGGAATAGAAATAGAAATAGAAATAGAAATAGAAATAGAAATAGAAATAGAAATAGAAATAGAAATAGAAATAGAAATAGAAATCATAGCATAGCATAGAAAGAATAGCATAGAAAGAATAGAATAGAATATAGAATAGAATATAGAATAGAATATAGAATAGAGTAGAATGGAGTAGAATAGAGTAGAGTAGAATAGAATATAGAATAGAATAGAATAGAATAGAATAGAATAGAATAGAATAGAATAGAATAGAATAGAATAGAATAGAATAGAATAGAATAGAATAGTGCTAAAGGAATAGTTCTGACCCCTTGCTGGCATCCTGCCTGGTGTTTGCCTGGCTGAGGAGCCTTCCCACCATTCAGCAGGGATGTCAGGGATGATGTCAAGAAGGAGCAGGAGATGACAACCAGGGGATGGTCTGAGCTGTGGGTTGATGGGTTTGTCTGCATTTACCCATTGAGTCTTTCAAAGCAAATAGTGGAGATCCTGGTGACAAGGGGTGTGTGCTCAGAGAGAATGCAGGTCCTGTTCCAGAGGGATTTTGTTCAGGAAATTTCAAAACTTGAGTCAGCAAGGGTGTTAAGTGAATTATATACAATCTGGGTATGGAATTAATCTGCTGTAGCCAAAACCCAATAAGAGCTCATGCACTGCCAGTTGCTGAAATTCCTTGCAGTTTTGTAACTTGTGCAGCTATGCAAACACTGACCTGAAAATCCAATATCACCTTCCTCTTCTCCAAAGGACAGAACTTTCCGTGCTCTTGTGCTTTAGCCAAAGTGCTAACCACTATTCTTCTTATTATTAATTGGCTCTTGTGAGTATAAAAACCACACAAGGACTGATGTTGCTTGGATCCCTGGTAATATATGGTACACAACTCAGACTGATTAATACCAACGAGAGAGCATTCATTGATTTTGTTTGCCTGGTATAAGGCACTAGAAAAAGTACCTCTTTAGGAGATTAGAGGAAATGTATTTGAAACTTCAGGTGTGATTGGTTGAGGTGCTGTCCTTAGAAAGTAATCCAGGTTATGAAGATTTTGCAGGACTCATTTATTAGTATAATTAACGGTGTTTCAGCACTGTTGTGTTTCTGGAGAATGGAGGCCTTAATAATCAGCTGCTGTTCTCTAGTAAGTTTTTTAAAAGTCCATTCTGATAGGTAAAATTAGCTCATGTATAGCCGGCAGAACATGTGCCATGCATTTTATTAAAAAAAAAAAAAAAGAATAAAGCAAACACAATGAATCTGTTAAATCATAATTTCTCCCAAACGTGAAAAATTTGCAGATTAAAGCTCATTGAATACACATTTAAGTGATAAATGATAATGGCTTGGAAAGAGTCATTATGATCTATTTCATCAATAATCCACATTTTTTGCCTTGTAACTACACCAAGGATGAATATAATGAATACTGCCTGATGAAAAAAACATTTTGTTTATGAAAGAGAATCAGAGAAAAGAAATTCTCAGATTAACAAATTTAAATGGTTGTTACTGTTTGCTTACATTGTTCATACGTAACAGATTTTTCCCATTATTTGTATTAATAATTTACAGTTTCAGAGCTTGTACTCAGGAAAAAAAAACCATGTTTAGACTTAGTATCTGGATAGTCAAACTGCAGTTGATTTCACTGCGTTTTGAGCAGCCTAAGTAAGCAGAATAAAGCAGGGGTGCAGAATTAAGCATTCAGGGTTTTTCAACTGCAGATTATTCAGTGCCCGTGAGCACCAAGTCCCACGAAGTTTCTGAGCAGAGTGCAGTAGGCTTGTCACAGATTTGTCATGTTTCCCAATGCAGAAACACATGCACTTTATTTATTTTTCTTTATTTACTGCCTGCTGGGTTTTGCTGTGCCTGCCCAGGACAGCCCTCAGGGTGCTGCAGCAGTTCCCAAGTGCATTCACTCCAGGCCAGATGGTGCCAGTGTGTTTTGGCACTCACAGGCATGCACCTGTACAGGGCCTGGTGGGGCTTTGTCAACAAAATCTTCAAATTGTGCTCAACCAAAACTTCCTGCTGAGGAAAAAGGAGGGGTGACAGAAGACACCAGTGTGCTGCGTTGCCAGCTGCTGGTTGTCACCTCGTGTGATCTCATGCCTGACCAGGTTGGGACTTCAGCAGCAAGAGCCTTTAGGGTCGAGTTCCTGAAGGCTGTTTAGAAAGCAGCTCTGGAATGAGGGATGACAAATTGTTCCTTTGTGGTGGCTGAAATCAGTGGTTAAAGCTGAAGTTTTTGAAATCAGGTTGGTATTTTCATATGTTACACCCAAAAGCTGAATCTGCTACAAGCGTAAGCTGTGGTGGCCTTACTGTGTGGCTGGATAAACTGGATGAATTAACAGTGGAGCAGGACCCCAGCACACTGAGTCAGAAATGTGTCAGAAATTCATCTCAGTGAATTTACCAGAGTCATTCATCTGAAGGACATGGAGGTCCTTTTCAAGAGCCCTGTTTGTCAAGTGTTTCTGAGCATTTTCTGTGTTCTGGTGTAACATACCATCGCAGATTAGCACCCTGGAGCTATTTAACAACAAAAGACTGTTGGAATGTAATCCGAAAAAAAAAAAAAAAAAAGAGCAAGATGGAGTTCTAGGGCCTAGATAGAATGAATTCAGCAGGAAACCTCTGAAGATGTACTGTAGAGGGAAAGATGTACTCCTACAGCTTTCCCTTACACATCAGATCTCTTCTGTTGATTCAGGCACTTTCCACTCCTGCTCTAGACCATTTCAGCAATGGCCTTGCCTAGGCTAAAAATAGTAAAATATATATTTATATAAATATATTTTTCCCCCAGCAATTTGATAGCTTTGCCAATGGGTTCAGTGAAAACAGATGACATGTTTATTCTTGTATTGACAACTGAGAATGCTCTGAAAGTCTGTAAACTTTCTACCTCTCTGACTTCTCTGCACCTCTCTTCCTCCCAGCACCCTCCGTGATGCAGTTTCTTGCTGGAAGATTGACTTGAGTCATTCTCCCCCACTGTCAAGCTTGCACAATTGAGGGATAAAAATCCTGCTTGAATTAGCAAAGAAAAACTGAATATTTAATTTCTGCACGGGATTCTGGGGTTGATAACTTACAGCTACTCACCATATAAATTAAGTACAGTTTGTGCTTAAGTGGTTTTTTATTAGGCACTGCTGAGATTGTTAATAGCAGGTAGGTTCTTTAGGGTTTAGAGAAAGTTACTTGCTCTGAAGTGATTGAAAATCAAGTGAAAATAATGTAGGATTTAAGTAGGAAATCATTCTAAAAATTAGAAGGAGGGGGGTTTCTTCCTTATTTACTGTTTCCACCTTCCTTGGAAATAACTATATCACGTTAATGCTCAATATGCCTAGCAAATTACCAAGGAATTTACTTTAATTTCAATCTTTTGCTATAATGGCATATTAGATGCTTCTTTTAAGGGTTAACCTTAATTCGTACCAAGTTTTAGTGTTTTCTCATATGTGAGTTAATAGAAAAATATTGTCCATAAAAGATTGCCTCAGATTTTATTTTTGGTCATAAATTGTCACAGAACACCCATCTGAATATTGAGAGGAAATATTTACTTAGAGAAAACAATTGGGTACTTTGGGTATCTTCCTGCCCCCTTTTCCAGGGGAGAAAAGAAAAAAAAAATCTTAGGTTAATTACAGAAATTCTCCCTAATTCTCCCTAATTTTGTCCGAGGATGTGTGGTTGGAGGCACAGAAGTGTGCAGAGGAACTCCTCTGGGGGGTGGTGGCATTTCAGGTTGAACTTGGCAGCACAGGAGGTTTGAATGTTGCCTGTGTAGTCCTCACAAGCGTCCTCATGAGTCAGAAGATGTTCAAAGAAGAAAACAGGGGAGAGCAGGAAAGAAAACAGGAAAACCAGCTTAACTGTGCCCAGCCAGGATCAGCTCTGTTCCTGTTTCTGTTGCAGCTTTCTTTGTGAAGCTGCCCAAGGCTAAGGATACCAAGTTTAGGTGCCTGGCAGTGGTTGTTGTGCTAAACTGAGCTGTTGTTTCCTGATGCACAGACTGCCTGACAGCCTTACCTGTGCCCCTCATCAGCTGCCTTGCCCAGGTGTGCAGGGGGGTGTGATGCTTTAAGTCAGAGCACTAACACCAGTCAGATACTAAAGATGTCACAGTGCCAGGGAGAGATGTGCAAATGGCAGAGGAATGAGCACGGAACACAGGAGATGAGCACAGATGTTGGGGGAAGAGGAATTTGTTGGTGGTGCTTAGGAGAATTTAATTTTCATTAATGGGGATTTCCTGTATGACCTTTAGGAAATTGTGTCTCCTTTCTCAGTCTGTAAATAGAAAAAAAAAAAAAAAAAAAAAAAAGTGGGTTTTTTTTCCCATTTGTTCCCTGCCTTTTCAGTTTAGGGAGCAGGGTTGCTAAAGCAAGGGCTCCTACACTCTGTGTTTGTCCTGACCTCACAGCAGGGCCTGTGTTCTCTCTTGATGCACTCCCATGTCTGTGATACTACACAAAGTTGTGCTTAGGGAGAGGAAGAATGTAAAACTGCAGAGAGGATATGCATGTCACTGGTTGAGAATTTACAGAATTTAATACAGGATGATTAGAATAAACCTAATGAAAACATTGCCTGTTATAGACTAAGGTTTTTTGTCATTTCTGTGGACCTCTGACTGTAAGAGGCTTCTGTAAAAAAAAAAAATCTGTTAGTTTAATCTCTGTTAAACTCTAATAGGACTTTTTTACATAAGCTGGTGTTTAGCATGCATTTGGGATGAGTGCATTACCCACGAGTAGTGAACTCACAAGTGAGTTATGCGGGTAATCCCAAATGAGTGCCAATAAAACTTTTATAACACATAGCATCATTATGGAATTCGTTTATGCCACATATTTTACAGGAGGGGGAAAAGCTATTTTGGTCATATATTAGAGAGTTTATAATTTTTTTTTTTTTTTTTTTTACTGGTGCTGTTTTTCACATCCCTCTGCCTCTAAAGCCGAGCCAAGTGAATACCAGCAGTCCTAGAAGGAAGGGAAAATTAGAACAAACACATGTTTGAGGTCTCTCTGAAAGTAAAGCAAGGGCCAGATTCTAATCTCCTTACTCATAGCAAACATCACCGTACCCCCTGAATAGCTCCATAGATTTCTTTGGGACCATTTGTCAAGTGAAGTGCTATTTGACATGTGTGGCAATACCCAGAATTGGCTCAATCTAAACTAGCTTTTTCCATTTAAGCCCTCCAAAGCTTGCTGTCTTCAGTGGTTAGAAACATATATTTACCTTTTTTATCGCATCAAAAAGAATTCTCACACTGCTTAGAAGGGGGTTTTTTCAGCCCCTTTTTAGAAGAGTTGGAGGATAGGAAGCAGAATCCCAGCGCTTTTCTGAAACTGAGACAGAAAAGCCCTCCTAAAGGGTTGGCTGGCAGACTAAGCACACTGCTTCCCACCCCATCTGACAGGTCATGTTTGGGCAGCAAAACTGAGGAATTTGGGCCTTCCACTCCCACCTGCTGGGATCAGCAGCTTTGCAAAAGGCCACCTCATACGACAACACAGGGGAACCTGTTGCACTGATGTGACAGCCCTGTCCCCATCACTTCAGGGAATTGGCTGCCATGCCCCATATCCAGTTCCCCTCCTCTTAGGAGCAGTTGTTTCACCTCAGACTTGAATCCTCTCTCTTCTTTAGTGTAAACACAGAGCATTCGAAGAGAGAGTTTTTCTGACTCTGTTGTTTTCTGTTGCTGTGTTAATTTTATTGCCAAGATCAAAGATCCTGAACTAGTAGGCGTAAGTCAACCAAAGAGCTTGACTTGACTTTATTGAGAGCAGGATCAGGCCATAAACATCCTGGGTTTGTTCTTTTGTCTCACATAAAATAACTGCTCCAATAAAATGCACTGGCTGATGATGGCTGATCAAGGACTGCTGCTTACAGCTCCACGTGTAACCTAGCTATCTCCACATTAACCTCCTGCTTTCATTTCCTTGCTTATGTTGAATAGAAAACCATTATTGAACTGCAGTGTTACGTTCACAGAAGCCATTTGATTAATTGACTGTGTTCTGAACTCTTGTGACCCGAGGCTGAAATGTAGCTCAGACAAAAGTGACAGAAGCCCAGCGATGGGTTGGGAGTATAAAAGAGTGCCAGGACACTGTCCATGGGGCAGCCCACATTCATGTTCGTGTTTATCCTTGTAGAACTTGCTAAAAGTAAAGACAGATGTCCAGCTTATCTCATGTAGTCAATATCAATAATAAGCACGGATGCTGCTCGCTGCGAGTTGAGCCTACTCCTGCTGTCACTCTGACTTTATGTATCCACAGGGAGAAAAACTGGTAGGCAGGCAGGAAAAAAAAAAAAAAAAAGTATTGCCAGAAATCCCCGTAGGCTATCTGAGAAGGAGCGGATGTGTAAAGCATTTCTTTCTGCATAAACATTTAGAAATCAAGCTCTCATAAGTCAGGGATCCACCAAATGTGGTGTGAAGAGGCAGATGAAGCCTGCCTTCTGGCATGGCAGCATTTGCTGATTGATTTGGAATGCAGAAGGACCCTTTTTTTTTTCTTTAATTTTTATTTTAAAATTTGAACCACATCTTAATACAAATCAGGTGAAAAATAAATTGAAAAATAGCAAGCCTGAGATTACAGATGTGCCAGCTTCATATTGTTCAGTTTAGCTGAGGTCATAGTCAAGCCCATCAAGTTCACGTCGTTTAGTGTGCGGCCACTGAGGTAATATTCAAACAAAAGAAAAGCAGTCAGAATGCTGATCTGCTCCTACTTTGCCAGCTGGCCCCATTCAGCTGTGCAGAGCACACTGGCTTCAGCTATGTGAGGAACTTAAATCAGCAAGGAATACAGGTTTTTCAAAGGATATGCTGTTCCAAACAGCCCATTCATTCTCCAGCTCTCTGACTTTAGATCAGTCATAAAGAGGAAATACCTCTCCTAATACACAGTTCCATATTCTGAAATTTAGAATGTAAGAGCTGTGCTAATGACGGTGCAATTAATTCAGATGGACATTTGTATTCTGCCCAGTACCTCAAGAGAAAGCTTGAGCTTCCTAGAAAGCCTACAGGTAGAATTACTGGCATCCATTCCTCCTCCATACTGGTGATGTTACCATGCTGGTTCCCTGCACACAGGTATAGATTTATGTAGATTAATTTGGTATAGTACAGTGAATTGCCACTATGATATATATTTTAGAATTACTTCCTAGCACAGCCTAATGGCTGGAATCAAATAAAACATAAAAGTGGATTTATATAGATTGCTGTATAAATCAGATAAAGCTTTATGTTACCTGGCATTGGTAATGGAAGCTTTTCCTGCAAATAATATAGAAGTTTTTCATGTAATATTTTCATTATTTCAGTGAGAGTAAAGCAACAAAAAAGAAGAAAAGAAATAAACAAGTCTATCGGGCTTAGCCACCATTAAACATCATTAACTACAATTTTGCCTGACAAGTTCTCTCATCTGGTGATGGGTGAAATGGTAGAAAAGTAGACTGAACAATTGCATAAACCCAAATGAAATATGCCCTTGTATTCTAAGTGTGCACAGTTCAGTCAGTTAAAATAGAGCAATTTATTATGCTTTAGCAGCTTGAGCTTAATCTAGTTTTAAATAGATCTTTTTTTTTTTTTTTTTACTTCTTGCTGAGATTTAACTGGTTTCAGAAGACACATGATATAGTGCTACACAGTCTCTGCTCTCTCTTTCTCTCTCTAGTTTACTTTGAAATAACTTTAATAGAGTACTGCTGATGAAAATAGCTCACAGGAAATGTAGATGAGCCTTTACACAACAGTGAATATATTTGTTTTGTTTGAAATGAGTGGCTAAAGGCTTAATGGAAGAGGAAAGTACAGAGAGTGGGGAGAAAGGAGCTGGGTATAGCAGGCAGAGTGGAGTGGTCTGCAGGCACCTCCTGGGGATTTGGGGACTCTCCCTGCCCATTTCCAGCAGCTACTCCAGGTTAATAACCCTCAGCATTTTGGGCCAGCCTATCAAATTCCTCCCCGGTCAGTTTTGAATATCAAGCTGCCACTGTGAGGCACAGTGAACCACTTTGCCATACTGGCCACCCGCTGTCAGAGCAGCTTGGAATGTTTATCAGAATCTCCTCACATAAAGGAGGCAAAGCTCTCACCTGCCTGCAGTCAAAGCCTGCTCTGCTGTTCCTCAAGGCAGGGAGTATGTGACCTTTGCCGAGTGGAATATTTTGGCTGTAGACGTTTTGTTGGATATTATGCTGTAGTTTTCCACTTATTCATTAGATCCCTCAGCCTTTGTGGGTTTTCACAGGTAATTCTGTAATTACGCCAGCTGTGATAAATACTTCCTTGAAACCTTGCTTGAAGAAATTTAGCTGAGCCCCTTTGCACGTGGGAGGAAACGAGGCTCTAACTTGGTGTTTGTGGTGTTGATTGATACAAGCAGCTATGCCAGACACACACAGAGCTGTGTGTTTATATCAGACCCCACAGGGATGGGAGAGGGCCCTGTTTGCAGGGACTTGGGGGTGTGTGAGAAGTTCAGCCACCCACTGGCACCGAATTCTTGGTGTAAAGGGTTACTCAGGCTGGCACGGGCTGCCCCAGCCTTGGGATGATGGATCCTTCAGGTCACCAGTTCAAATTCAAGGCAGATTTGTAGGGAACAAAAAGTCATCCCACTCTCAGAGCTTTTCAGTGTCTGTGGGAAATGGAAGTTCTCCCTTGGAGTCTTATGGACAGGTGTCCAAATCCAGGAGCTGTAATGCCAATTGCTGCTCTTGACAGTGGATAGCCATAGGGGCACAGAGGCAGAATTTCCTCTCCTTTCCTCCAGTCCAGAGCTGGGTTAAAGACCAGTAGGGCGTTTGTGTTACTGCTGCACATTATATGAATGTTTTCTGGGTTCAAAAGGGACTGCAGACTTCAAAAGCAGTCATGGAGTCTCGAGGCTTCCAAAAAGCCCTAAGCTAATTTTTTTTTTTCATTTAGAGGAAAAAAAAAACCAACTTTCTAGCAGTGTTTGTTGAGCTGAAGCTTTGAGGTGTCTTAAATAAAAAAA
>VWYO01013837.1:110538-132200 GCA_013400275.1 Rhadina sibilatrix | reverse complement strand
AAAAAAAAAAAAAAAAAAAAGGAGGGAGGGAAATTATTTAATTAAAAGTCAGAGAATACCAGGAAAATCAGTAGAGAGAGACTGTACTGTTCCTTCTTATGAATGACTGTTTAAACAGAACCAGATTCTCTGGTCTTTAAAATGGTTTTTTTTCCTAGAAGAAATCTGCTGTTTCCTTAAAAAAAAAAAATTAAAAACCATAAACTTGAAAACAAAAATAATTAAAAAAAAAAAAGCCAGCACCCCCCAGCTGACTGCCTGCAGCAGCTCCATGACCATGAGTATGTATTGTGATCAGAGACCATATATTGCTAAAACTCCTTGATGGAATGAGTTTTAATTTGGTTTACAGAAAGCTTTAGGGGATATGGCTCTCTACAAATTAGACCACAGGAGCTATAAAATGAAGGATGTCCTCTCTAATTAGAAACAGTGGAGCAGTCTGGTGTTCTTCCTAGTTGCAGCCTCGTGGGTACTCTCTCACAAGTGAACTCTGGGCAATGGATGCCTCTCTAGTGGCTATTATCTGTCTTTTTACTGGAGTTTATCTGTTTTCTGATATTCTGTCTCCATTTCTGTACACGCTTCTCATACGGTTGTGGTAATCTCTTCACACAGTTTTGAGTGGCTGCTGCAAAACAAAAGTTCCTGTGCTGCTCAGTGATTAATCACCAATACCAAAGTAACTTATTTCTTTTAAATACCAGGAAATGATTCTCAGGTGAATGGAGAACTCAGTTTAGTGGGTTCCTTTTGCAGCATGCAGCTCTACCAACTCTGTTTTCTCAGATGAAGTCTATCTACATGCCTTTCTTTAACTCTCATTTATGAGAGTTTCTCATAACTCTCATTTATGAAATTTCAGTCTATCTACATGCCTTTCTTTAACTCTCATTTAACTTCATCAGAAGTTAAATGAGAGTTAAAGAAAGGCACGTAGATAGACTGAAACAAATTATGCTTTATGGTAATCAAATTCAATTTTATAGACACATTTTTTTAGCAAGAGCGCATTCATCAAACTGGGAACGAAGATTTTGGACAAGAAAATAATGTTACTTAACTAGCTAGTAAAAAAAAAAAAAATGGTGCCTGGAAATCTAATAGTGGGATGTCTACAGCTTGTCATTTGTGCCAAATGATAAAACCAGATTTCAGCTTAAATGCAAAAGGGCATTAGGCATAAATGCACAACAGATAAAAATCAGCTAAAAATGTGTTTCTACAGCACATACGAAAGGAAAGCTGAGCGTGGAGCTGAGCTGGGGAGTATTCAGAGGCTGTGCTAAAGCAGCTATAATTTGACTTTTTAAATCATCAACAAGGGAGGACATCCAGGCTTTTAATTCATCAACATCTTTTCATGTAAACTTACATGGAGTAGGACCAATGACTGGTCCAATGAAAGCTTTAATTTACTTGTGGCATATTGTTTCCACTAGGAGCTCTTGTAGATCAATCTAAGAACAATTACTAGGTGAATAAAAGAGGGGGAGGGAAAAGTCAAGTACTGCTCTGGAATGTAAGTTTGAAAAAAAAAAAATGGAAATTTAGAATTGGTCAAAATATTTATTTTGCTGCCCAGCGTGGGGTATTACTGACAGGAAAGGGCTGTGTTTTGAAGTGTGATTGCTGTTTAGATTTTGCCAGAATATATAACCGAACATGTCTCATGACCGTCTCATTTTCATGTAGTATTTCATCCTCCAGCTTTGTGGGGGAACTTTATGCCAAGAGAACTCACTGGAGACTGAGTGACAGATCAGGCTGTTGTCCCACATTCCCTTTCTACTAAATCACAGTTTTCTTTAGATGGAAGGTGGCTATTGTGAAGCTGTCAAACTGAGGAAAGTTAAATGGGCTGAAGTGAAGGCTCCTGCTAACAATAGCAGCTATCTCTGTCAAATGAAAGCTCAGCAGACAGTTACAAGGCAATTCGGCACTGATGGGTGGTCGATTAAAAACAACAAAAGGCAAGATGAATGAAAGGGGAAAATCCCTATTACTTTGTGGTAGGAGCTTGGGGGAAAACCAAAAATAAAATAAAAAGCCCACCTCACCCAACCCCGCAGCAATTGGAACAGACTTGTAGTTAGCATGACCTTCATCATCTCAGATATGGCACAATAAAACTGACAAGATTATTTTCTCTTCGAGCAGCGCGGAGGTATTTTCGTTGGCAAAAATCTGGAAAAGTAAAATAAACGCAGAGTTCAAGGCAGTTGAAAAATTCTTGAATCTGATAACAGCTGGAACGTAGTGCCACCAGGAAAAATAGCTAGGTTTTGTGCGAAAAAAATTATGACTTGATCATTTTTTATTTTTTATTTTTTTTACAGTGTCATTTCTGAGATTTTGAAGGTTACCCTATAGACAACCAGAAGAGGATTAGAGAGAAATTATCTTTGAGCTCAAGGGAGCACCAATTTAAATTGGATTTGAGATATAACTTTTGCATTACCTTAGGAGATGAAAGGTGGTGTTGTGCCCTGATAGTTACCCAACTGCCTAACCATATGTATCAACTGGATTAGTCTGTAGATTAGCAGCTCCTGCACCAAGTGCAAGGTGAATTGTGCAATTTCCTCTTCGTGGGACTCACCTTTTTTCAATTGAAGTAACATCAAAACTCAGCAAACGTGGGGAGGTCTTTGCAGCTTGCAGGTTGGGCGTAAGGTGAATGTGCACCCTTGTTCCTCAGAAGATAATTGTCACTAAAATTCAGGCTTGTTATGGCAGCTGGGTAGAGTAAGATGAGAAAGTACAAAAGAATAGTCTTAGGGGGGGAAAAAAGGTGTGTTATGTCCTTCTAGCTGTTCTGATAAAAATCAAGTCTTGAAATTTGATGGGAGGCAAGCACCTAGACTCAGAACCTATGAAATTCCCGTTTATTTTCTCACAATTTAAATGTTGGGATTAAAAGGCCAGGAAAAACAAATAGGTTCTTACACAGCCTACAGTTAGCACTCAGGTTCCTGCCAAAAGTGGAGCCAGGGTTCAAAGAAACTCTGAAAAAAAGATTGTAATGAAGAATTTGGGGAGACATGTGTGCTTCATGAGCATAATGAACCAGTTTTTCATTCCAGCTGTATTAGGAAAAATAGTTCAGTACTAACAAACTGTTCCATGGAACAACCTCCTCTGACAAGATGCAGAACTAGATGTGCCACAGACCCCATCCAGCCTGACAATTTTGGCATATTATAATTCTGTTATTTGTCTTTGGAAAGCCATGGTGTCATTGCACTTTATCAATTCAATTTAGTCTGCATCATTCCTAAGTTTTGCCCTTTGAAGAAAACGCTGAGTATCCATTTATCAATTTCATGTACTAATTTTCTTGTTTATTTGTCTGATAATAATGTTGAGGTACTTAAGTCATGGAAAAAGAAACCAAGTGCCAGATATGATATAAATGGTCAAAAAGAAAGGCAAAAAAAATAAAAGGTAGCCTGGGATTTTCTTTTTTAGAATGTTTCTAGCACTGGGGACCATATATTGAGGGTTTTTTTTTTTTTTCCAATGGTAACATGTATTTCACCTCATAACTAATTTGGTATGAAAATAATATTAACCTGCCTCTCAGAGAATCAACCATGGTGCTCCTTGCAAGGTAAAGGAAGGACAGGGTGGTCTTGAGATGAATTTGGGAGAGAGATAGATAGATAGATAGATAGATAGATAGATAGATAGATAGATAGATAGATAGATAGATAGTTGATAGATATAGATAGATGGTTGATAGATATAGATAGATGGTTGATAGATATAGATAGATGATAGATAGATGGATGGATGGATGGATGGTTGATAGATATAGATANTTTAGAATGTTTCTAGCACTGGGGACCATATATTGAGGGGTTTTTTTTTCCAATGGTAACATGTATTTCATCTCATAACTAATTTGGTATGAAAATAATATTAACCTGCCTCTCAGAGAATCAACCATGGTGCTCCTTGCAAGGTAAAGGAAGGACAGGGTGGTCTTGAGATGAATTTGGGAGAGAGATAGATAGATAGATAGATAGATAGATAGATAGATAGATAGATAGATAGATAGATAGATAGATGATAGATATAGATAGATGGTTGATAGATATAGATAGATGATAGATAGATGGATGGATGGATGGATGGATGGTTGATAGATATAGATAGATGATAGATAGATGATAGATAAATATAGATAGATGATAGATAGATATAGAGAGATAGAGATAGATAGATAGATAGATAGATAGATAGATAGATAGATATAGATAGATGATAGAGAGATAGAGGGATAGAGAGATAGAGGGATAGAGAGATAGAGAGATAGATATTAAAACAGAAAGGACAAGGGACAGGTGGCACAAACTGAAACACAGAAAGTTCCATCTGAACAGGAGGAGAAACTTCCTTAGTGTGAGGGCGACTGAGCACTGGAACAGGCTGCCCAGAGAGGCTGTGGAGTCTCCCTCACTGGAGATACTCAGAACCTGTCTGGATGTGATCCTGTGCAGCCTGCTCTGGGTGAACCTGCTCTAGCAGGGGGGCTGAACTGGATGATCTCCAGAGGCACCTTCCCACCCCAGCTATTCTGTGGTTCTGCAATTGCACATAAATAGTGTCTGTGAGCCTCCCTAATGCAGCCCTTTAAACCAACCATTAATGTTCCTTTCTTGGTTCTCTTCATTCTTCCAGTGCTGTAGAGGGCTCTGCAAGCACAAATTAGCAGAGAGCTCAGAAGTAACCTGGGCTTCCTAGGGACTATAAAGTTTGCAGGGGATGTGTGTGGCTGTGGGGAAATGCTGGCTTCTCCAGAGTCACAATTCTGAAAACAATATCCTCAGTTTTCAGGACGAAGAACAGTTTAACCACGTGGCACAATTTATAGGGTAAGCAAACTTTCAGTAAGAGCTAACTGGATCAGGAAACTTGTGTAACATGCACAGAAGGCACTGTTAAATTATTTCAGTGCCATAATTCAAAACGCTGAGGAAAATTCTCCTGTATTATAGCCAGAGCAAGATTGGATCTGTAGCCAAGTACATCAACGTAAATGTTCAGCTGTCTAGGGAAATACAAGTCTTACACTGTTACTTAGGGGAAAATGTGCACAGACATGGTGGAGCCCCTTATGAAACAATCCTCATTTTGTTAAACAATAGGATCAAATTTTCAATCAGGTTATCTAGCATATTGCATTCTTCAAGCTTGCCAAGCAAAGAGAACTATCAGCATGAAGATGGATATATTTTTACAGAATTAATGATGTATGAAATCTGGAAGTGGAAACATACATTTTCATTTTATCCTCTAATTTTTCTTTTTACATTATAAGTGAAAGGAAATGCTTGGAAGTATTTGCAGTTATTCATATCTGTTTATCTTAGAGTGATTATCAGAGCAAACAGTGTCAGGCATTGTGTTTGGATCTGAGCCTGAAAAATAGTGCTTGCAGGAGCAAGGATTATTTGCATGAGTCAGTGTTTTCAGCACTGTGCTTGGTACTTGATTTCTCTCATGCATATGCAGTGACTTATAAATCATCCAGATTCAGAAATCATTTAAGTGTTGGTTTGTTTTTGCATTTTTTTTTTCATTTATCCAATCTATTTATATTAGTTTTAGTCTTGCTTGGTTTTATCCCCTATATTTACATTAGTTTTAGTACTGCTTGGATTCATCTGTTTATACATTTTTAGACTGAGCAACAGAATGTTCATTTAGGGGTAGAAGTGAGCAGTCTTACTGAAGATTCATTTGTCTTTGCAAAGTCCCTATCAGATCTGTGGGACAGCTGTGGACCCTTGATGTAGGATTTTGCAGGTACAAAAGTATCTTTAAAAACTGAGCACAAATTAGGGCAGTGAAAACGAAGCTCACCTTCCCCAAGACCACCTTATCTTTGCTTTCTGTGGGGATCTTTGATGGTGATCATCCTTGAACCAGCCTGTGTACCAGGCATGGTCCAGCAGTATTTTTTGTTGAGGTGTGGTGCCTTTGCAGCCCTAAAAGTCCTGGTCAGTTCTCCATTGCACACACAAGCCCCTGGTACTTGCTCATGTTCCCTGTGGCCGACCTTCTACCATTCTATTAAACATCCTGAGTCTTCCTTTTGAACAAGTAAAGAATTCCCTTAGAGTTTTATTAACTTATTGCTCATTTGCACAGAAATGAAGAAGCCAGACCCACTTACAGGGTCATATGCACTGGAGAACATTGGATAGATGAGCCAGTCCTGTGTTATTTCATTCCTTGTTGAACAAATTTCTTTAATATATTTTTCTGGTGCAATTTTTTAAAGTCACCTTTGCAAGTTGTTGGTAGAATTATCAATCATGGTTTAACTGTGTGCTAAGTTCCTATAGGCTTTGTGTGTAAATATGCCAACTGAAGGCTTGTTTACCAGAGAAAATAGTGGTGCTCTGGCTAGGAGACAGTTTTAATCAAATATGGTTGGAGTAAGCAGGTGTTTTTCATGTGGAATGTATTGGAAATGAGTATGTATCACAGAAATGGCTCTTGGACTATATATTGCTCTTGATAAACAGCAGAACCCAAAATTGTATCAGCCATTGCAGTTTATCAAAGGGAAAACAGTAAAAGCTTTGTGCACACTGTCAGAATTGAACACACTAAAAAAGGTGGGTGCTCATTTTTACTCTTCACAAACTCTAAGAATGCACGTTTTATACTGGCATTTTTAGAAACTGTTAGTCACTCCCTGTGTTTTTCCTGGACCCATTTTCCCTTTTCTTTGTTCTTGTCTCTCTTTTCTTTTTTCCCCCCCTCTTTTTGCTTCACTGATACATCATACCCTGAATTTGCCAAGCAGAGATTGTGTGCTGTACTGAAGAGTCATTGGGCAGTGAGGGAGACACAAGGTGAAGGAGATTGCACTTTTCTAAGGCAGAAGGCAAACCCAGTGGTATGAGTGTTACTAAGGCAAAAATATCAACTCACCAGCTTGAAACAAAAGGATACTACTTTCTGTGATTTTTTTTTTTTTTTTTTTGCAACTTCCTCTTACACTGTTAAAATATTTTGACCCAGTTCTGATCCCATTCTGTTGGAAGCATTGCTTGTTAGCAGAATTGAAGCTCAGTTGGGAGGTGAAGTTGTTGGATATACCGGGGTATTATTTGTGCTAAACATACAGATTCTCATAAAATTTGGCAGCAAGTTTCTCCCTCCTCCCAAAGTTCTTGTCTCAGCTTTAATGAAACTCAAAATGCCTGTCAACAGGGCAGTAGTTATGATGCACTTAGGTAGCAACTTAATATCTTAGTTGCCTTGAAGAAGCTTTTTATACGTAGACATTAATGGATGGCTGGATAAAGGAATTCTTCTGCTGAAAGAATTAATTTTGCTTAATCCTTTTGAAATTAAGAGATGATACGGGGAGATGAGTAATGAAGTGCACTCTCTAATTGTGAGGTACCTAATAGAAAACCACAGGGGTTACCTCTCTCTCACCAGCTGTAATTACACTAATTACTGATGATGGTGCCAGGAACACTAAGGCAGGCTGCATGTGACAGCACAGGGTGGGGTGTGTCCTAGCAAGCCATGGCTGTCCATCCCTGGCCAGGAGGAGGCTGACCATGTCAGCAGGGTGATGAGTGCCTTTCCCGTGGCAGGGAAGAGAACAGGCACCTCTGTTGCTCTCAGGTTGTTTTTGCAACAAATACACAAAACCTGACTCCAGTCCTTTCCAAAGGGAGGTGATTTCAGGCCATAGGCTGTGGAGGTGATATCTATACCTTAAGCAAACTAGCCCAATTCAGGCCACTGAAACTGCTTTAATGAGCAGAAGTTACTTCTGTGAGTAGCAGAAGGCTGACTTCATCATTGACAAAAATGCAATGAAAAAGAAAATGGTGGATGAGGAGAAGGGGAAATTAATAAATTATATTTAAGTATGTATAAAATGGCTGGACAAATGGTCCTGACTATTAAGGTAAATGGTGCTTGTAAATTCCATTTAATCTTCTGAGATTTTCTTTTACCATAACTCTTACAGTATCTCAGAGGAAATAATGTAAGGATGACTTGCACATTTCAGCAAAAGAATGAATATAAGGTTTCAAGATTTATTGATGGGATGTTTTAAAACAAAAGATCTTCTTTTTTCCTTTGGAATTACTCTACCGTTTATTTTCATTTCCTCAGTTTTTTTGTTCACTGTATTATGAACTTCTCCGGGGAAATCTATTGTTAGTTGTTTTCACACACATAAGCCCCCTTCTTCCCCCTTGATAAATGATAAAATTGTGCTCCAGTGTGTGCAACACATTCTTGAAATACATCTGAATTCCATTATAGAGTTTGTCATTTGCATGATACCTTTTGAGTTACCACTCTTGGAGAAGCCTTATATACTACAGAGAAATGCACTAGGAAAATGAAAAACAAGTTGGGTATGAAGTCCATGGGGTAAACCAGCAGAGATTGTGTTGAACTGATGGCCTTATTCCCATGCAGGTTCAGGGGTAGAAAAGGTTACATCTCAGTGCTAGTCTCTATTTGCATGGGCTGTGTTCCCTCTGCAGGAATATTGCTGCAATCAGGGCTTCATAACTCAGGCTGCAGTGTTACTACTTTTTTTCACCCCAAAGACATTTATTAGATTCCTGCCTGTCCTGGATTAAGTCTTATTAAGTTTCACAAGTCTGAAACTTGCTGTAACAGTCTAAGCTCTTCTCTTTAATATCAAATGGAGTAACTAGTTGTAGCACAGAAATCTTGGAAATGTATTCCCGTTTTACCAGAGACAAGCCTGGCAAGAAAAGAATGGCATGTCTGTGTGTCTGGTTAACACCACTGCCTGTCCTCCTTCTTGCAGAAGCAGCACTTGTGTTTGCTGTGGTGTGACTCAGCTGGGATATGCATTTTGTACAGCTGTGGTTTGACATGAGTGAGTTGTTTTCTGGGCAGCTCGGGCTTAGGGAATTGCCCAGTATTCCCTTGGCTGCCTACTTGCAACACCCTCTTCCCTTTCCTCCATCCTTTTCATTCCCACAAGGCTTTTTTCCACATTGGAATGAGCCCCAGTGCAGTGCTGAACTGATCCCAGAGCAAATCAGACATGCAGTACCTCATCCTATCCATGCTGCCTTTAAACACCTCCTCCTTAAGGAAGCTGTTATTACCAAACAAGTTACTGAAAACACAGCAGACTCCCATCCCAGCCCTCCACAAACAGAGCAAGAAGGAATGCATAGCATTGCCAGAAGTCTACCAGCAGTCAGGACCTTGTTCATTTATTAAAAGCATTTAAATACCTAGGCTGTGGAGGTGATAAAAAAACAAACAAACAAAAAAAAAAAAATCCGCCTTTAGGTTCAGAGTCCTCTGTAAAAGTGACTGAAATGGAGTAATACTGTGCTAGTGCTTTTTCAGGGAGTGAATTATCTCATGTCTCCTAATCAAATCCTCTGCTGCTTGCTGACAGGATCCCAAATCAGCAGATCTGGTGTGCACAAAACATCCACTGAACTCAAAAGTCAGGATGGGCTACAAGTCCCATCTCAGTGTTCATGTTCTTACTGCTTCTAGTGTGACTTTTACAGAACCCATCCTAATAAAAGCCTTGTTCAGCCATTTGTCTAGCTAAATTTGTAATGTAGGAACAATCTGCTTTGGGAACAAATTCATCCCTGGAGGAAGTGGGTATTGTAGTCAGTCAATGAGATTGCCCCTACTTACACCACAGATAAATGTGTTGCTTTGTCCCAACATTTCTGCTTTGCAATAATTTCACATTCCAAATTATAAACCTCTGAAAATTGTGGATTATAATAAATGTGCTGACACAACTTCAGCTGTTATAGTAAATGGTATTGCTCTAATAATGAAATAAAAAATCATACTTAATCCTATTCTTTCCCTAAAGTGGTGTTTTGCATTAGCTATGGATGAAAAGACAAACAAGTGCATGTATATTCAATAATAATGTCAGCTGGGTCAGAGAAGAATAGGAAATAGAATGAATTCATAACACCCCTGGAGGTAGCTCTCTGATACAGGCAGTTTTCTCTTTGATTTGCCCTCATTGCCAGTATTCATTGTAATTTTAACATAGCCTCCAAATTGGCCTTTATTAATAGCTGTCCTGATCTTAATAACAAATATTCTCTGTAATCCCCAGTCTGGGTGCTTCTGAGGTGAACAATTACATAGAGCAGAATAGATCATATGGGTATTTAGAGGGACCTCTCACTCAAGAGGGCCCAATTTCACATTCAGCCCATCCAGACAGTGTTTTGGAGAGCTGTAGAGACAGAGCTCCTCTGTCTCAGGGCTTTGAAGCTAAAATACCTTTCCAGATATGATAGTGAAACAGTCACCTTGAATTAAGGTTGCTGGCAATCTTAAAAAGTCCTTATTGGGCTTTGAGTGCAATCAGATGGTACTTGCTTATAAATGAGAGTTAATAGAAACATTAAACAGTACAAGCTACTGTGACCCATGTCCTCAGAATATTAAGCACATTTTAAAATTGTGGAATACCATCTAGTCCTCTGTAAAATATTACTTTTTCTAACCAATATTCTCCGGGAGCAGGTTATTTGAAATGTTCAGCATTCTCCATTTGCATGCACTGTGTATATTTAATTTATTTCCTCATTTCTCTGGCTACCATATATTTCTGGTTCATACTATGCTCAGTTTTTCTTTAATTATTCCATCTGCCAGAGGACTGTGATGCATTTTAGAAGCTGGTTAGTTTAGTTGTTTAAGCTTTGAGTTTTGGAACTGAATGGGATGACATATTCTTCATTTAGCAGAACGGGCTAAGAAGAATTATGTACTCCAAGTGATAAGCTTGGAACTGCTAAAGAAATGCCAAAATCCAATTTTTTTCCTCTCACTAGTTGTCTAAACATCTATTAGTCTCTTGAAGGGAACTCATAAATCCTGCAAATTTAGTTTCTCCAAAACCAACTCTAACAGTTGTCCTTCCTACTAATCATGTTTTATATCAATTTTATATTTTTCAATTTTCAATAAACATATCTCGAGCTTACTGTACTTGTTAGAAAGTATCTGCAGTATAGGCTGTGTGAGGACAGTTATTAATCAGCCATTTCAGATGACTGTAGGGTTAGTTTAGTAAGTGTATCCATTTATCTTTTTTATGTTTTCGTCTTTGTTCTTTCCATTTATCCAATATGGAATTTCTTTTGTCCTTTTTTGGTTTATTTCTACTATGGTATGTCAAAAAGGAGTTTAACACATAACAAATGCAAAAAAAAAAAAACCAAACCAAAACCCAAACCACCCAATAGCTGAAAGAAAGAAAACATACCACCCTTTGGGTTTCATTCATGAAAAGAACTTTGCATTATATCCACTTAAATCTGCATTTAAAAATAACAATAGAATGCATTATCCGGCAGCGAATCTTTAGAGCAGTGGATAATTTACACATTAAAGTGAAATGTAGGTTTAAGAGTAGGAGTGTAGGATTGAATTAGAGTGAAGAGTCAGAGTGATATAGTCCTGTATGAAAATGGTCTGGGTTTCCTGGGGGTATTGTCCTTCTGCTGTAATGAGACTTGCAGATAACAATCAGGGACTGTGGATAGATCAAGGCACAGCGATACATCGAGAATGGCACAGCCAGTAATGGCTCTGGGGAAACAAATGAATGTGTCTGCTAGATAAACAGCATTAAAAGTTTCTGTTCAGCGCCAGAGTCCAGGCCTCTAAAGATGATTAATCCCTGAAAAATTTGAGTATTGGGTTTGAATGGCAAGGTTTTGGTAGCAGGGGGGAAGCTGCTCTGAGAAGCTGCTGGAAGCTTCCCCCGTTTCCAGCAGAGCCACCTCCAGGCTGGACCTGCCACCAGCCAAGGCTGAGCCCAGCAGGGACAGTGGCAGTGCCTCTGGAGGGAAGGAGCTGCTGTGCAGCAGCAGCTGGAAGGGAGGAGTGGGAGTGTGAGAGAGGAGCAGCCCTGCAGACAGCCAGGGCAGGGCAGGAGGGGCAGGAGGTGCTCCAGGTGCCCCAGCAGAGGTTCCCCTGCAGCCCCTGGTGCTGCCCATGGAGAGGCAGCAGCTGTGCCCCTGCAGCACAAGGGGGTCCATGAGGAGCAGGGAGGAGCCCAGGCCAGAGCAGGGGATGCTCAGAGGAGGCTCTGACCCCCTGGGAAACCTGTGCTGGCAGGACTTGTGAGCCCCTGGGGGACCCACAGTGGAGCAGCCTGTGCCTGGAGGATATACCCACAGAGGGGACCCCCTCTGGCACGGTTCCTGAGGAACTGCAGCCTGTGGGAAGGACTCGAGTTGAAGGAGTTCGTAACATCCATTGATTGCTGGAGTTATTTAAAGGCTAACAATAAAAAAAAAAAAATCATAGACTTCAGTCCCCATCAAGGCAGAAAGGAAACAATAATTGCAATTTGCAAGCCTCCTGCCGTGGGTAAGGGAGCTGGGGCAGGCAGGAAAGGCAGATCTGTGATTTCAGTGGCTGCCACAACAGGTTGGAGGGAGATGTGCCAATTCATTCCTAGGTCATCCTGTCATGAGGCAATTTGTCAAGGCTGAAAGATGGTTGTGAGGCAGAAGTGTGCCCAGATGATGATCAGCCCAGATAAAAGCATGGATATGTGGGAAGCTACGCAGGAGTTTATTTGGTGACTGCTCATCTCTCTAGGTGGACAGATCCCCAAATAAGAGACCTTTTCTGTCACTGCAGCAGCAAATAACATGGTTTCTTACCCCATGTGCTTTCCCATACCCAAGTCTTGGATTAAAAGAAGTCATATGAGTGTTAATACAGTAATTTGCAGTTCAAGTCTTTCTTTTGCCAAAGGAAGGGAAGGAGGCATAGGGACAGCCACATCTTTTGGGAGCTTCCTTCCCCTTTAACCAAGGGCAGGGCACAGGCCTGTGAGATTTCCCTGTATTAAAAAAAAAAAAATGAATAAATAAATAAAAATGGGGGTATGAACTGGCAGGTTCCCAGCTTGGAAAATGTTTGCTCTGCCTTTGGACACTACCAACTGTGAGGTCCCATCAAACCTCAAACAAGCACCTCCTCTTCTTGCTATTACCCACGTTCCATTCTCAGTTTGATAAGGTAGGGATTGGTACCAGAAAGGAAATTGGTGGTGCCTCAGACTGAGAATGAAACATGGATGACTTTTTCTCAGTTTTTAGCACTCTCAGAGCTGAATTTCTCTTCTTATTTAGAGACACATATAGGTGTATATGGACTAATCCCTGTGAGACAATGTGGAAATAAAAGAGGACATGAAAGAGCATCTGACTGCCAAACTTCATGATGAATGACTCTGAAAGTCATTTGTTCTTCTAGAATCACAGAGAAGCTCTAATACACACATATGAAGTTAACTTACCTTAGGTCTGATTCTGCTGTTGTTGAATTGAATGAGAGTTTTTCCTTTGACTTTGCTGAGGTGTAGATTTGGCCCACTGTACATAAAATTAATCTATTAAATGTAATTCTGTATTGTTTCTCTCCTTTTTTCAGAATGCTTGAGGATGATCTAAAACTCAGCAGTGATGAAGATGACAATGAACAGGTAAATACATCTGAGTGCTTAGACCATTTAAACTGACAAAGTTATTTCATTGGTTGGATCTGTTTGTGTGCTGACTTACTGCATTTGCATGAAAAGCATTTTGGTGTGCTGCAGAATCCCTTAACTTAAACCTTGCTTGCTTCCTTCTCATTAGAGGAGACACTCTCAAACAGGAATGTATTTCAGTTTTGCTGGTTTACTTTGTGAAGTGGATGAAACGAAGCCAAAATATTGACCTTTGAATTAGAGACCACACAGAGCATCACCCAGGAACAGATAATGTGTTCTGAATCTCTGTTCTTCAAGGGAACCTTCAGCTTTCCTGTGTACCCCACATGAGTATGGTTGGATCTCTTCTATTTGTATGACAGGGGATAGGCAAAAATTATGCAGCTCACAGCTTTTTAGGTTTCCTGAGTGAATGACTGTGTCTGCCTTCATATTTTTGGCAGGCTAAGGCCTTGCAGTGCTGAGCAGCAGGATTCTGCTGCATCTCTCACTCATTACCCTTCAGCAGCCTCTGCCACATCTCTTTAAGGAGAGGGGATTGAAAATCAGAAGAAAGGTTGATCTGGCCCACTGGTCAGACACATAAACAGCAATAAAGTAACTTCAGGGCTTTTTCAACATAAATATTTTGCAGTCAAAGGACCGTTGTTATTCAGGTGTACACGTGTGCTCGTTCTGGCAGGGAGAGAAAAGATTAAAACTCTCAGCTCAAAACCATTCCAGCAGTTTATGCAGCATTTTTATAAGGAAGTGGAATCATTGTCTTTACAGTCTTTATGATTTTTTTTTTTTTTCTGCTATAAGCCTGCAGCCAATGTGAAGCATGAGCTGGCATTTACTCATTTTTACTCAAAAAACCACAACACAGTATGCAATAATCAAGTTTCTTTCCTTTATTTCTACTCTAATTTTAAGGAAATCAAAATTCTTCAAGAAGAGTGGTCAGCAGGGAGCCCTAGAATTTTTCCTTTCAGAATGGCTGTGGACCCCTCAGGTTTTACAGGGCAGTAGTGACACTGATCCATAAATGTACTTGGATATCAACTTTTAGTGAAAGTCTGTAGTATGTGGGGAGAGTTTAATCTATCAGCCCACAGTGTTCTGAGACCAGCAGTAGTCCATTTGTCAAGGTGGAAAATTGTGAGAAACGTGGCTGCAAGAAACAAAGCTCTTCTGTTTTCCTCCCTCCCTCCCTCCTATGAAGGAGCACCCTTATTTATGAACTGTATGGCATTGACTCAGGGGTCTGTGGGGCCTCCTACTATTTCAGGAGTCACAGATCTCCTTCCTTTTCTCCCCACTGGCTCAGGAGGAGCACAACACACAATAGCTCCAGTCAGTCATGTAACTGAGAAGTTGAGCTTCATTTCTGGGCAGGATAGGAACCCTCAGGTTGAGGTCAGTGGAAGGTATTTATTTTACAGATGGCATCAGCGAGGCTGATACTGATTGTGCTGCCTAGTGTTGGCATTCCCTCTTTAAACAGAGTTTTGAATAACTGGAAATTGCTCCTAAAACGTGATTTGGAGAACCCTCCTTAATGTAAGTGTTAGGTGTGTTTTGGCTAAGGCACACATGATGATGGGCTAGCAGCATATCACCAAGAAAATGATGGAGGAGACTGTACACTTTCATTTCACCCCAGAGGGCTTAAGGAGCTTCAGCAAGTGAGAGCTGACTGCAAATTCAACCTCCTAGTGGCCAAACTGCTGCAAATTGCATGGCAGCTTTGTGGGTTCTTTCCCTTTTAGCCTTCTGGCATCCGTGGGCTCGATGCAGAAATTGCTGAGTGAATTTCTTCGGGCCGCGACCCGCGGGAGGTGCAGTGAGATGTTCACTGCAGGTGCCTTCAGATCTCAGCTCTGTAGAGCTTTGGAGCCTGTAGGTCAGTGCAGTAGAGGGTGAGGCAAGTGAGAATGGCTCCACCCCAGCTGGAAACTCCTGTTAGCACCTCCTGGCCCTTGCAGGGAGGGGCTGCATTTACATTCACCTGCATCTTACACGTGTAAACACAACCACAGTGCCTCCAGAGCACAGCTGGCCATGGGACACGTGCTTTGTCCCATAGACAAAATGCTGGTTCTTCTGTCTCATTGTGGGTGATTTGGGATTAAAGGCACACAGAAAACGATGGGTTAGATCTGGAATCAATTTTCATTTACAGCTGAGAAGCAGTTATTGATGCTGCGCTCGCAGCTCGATAAAAGATCTGAAGATACAGACCTTGTGTTTCTCTTTCAATATAAGCAGCATAATCAGTGTCAAATGTTTTTACAAAGAAAATTGTATTGACAGCTTTATTAAAATTGCTGTCTTTAAAGTTTTAAGTTATCCCCCAATTTGACCTACTTGAATGGTTTTTAATGTGTACGCCGACCAGCCCGATGGATTTTTTTTTATGTCACATATTTATAATATCAGGTGCACTTCTGCTTAATGTGTTGTTTGAGAGGCACTGTTACACGTAAGCATTGCCTGCATTGTGAACTCTTGTGGTGTGTTGTCACTGAGAGGAGCATTGGCATATGCATCAGGATGGCACAGGATGTTCAGACTGGCTGCAGGAGGTACAGTCAAGGCAGATGGCAGACATGCTGTTAGTAAAACCAGGAGATGACAAGAGATGGTAGTGGTAACACTCTTCTCCAAGCAAGGACACTGGTTTTATTACTCTGTTAAAAAAAAAAAAAAAAAGTACGTCAGAAATTAGTAGTGAAGATTTTTAATTAGGAGCTCAGTTCAGCTGAAAGAGCTTAGATAAAACACAGGTTAGTATTTTTGTTCTCTCAAACACCTCTGTATAATTCAAATAAGCTTTGAGCTCAAAGGCATCCAAATGAGTTGTGCCTGGATACAGTATGTTAAGTAGCTGTGGTGTACACAATTTTCTTTAACCAGCTCCTCTTTGTTCTTCTGCCTAAGGAGTAGTCCTGTTAACCTTTTAAATGTGTACTTAATTTAAAGCACATTGCTGGTGTTCTGTGTGTTTTTGAACCAGAGAAACTTTGATACTAGTTACAGACCTGCTTCATTTTCAGTATTTCGTGTCCAGAGTGGTTTTGGCAGAACAAATCAATAAGATTGTTTTTTCTTTTCTGCTTGGTTTTTTTTTTAGTGATTGCCACTTTTCTGAAAACCCTAGAAACACCAGACATGCATGTAATTCACGGCCCTGTTCTATTTGTTTGTATTTTACATAAACCTAATTGTTTTTTGCTAGGTTAGTATTAGGTAATTAAATTCAACATGTTTTAGCTGAGTCTTAAAAGGTAATCAGCCATAGGCTGAGCTTTGAATTCTTATAACACATGCTGAGCTTTCAATGCCTTTATTCAAGTTAATTTTTTTTTTAGAATTTATGAAGTTTTAAGGCATAATATCCCTTCATCATATCATGTAAACACTTTTTAAGGTGCAAGAGTGATCACTTTCCTTGTAACGATAGATATCCTTAGCTGTTTTATTTTTTTCCCATTTTTAGCTGGATCCTGAACAAGCTGTTTACCTCCCCAAGGTTTCTCTACATTTCCATTTACTTTGTTATCAGCAGAAAGGCTGAAGAACAGCTCTTCAGTAATGACATCAATACTGCACACACAGTGAGAGAGGTCATCTTGTCAAAGCTATAGAAAAATCAGATGGATTAGGATGAAACTAGGTGCAAAATAACTTTGATAGAGTCTTTTAATGTAAACAGTTTATCTGTCATTGGCTTCCATTGAAATCCCAGAGTGGTGCAGCATCAGCTGTAGCCACAGCAGTGTTGTGCTTGATAAAGAACACACATTCCAGTGTTTAGGATTTGCAGTCATGCTTTCTAATTGTAGGGAAATGTTTTCATTAAGCCATTAATGAAAACAGAAGCTATTAGGATAACACAGTCATTCTCCAGCCTCGTCAGTCTCTAACCATGAAAAATCCTTTCATGGATGTATGTCCCTTCTTGCTACCTCAGTCCATTTTAATTGTTATTCAAATTACTTTATTGTGCACAACACTGGTTGAAACAACAATATATCAACTGTGTAAGTTAATACTCCAGTTTCTGTTAGGCAAATCTTTGAGATTTGCTCAAAGAGAGCAGTAAGAGATTTGATGACTGACATATCTGGGGTCATCATTCACGTGGTAATGATGTAGGTTCGTGTCATGTGTTTAATATCAGCAGAAGCTTTCATATTATCACCCTGAGATCTGGGCTGAGCTTTCTGCAGGAGGCACAGCACACCACTAAAACACACACAGTGTTACCAAAAGCTTTTAACTTGTTCACAGAGTCACATGTCATTTTTTTCACACGTGTTGTTATTGTGGAGGTCATCCATCAGTAAGGAAGGGGATTAATACAGGAAAAATGGTTGCTGTAGAGCTCACAGGAGTACAGATCAACAAGAAGGACTTTGCCCCTGCAGCTTGCAGCTGTGCTCTTGCCTGGACTCTGGGGCAGCACCTGCCCAGACCTGCACAGGAACTGGAGGAACTCCATCCCTCCCACCACTTCACCTTTTCCAAGTGTTTCTGTGGGTTGACACTCCCAGCTCAGTGTCAAAAACCCTCCAGCACAGTAAAGAAAACAACAGAGGAAGAGAAACGCTGTCAGGCAGGCAACCCTAATGAAGTGGGGCTGAAATACCTTAGCTGAAAAGTTTTACATGATGCATCTTCAAGAAGCCTTCTCCTCTCCTCCCCACGAGTAAGCAGGCACTCCATAATCCCCCAGCACTCCAACAGGGGCTGCCCTTGGGGTCACTTCTGCCACCAGCCTGGAGCTGCCAAGCTCTGTCAGCCCCACTGCAAGACATCATCCTTGTGAGAGAGCAGCTTTAGAACCCCTGATGCCTCTGTCAGTACTTAAATAGAGGTCATCCCTCAGTACAGCCATAAGAGCCTGATGCTGGAGATCTGCCAGCCTTTTTGGGTTGGGAGAGAAGAGGGAGAGGAGGCTTTCAGCCCACAGGACAGGCCGTGTACTCTGTGTGTGTGTGCATGCTTGTGCACACAGTTTTTTGTCAAGGAGTCTTCATTATAAGCATGAGGAAAATGTGTTTCACCAGAGCCTCTTGCTATGTATGCTGCTTATGCAAAAGCCCCGTGGTGTTTTGGCAACAAAGCAGAGGCAGCAGCAGGTGAGAGAATTGCTCAACCCCAGCATTGTTGTTGCTAAGAGAAAAGCCAGCCTTGGCCATGCTGTCCTGTAAAATAAATCTGAAGTCTGTGATACCTGCAGGCCATCTCAGTGCTCAACACTCACTAATCTGACCACATAGGACACATTCATCTCCCTTTTCTCCTCAGAAGGAGAGTGGGATTTTTATCATGAACGTCTCGTGAAGCATTTTGGTGAAGGAAGTGTCTGGTTTTCCTACACTGGCCATCTGCAGCGTTGCTCTTCTGTGAAAGCCTAAGCAACCATCTATAAACTTCAAAATCTGAATTCCTGGGAGTTTTTTTACACCAATAGAGGATAGTGCTAGTGCTGGGTTTGAGACAGGGAGGGTTGCAAAAGGCTGAAGGAGGGACTTACAGGTGGCCAGAAAAAGCATAAAGTGGGTGCTGGAAAGGGCATGATAAATCCAGTAATTAGCCTCTGTCAGCCAGAATAAGGAGAGGAGTGAAAGTTGATCTCTCCTGGAGGTATTCCAGAAGGAGAACAGTAATGAAAGCTAAACACCTTAATTTTTCTTAGGATGAATTCATCTGCCACTGCAGGGTTTGCTGGGGTTGTAGGTGCTGTGTTCTGTGCTGGCAGGATGAATCTTCCCAGAACAGATCTCCCTGCACACAGGGACAGGTCAGGACCACAGTGTGACAGTGCAATTGATTTGAGCAGGGTGCTCCTGTGGAGAGTGCCTGCTTTGAAAATTACCAATTTCATGGCAATACTATTAAGTCTAATTTTTGTTACTGTGCAATTCAGTAATTTGCTAAGTCAGCTGAGCAGTGTACTGAACCAGACCAAATTCAGCAAAGTTATTTCGTGTGTGTTTACCTCTGTTGTCTCTGCTGACTACTTGTAACTCAACAATTCAGTATAGATGTAATGATCAGGTTAAATTAAAATCCTCAAAAGTTTTTATTTCCTGCACAGGGAATAAATGGGCAGCATGAACAGCAGCAACTTCAATTCACTGGCACTGCTGGTACTCTGTGACTCTGCCCTTTTGCTTCTCAAGTCTAGGGAGCTATTCATTTACTTAAAGCAGGGAGAAGACTAAGGATAGGTCAGATTCCCAAAGAAATGAGGGTCTTTATCAGAAAGGGAAACCTGAGGGCATAAACTGCAAATGAGCAGGGATACAAGGGGCTGTATCTTGAGGTTTCTGCCCGTCCATTGTGGCAGAGCAAGTGAGCATTGCAAAAGCAACAATCAGGCACTGAACTCTGAAACTACACCTCGTGCAGAGAGAGAGAGAGAGAGAGAGAGAGAGAGAGACCTTTAGAATAAGACCACAAAATATCAGCACTCTTCAGATAAGTTTCAGGGATAGAAAAGATGGTTCTCCTGCTAGAACTGGGAAAATGAACAATACACAGATTGTGGTGACTGTCTGTGGCTGGACAGTAAGGTCACAGGATATTCTTTGAAACAAGACTTTTGCTGCTTGCTCCTTGAAGGAAATCTGGGGGAAACTTTTTGTTTCTCTTATAAAGGATTCTTGACCTCTTCTGTGTTTCTTCTGCCTCTTCCATTTTTTTAATCATGTGATTAACATGATGAAGTGAGGCTATGGTGTAAACCCAGTAAGGAATGGATTTTTTAATTATTTGTTAGCCTTCTGGAGGGTTGAACCAAACACACGTTTTATAAAAATCATCAGTAAATAAGACAATGGCAAAAGCTGAGTTTTAGTTGCCAATAAATCTTTTATATTTTCACAATAGGATTATCATCCACTAAGCCTTGGTCATTTGTGATCAATTTATAACAAATGAATTTCCAGGAAATGGTGTTTCAAACCACAGTTTCAATGTGGATTTTTTTTTTTTTCTTAAAAATGGACCATTCAGTACAGTTCTCTGAATTTCTGTCAGCAGGGATGTATAGTTGTTTTCCAAATAAAACAATTCTTGTGAAAAATCAGGTCTAGCTCTAGACAGAGTTCTGTTCTCTGCCATAATAGGTTTTATGAGGCATTGGTTAGCATTTTTAAATTAACTTGACAATCACAGAATTTCAGGGTTGGAAGGGATCTCAGGAGATCATCAACTCCAACTCCCCTGAGAGGGCAGAGTCACCTGGAGTAGGTTACAATGGCTCTGCAAAAACAGAACCAGTAGAATTTGTAATGTCATGTTACAACTTCTTCTTTGTCGGATTGAGGACTCAAAATTAGTACAAATAGCAGCTTCTCATCAAGAGGATTTTTAATGGGAAAGGAAAACAGTGTTTCAAACCTCTTGTGTCAAGGTACATTAGTACTGAAGCCCTAAAATAAGCAAACATGAGTTATCTTTACAGGGCTCACTGACAGATAGCTGCAACAGTTCCTATTGTAAAGTTCACCGAAGACACTGAGTAAACTGAAACCTGCCTGGCAAAAGCAACAATGTTCACAGTACCCACACTGCCTAATTTAAAACCAGCTCAGATAATGTCTACACAAGCAGCCAGGCACTCCTCAGAGTGCAGTGTGCACTCAGTGTGTGCGTAGCTCTTTTGCCTGTTTGTTTTGGGTTTGTTTTTTTTTTTAAGGGTAGAATAGTTCTTCAAGAATTGGAAGTGGCCACATTTTTTTACTGCACACTTTCTTAGTTTGATTTACGCCATTAGACTGATGGAAAAAAAAGGATTTGGGAAAGAAATGGTGGTAGAAATTTATCTGTGTGTTTGCTCAGTTAAATGCAGTTCATGTTTGTCAAGGATGCAGGTGACTCCTAAACCACAGTCACTTATATATCTATATTTTTTTTTCTTTTTTGTGTGTGTTGCCCGACCTCCACTGCAGTGAAATTTGCAGTGTTTCAAATGCTCCTGATCCTGTCTCTGTGAAGCCATGAAGGTTACTGCATTGCTCAGAGCAATGATGGGGAGCTCTCTGTGCTTCATACACAGCGAGGGCTCAGTGAACCATTCTGATTTGCAGAGACCACATGCTTGGTGACTTGATACTGAAAA
>VWYO01013837.1:82499-110533 GCA_013400275.1 Rhadina sibilatrix | reverse complement strand
CGAATGGAGTATGACTTAAAAAAAAAAAAAAAAAAAAAAAAAAAAAAAAAAAAAGGTTTTGGGGCTAATCCATTCCATACATTTGAATCCTGAAGGAAAAATACTCATCTTTAAAACTGTGACGTGAGGAGGGCAGTATCTTCTCCATTGTTTTTGGTCCCAGATGCAGTAACATTGGGCTTTTTGTCCTCGAGGTGAGGCTGACTGGGAACATCACACGCAGAATCTCAAATGCAAGGTTGCCAACTTCATGTCAAAGGCAATTAGCAAGAAAAAAAATACAATCTCCTCTGTTGACATTAGGGGACAGGTAGAGGAGAGTGTAACCAATGAAGTAAAGAAGAAAAAAAAAAAAAAATAAGGAGCACAACACACATATTTATACTTACACATACTGATCCTTCAGGCCCTGGGGTTTGGCTTTCTGATTCCCAGCACAATTCTGGATGGTTTGTTTGCTGCACACCATGTTCTCCTCCTCCAGAGGAAATCCAACTGTGTTTAGCACCAACAGTATGATCAGAGAGTCAGAGCACAGCACAGTCGACAAGTTGTGGTTCTCAGCTGGTCACTTAGGATCACAGAGAAGGCATTCTGTATAAATAGGAGCATGGTACAGCATCCAAAACAAATTATGATCTAGGAGGAGATATAAACAATATATATAAAACTCAACTAATGTGGAAAGTATCTTTGTTTTTACTGTGCTGTTGAAATGAGCCTCTGAGGAGTCTCTTCTCTGCCTACAGCACAGGAGAAGAGTGTGGTGGGCTGTAAACCTATTTGTGTAGCCACTTGGCTGTTCACCCAAGCAGACAGAGCTGGTTAGAAACTGGGAAATAAACCTGAGTTAGAGTTGCAGGAGCTAATGGAAGAAAGGGGGAAAGTTTGAGCATGAAGCCCTGCCTTCTTCTGCCAACACATTCAAGGGCATGAAGTGTCTTCTGTCTCACCCCAAGAGATGCCTTGAGGCTCAGCCTTCTTGCCTGGCTCACCTGTGCTTCTGAATCAGGAGGGTGAGGGGGCATTCTTGGGAAAAAAAAAAAAATTGTCTAATCTCACTTTCTCAATATCAAATAGTTTTTGATGAAAATTCTGGATTTTCAGTTATGCAATGGGAAACACATCTTTCCTTTGGGTAGCAGACACTTGGCCTGTAACACTTCACCAAAAATATATTTTTCGTTTTGCAGATGCCATCTATTTTACTTGGTTATTTTTGACCCATCCTCTTGTCAGTTCATTCATCTCTCCTTTGTGATGTAGGAAAGTTGTACCAACTGGAATACTTTTTCTGGTTCATTCAATCCAAAACCAGTCAGGTAATTGATAGTGATGAATAAAAGGTAATTGGTAGTGATGAATAAAAGCATCCTTTTCACATTTTGCAGTCCTTGTTCACAATCTAGAAAGGGTTTGTGCTTGTTCCTGTGTTTAATCCTTTGTGTAATAATTAAATACCTTCTAACAAAGTAAGTTTATGGGTAAATCCACACTACAGAACAAGTACAGCACAGTGCAGGTGCCTCTTCAGCTAATGGTAAAACCAGCACCAAAATCAGGTGTAGAGATAGGAGTCATTCACAGCCACAAGAATCAGGGTAAAACATCCTTGGGCAAAAATTTCTCTGATGGATGAGCCTCTGTGTCTCCCTGCTTTTCACACATTCCTCATCTTCTTGCTTCTTATTCAACACTGGAGTCAGCTGTTGAAATAAGGTCTTAGGGAGCAGAAGCCCAATTATTGAGAGGCTGTAATTGTTAAAAAAAAATTGGAACAAAATTACAAATTAAAGTGGAATGATTGTCTGGTTCACTCTGACTTCCATTTTCTAATCATCCTAAATTATTTTAATGCATGTTTTCAAGCTCAAAATTAGCAAAGGTCCCATGATGTAATTTTCCTAACACCCATTGAATATTACATTATACCAGTCCAATTTCATTTCAATCTTTGGCAGCAGCACCTGTCACTCAGGGCACATATATGGGGGTTCAGGGACCTCCCACCTGTTCTGTTTCTAGATAGCACTTTTAATAAATGAAGTTTAGGAGTCATTGTGAAGTTAAAATCAGTTTCTTACTTGTAAAGGCCTAGGAATATAAAATTTAAAAAAAATAACTCTTAAAACATGTTTTTCTTTGAAATGTTTTAAATTAATAATCAAAAGCTTGCATCAAGTCTAAAACAAATCAAACTCTCAGTCCTGAAGATGAGAAACAGGAATTATTAACTGAGTAGCGAGGCTGATGGAGGCTCAATGAGATCATTTTGTTCAAAGATTAAAGGCGATGAACACTGAAATAGTTGAGGAGGATGGCTACGAACACATCTGACTAGAGCTGCTAAATTCAGTAATGATCAAAAGTTAATTATCAAAGCAGAGAGAACTACTCAAACACAGACAATTTGAGTCAATAGCTAAGCAGCCGAGAAAAGGAGTAATTTGGAAGAAGTATTTCCCTATAATGAAGTTATATAAAAGACGTACATTTCAAAGAAAGCTGCCTAAAACAAGATTGCATTCTTCCTGATCAGAGAAAAATAATTAGCTCTAATTGACAGACCTGCTGCACACCAAATATTTTCAAACAATATGTTTCCGCATCAAAGCCGAATGTGCAGAGTTACTCGGTGTCACTTTGATTTTGCCTCCCTTTATCTTCTGCCACTGGGCACGCTCGTGATATCGCAACAAACACGCTTTGAAAAATGAATGAGCAGCACCTACGAGACAAATAAAAAGCAGAAGGACAGAGCCTGCACTTCCTTCTCAGATGGAATCCCTGACGGGTTGTGTGCGGTGTTTAACGTCACCGTGATCCCGCTCAGGGTGAATCCTTTGTCACAGGAAATGACCAGAGGCCTGATGATCCAACATTAAACTGGGCTGGCATGTGGGTTAACCCAAGCACTTGCTGTGGTTTTTTCTGTTTTGTGTAAGCATGAGTGTGAAGGACGTTGTTGCTCCAGCATGTGTCTTTTCTTAGGAGTTGGGAAAGTGCCTTTTTTCTGGTAAAAAAAGGGGAAAAAAAAGCTGGAAATCCTCCATGCAAAAATCCAGGCAAAGATACGTGCTAGAATGTTCATGTTCCAAGAAAACAGAATACATCTATAATTCTTTCTTCCTGAAGCTGCTACATTTCTTCCAGGGTAAACTGTTGTGATCGACGTAGCTAAGTGGTCAAAAATCAAACATGCAGTTCAGACTCTGCTCTTTAATATTCTGTGACTTTGACATTGACAGTTCTCACTCTCTGAAATATCTCCATCTTCTTTAATCTTTCATGTAAACAGTTTAGCTCACACCATCAGGCATGTGCTTTCCAGAATACATTCTGCTGTACTTTGTATTAAATCAACTGTGTTATCATTATTTACTTGTGATCCTAGACACTCTCCTCTCTGTTGTTTCCTCCTCTTTATTTGTATTTCAATAACTGTTTTTGCATTGTGATTTTTGAATAATTCAGGGGAGAACCTTGATTTAGATGCAATTTTCACATGCTTGAACTCAGAATTGTTATAGTCCAGCTATTTGGTATATAGAAGAGTCAAGGAAAATACCACTCTACAGTAAAAAAAAAACCCAAATTCTGACATTGTGGAAGAATGTTTATGAGCTTTAAAAATAATTTTAGTCTCCTGCAGGATGGGACTGAAACTTGGCTTTTAGTGGGAAGCTTGGGAAACTGAAAGGCCATTTTTGATGATGTTTCAGTTCATTTTAAATGAAGCATTTGTGTGTGTATAGTTTATTACTCAGAAAGTTTTTTAATAGCATGCTTCTGACTCTGCATTTGCATATAGCAGCTGAAAAAGGGAGATTTGGGAGAGAACAACTGGAAAGAGACACAATCACATTATCTCACTGTTGAGGCAGGGACCCCATTTCATCATAAGCTTGTTTGAGAAGGCATAATTAGGCTTGGCTTTTTTCACAATTACTTGTGCAATCTGAAGTTGAGCATTTCCTGAGGTTTAAGTGTTTTATTTATCTCCCCTACTGTACAATTAATGTAATTGATTCCTATCATGCATTTGCTGATTTATTCTTTAGATGGAAAATATAATCCAAATGAAACAAACACATTTTTCTTTGCAGGCTGGGAGCCAACCCAGAGGATTGCTGTTGCACCATCCAAGTTCTCACAAGCTTTCATTCTTTCTCCCAAATTTTAAACTCATTATTAGGGATTTCCATGGATTTAAACACAGATATTACCTTTGCTGTGATGGGAGGCAGAAATACCAAAACAGCAGGTATTTTGAAAAACGAGGCCCATCATAGAGCCCAAGGGAAAATTCATTCTGGCAAAATTTGGAACCCAGTTGTGCAGATCCCAGGGGTTTCAAAAGTTCCTCAGTTTTCATAAAGGATTTCATTTGTCAAGGGCTTACATGAGCATTCTTCTCAACCACTCATACTTCCTATGTAGGAACCATTTTATTTCCACCCCTAAGTACAACAGAGGTTAAAGTTCCTCACCACAACCCTTCTCCTAAATGTCGGCCGGCTCTGTAAAAATACCTCCGGAGGTAATTAGGACTAAAACTTCCCTCTCCATAACGGGTTTACGGATCAGTCGTCTTAATTCTGCCTTTCACCGCTCCCTGCACTTGTAATCTCACCAACCATCTGACCACTTTCCACATTTAAATCCATCACAGCCCTGCTCCGCGAGGCACCGGGGAGGAATCCCCCCGAAACGGGTAACACCGCCAGCTTTTCCTGCCAGCGGTATTTCCAGCCCCTCTTCCTTGAAAACATTATTTACCCATTCTGAACAAAACAGGAGAGGGACGCAGGGTGGGTTCAGATTACATAATTATGCCAAGAGAGGCATTAAAGGGAAAAAGTCTCCCCTAACATCTCGAGCGGCTTAAGCGGTGTGATAGAGCGGCGCGGCGCTGCCGTCGGCGCCCCCAGCTGTGTTGCTTAGCAACATTTTAATTCAAGAAGAATCGAAGGAGATGAAATCCCCGTGGAGAGGGAAACAGAAATAAGAGGGCCGTTGACAGATGATCTGAGTTGTTTCTTCTAATATACTGTGAAGATCACTGGCTCTTTTCATGAATGATAAATGGACTGTACACAGATCAATGGGTTCAGCAATAAACTGGAACCAGGCTCCATGTCTGAGGTGGTGCAGGCCGAGAGGCCCAAAGATTTACTCATTTAGATGATTTGGAGTGTGTTTTCTCAAAGGTTTCACGAGAGGAAATTGATCTGAACATTTGGTCATCTCTTGCCCTTTTCTGTTGCTGGTGAATAAAAACAGTTTTGGAAACGGAGTCCGTTCTTCCCTCTGTTTTTTCCTGTTGTTGTTCTTGCTCCTGATAGGGACAGATAGCTTGTGACAAAGGGGCCAGACCTCAGAGTGGGAAATGAAGTAACAGCCCTGAATGAGCTGTTCCTAAAGACTGGTGGCCATTAAAAATAAACAAACCCCACTGATATCACAAACTCGGGCAGGAGCATTTCAGACTCAGCACTGTCTCTCTGAATGGTGCCCCAGCTCTGGGATGTTGCTGGTGAAGAGCTCCCCCTGAGCTGCTGTTTGCTTGTTTTGGTGTGGCTCTTGCTTAATAATTTGTTTCCCCCACCCCTCTTGTGTTTACAGGCTGCCGAAAAGACAAAATTGAGAAACATTCCTGTAAAGTAAGTTATTTTTATATCCGTTTGAAAATGCAACTTTAACGACAGCGTTGTAATGCAATGACTAAAAAGACAGTAAGAGGGGTGATGAAGGAGATAATAGAATTCATGTTGCCCCTAATCATAGTAGTAAAAAGGTCAGTATCATTGAGGAAAGCTTTCGATTTCTCATGTGTCCCTCATGATTGCACTCCTCAAGTTTCATCCAGTTTCCATAAATTAATGTGTTGTCTATGAATAGCTGCCAAATAATCACAATCATACTCAATACATAGTGCTTCTAGCCTGGGGGAGGTTTGTACTTGCTAAAAAGATTATGATTTTTAATTGCAGTCCTCGAGAAGGTCTGACGGGGGAAATAGCTGGGAACCTGCCAAATAATTTCCAGGCACATGGGAATATTTTGCACCTATGTATCAAGGCTTTGCCATCCTGTTGATTAAGAGCTCTCTCCCCCTCTGTGCGTGCGCCTCTCTCACACCATACACACGTGCATGTTTCTGCTCTTTGCAGCAGGGCTTTGTGAAGGATGAGCAAGCTACCAGGGAGCAATTTCAAGGGCATTTTATGATAAGTTCTTAAATCTTAGGGCACTAGTGGCAACACTCAACCATATATCATTGAATTAAGAAAGTTGCTGTAGAGATGTCCTGTCTCTCTGAGAAAAGGCGTTTTCAGTTAAAGCTAACAGCATCAGTTATTCTGTTTAAATAATGAGTACTCCAGTCCTAATGGGCTCTTATGTACCAATAAAAACACATATTTTAGCTTCAGTAGGTTATCACAGCAGTTTAACCACGTCCTAGTAACTGTATATTCCTGTTTCAGACAGAGTTCTTATTTTTATAGTAGTTTTGCTGATGATGCTGACTTTTAGACTGGAGTGGGTTTGTGTTTGTAAGAACATGCACTGACAGGACTCCCCAATCATTGTGTTCTAGCACACATAACAGAAGAGTACCGTTCTATTTGTCACTTGGATTCCATCCTGTGTAGTCATTTACACCTTGTAAAGTCAACACAAAAAGTGTGTGAACACTCCTTGGAGTGATTAGGCGATATGTCAGGTGACCATAAATCACTCTTCCTTTATGTTTCATTCAGTCTGATAAAAATTAGAAATAGGATCCAGCAGGGACCTGATAGCATGTGAAACTTGTAATAAGACAAGGGACCTTTCTTGCCTATAGGGCCAGTTCAAATTCAGTGCAAGCCGAATTAAAGTCATTGTTAGCTGGTGGTTGTTTAATAGAGAGTGAAATGAGCTGTGTTTTCACCTCACATTACACAGGATCCACGAGTTGCAAGGTGATGAAATTCCTGGGGAACAGCTCCGAAATCATCATTTATCATTCATACACTTTTTTTTTTTATATTTTAAGTCAGATTCTCAAGAGTGACTCAACTGAATTGTGTCTTCCCACTCATAGCAGAGACATTGAGCACTGCAGTTATTACACAGCGTGTATGTGCCACTGATGCCAAATTAATCCAGCAGAAAGATTTGGAAGTTTGAGAGGGGGTGGGAAATAATGATTTAGGTTAAGTAATTTTTTATAGGACTTGAGTAAGGGTAACATTTTGAGATGGAAGAAGGCCAGATGGACAGTCTTGCTCTTTCCACCTACGTGTGTGTGTTTCACCCTGTCATGTTTCCCTTGACTGGTTGTTCAACTTCTCCTTGACTATGTTCATGGTGGCAGCTTCAATTAGTACCCCAGGGGATCCATTATACATATTAATTACACTATGCATAACAAAACAGCTGAAAAAATCTGCCTGGTTTTGCTCAGTGACATGTAACTGTTTAAGGTACCTGTATACAATTATGATTGTGTGCTAAAGCTCTCAGGGCAAAAGAAAGAATGGTGTCTTTAAGACAGCAGTAGTAGCCATGGATTGCATTTATGTAAGTGTCAGAGCCACACTTAGTACAAGCTCAGGCTTGGCCAGCTTTTAGTCGCTGCTTTTGTAGCTCTCAAATGTCAAGGAGAATTTCACTTGAATTTTAATGTTCTTCAGCTATGCAAAATCAAGTTGGTAGCTTCCATTGTCATAAGGGCTGAAAGCTGTACAGATTCCTTCTACCATATGTGACTTATCACATACATTTTTAAAAACACATTTTTATTATTAAGACATATGTGATAGTACACTTCTGCAAATGTGAATTGCTTTTGGCTAAAAGCCATGCACTAATAAGTAGAGTTGAATCTAACTGCATTTGACATCTGCTATAACATATATTTTTTTTTACATATACAAATATATATATATAAAATATTCGCAGTTGTCATTAGCATAAAAAATTTCCTTGTTTTTACCTTATGCTGACATAGTTCTTGTGTTCCAAAACTGGAAGCAGAAATTACTCCCTTTTAAAGACTGTAGGTTATATAAAGTCCTCAGACAGAGCCAACAGTGCCACCATTTAATGTATTAGTTTAGGAGCATGATGAAGATTTTGGTAGAAATGGTCTATTTACTTTTCATTGCTCAGTTCATTAATGTTGCTGGTGTAATGTTTGGTAGGAAGTTTACTGTTCTTTTATGTTCTCTTGAATCCTTCCAGCATTAAATAAGGCGGAAATTCAAGGAAAGGGGGAAAAACAAGGAAATTTTCTTCTTGTAGTTCAGTAAGGCAGACAAGCAGCTGGTTTCTCAATGTCCAAGTGTGTGTAGGTGCTCAGACCACCTTGTGGGAACTTCCTGGTGGCCTAGGTAGGTGCAGTGACACTTGGCTGCTTCTGAAAGAAGGCTTGGCTTCAGTTCTGTGATGCCTGTAGTACTGGAAGGCACAAAGCGTCCTCAGAACTCATCTTTATGTATTGGTAGCATCATCTGACATAATATTACTATAAATAAGCACCCAGGAAATGGCTAAGAAATCTCTGTATGTGCAGAACAGATTTTTTTNTGCTTTGTTTTTGTGAAAATATTTTTTTTTTTTTTTTTTTTTTGGTGAAAATAGTGCAGTTAGCTTTCCCAAAAGCATAAGACCCTTTTCTGTCAGTGTAGGGCACCAAGGTGGGCCCCGTAACTGCTGAATCCATTTAACTGATTTATGCTCTCCTGGCCTTGTTATGTAAGGACCACTTGCTTTCTCCCATTGGTTTTATCCATGTTTACACTGAGAGTCTGTGGTACAAAAGGGATTTCCTGGATGTAAAGTCCTACAAGGTTATTTACTGGCTGGTCCTTACCAAGCTGTTCCCATCCCTCCATCTGAGCAAGGTAACATGACTTAAACAAATTCACTCTGTGGAGAGTTTATGATTTCTAAAGAGCTGCTACATGAGAGATGGTTTTGAATTAGGGCACATCCAGAATTCATCTTTTAAGTACCCTGTTATTTGATGCAAGAGGGGAAGAGCAGTGATATCATTAAACCCCCACAATAGCTTTGTTCTGAAACCCAGATTTCTCCAAACTTGTGTAGAAAATGGGAGCTCACATCAGCATAAAACTTAAAGGAGTCATGTTCACCTTGACTTGGATCACATCACTTGTCCTGAGGTGGGTTGAGCTGCAGGATCCTCCCATATCCAGGGTAGTCCTCACTCTCAAGTGCAAATGCACTTGGCTTGGCAGCCTCTACATTAATGTGGACTGGAGGTCAACCAGCCCAGTGCTTTATCTCTTCCAGCAGCAGAAGGTGGGGGGCAAAGAACAGCAATTATGGAGACATCCTTCATGGGGAATATCCTCCCACCTTCCTGCACGCAGCACTTTGCACTTCCAGAAACACACATGCTGTGTTCAGGAGGCACCAATGGACTTACTCCCCGTGCAAAGTCTTTCCTGAAATCGGTTTAGACCTCCTGTCCCCACAACGTTGTGTGACATGGAGCACCACAGAAAAACAGACTTTTGTTTGTTTTAAACCCTTTCCCTCCTATTTTCACTGGAATCCACTCAAGTAGTTATTCTTTCAGAAAAGAGCAAATGATTAGTCACTGTTCTTCATTCCTGATATTGCATCCCTCTGTTGTGTAGACCAAGGAGTCTTCTGTCCACTGGTAATATGGATTAGCCCACCAGTGAGCTATACAGACACAAGGCAAATCTCTCTGCAATTGGAAAAGAAGACTCTATGCCTGATGTGTTGGGCAGAGACAGTGTCAGGAAGATAAAAATGTTCTTTTCAGGTTTTCCATACAAAGAGATGAGTTATCTGCATGGCAATGGCCTTCTGAGTAAGGACTGGATATAATGTCAGTCTGAACAAAGGTCTCAGATTACAGTCGCTCGTGGAAATGGCCAGATGGATTCCTTGGAAAAGTGTGGGTGAAAGAGTGATTTGGTCAAAATTTGATGTCGTCCAACACTATGAAATACAAGGGTTTTCTAAGAAAGGAATTAGAATTTTTAAGTGGAAAATGAATGCTATTAAGAGTGTAGTCATGTAGTCCATGAAATGTGAAAATATTGGAAGCAACTTCTTGCTTCAGGGAAGAAAACATTGCCTTCCTTGAATGTCCTTTATACTTCCTTCTTTTATAGTGCCTTTTAAAATCTTCAGTAGAAAGTAATGGCATTTTCCCCAAACACCTGCATATGCTTAAATTTGCTGTAGTTTTAATGACTTCCAGATACATGTTTTGAGATTATAGCTTGTGTTAAAATCCCGCTGCTTTTTATATTTTCAAAATATATTTGTTTTCCATCAGCCACAGGTTTGTTAACCAGCGAGATTTCTGGTGTTTATTGTCTTTTATCCTGCCATAAAATTCATCTCCTCCTCTGAAGGGCATCTGACTTGACTTGGTATGGTTTTCTGTCCCAACCATCACTGGAAATGCAATCCATTAACATTTGATATCTTGACATTTCAATTGACCTCTCATTTGCAAAGCGCAGTGGTATTTTTCGTGGCCTTTTCATCCTTGATTATACATGGGATAGGAGTGCCTGTTTCTCCTGACTGCACTTTAAAAATATCTTTGTTTTACCAGCTGGAGTGGCACCTTGTTTTTGCCTCCCTGGCTAGACCTTATTCTGCATGGAAGGTCTGAGGTCTAAGCAAGTCATGCAGAGCCAAAGGATTTTCTTATTGACTCACTAAGCGGGAGGGCCAGCAGGTCAGGCTCCGAGGGTCAGTTAATGTATGCAGCAATAGCAGGAACCATAAACAGATCTCCTGCTCCCACTGGCAAAAATGCAGGCCAGTGGGCTGATTCTTGAAAGTTGTTTTGTTTTTGACCAGCCAGATTAGGCACTTGTACCCAACAGAAGTAGGGAGGAGGCAGCATGCTGTTGGTACGCATGCAGCTCTTCCACTGCAGGGTGTCTCCTGGCCTGTGTTTAAAAGAGGATGAAAAAAAGTGTGTCATGATGAGGTTGAAAACGCCTCCCATTCATGGATAATTGTATGGGAGGATGGCCACATACATGGACGCTAAGGAGGGTCAATTTCAATTATTTATAAGGCAAAAGTTTTTAGCATGAGGCTGGTGAAACACTGGCACGGGTTGCCCAGAGAGGTGGTGGATCCCTCTTCCCTGGAAACATCCAAGGTCAGGTTGCACAGGGTCCTGAGCAACCTGATCTAGTTGAAGATGTCCCTGCTCAGTGCAGGGGAGCTGGGCCAGGTGACCTTTGTAAGATCCTTTCCAACCCAAACCATTCCATGGTTCTGTGTGTGTATTTATGTACACACATGGATGCATAGGCACCTGTGGGCCATAGGTGCCTATGGACATTTGTCTGTATGTGCAGGACATTGGCTAAAGGGCTTAAACCACATTTAAAGAAACAAAAAGCCCAAACCTGCTATAACTCATTCTCATTTCCACATGCCACCTGTTTATCTCTGATTCTAAACCTTCCTTCCTGACATTTCTCTTCAGACTGTTTCTGGCAAACTACTAAAGCAGACAGCACCAATTCAATTAGTTCTAAAAATCCATTACAACGTAGTGCCTAAACTGCCTGCCCATATTAATTTCTCAAAGAAATCCATTCATATTTATGTTTTAATACTTTAAGTCTAGCATGCAAAACCACTCAAATCCCCAGCAGAAATCCAGGGAAAAGCCTGCTTACAGGCAATTTCAGACAATGTTCTTTGGCCCCTGATCCTCCTAGTCTGTCCACTTAAGCATCCTCACAGGTGCAGGGATTGGTCAGAATTGGTCCGTGATTGCAGAGAACGGGATTGGTTTATTGCACCAGCAATAAAGCCCCTCCAAAATTTCACAAAAATCCCCAAATGCCCCGGGCTCTGCCAGCTGGGCCCCGTGGTGGGGTCTGTACAGAGCCCCCATCCTCACAGCGGGGTCGCTGTGGAACTGAGAGGCACAGGCTTCTGCTGATCCCCAGGGAGCCTTCTTGAGGGGGCTGCATTTCCTCAGCAGAATGTGAACTCCAGAAAACGTTGCAAAGGATTACTTTACTCTCAAAAGTTAAAGGTTAGCGTTGGAAATGGATTACAGAGCTCCTGCTTTTAAACTGTTTGCAAAGAAACGCACATATTAAATCTTTTTTGATGATATTGCATTAATCCCTAAATGCTGATTTTTATGTAAATTTTGACTCTTGCAAAGCTCTGACAATTCAGCTATCCCCATGTGGTTTTATCAGAGCTCAATTGCTCCTTTAGATCTCTTTTCCTTTTTGCCAGTACCATTTGCTTTATTCCAAAGTCATCACAGCAGCCAGAAGATGTAGTACTTTAGACATAAAATAATAAGTCTATTTAATATTTTACCTTTATTTTCTGAATTTGTTCCTCTGACACATCTTGTTAGATAAATTTTTATCAGTCCAAAGGATAACCACAGCAGGGCTATTTTTATTTCTAGGGAAATGATGCATGATAACTACTGGCAGGGCCCAAAGCAGTAAATCAGTCCTGTTCCAACCACAGAACGTATTAAAAGTCTGCAGCCCGTGGTAATAAGTTATAATTTAGTTGACTAGCAGTTTGTTTGGACTTAAAACCGTGCAAATGAGTCACATTGGCTAAGCCCTGAAATATAAAACAGGTAGTGCTTTATTAAGGCTTTCAGCTACCACCACAACAGGTACCTGGAGAGAGAGCAGGCGTTTCTCAAACGCTCTCATAGAGAAACACCGATTGCACTGCCTGATTTATAGGAGATGGTGAAATCACCACATGGCCTGCCTGGTGCACAGTGTGTGCTGACAAGACAACGAGATGGGCAGACCCTGAGAGCTTGTTCATCTCAGAAATCTCTTACAAATCTGAGTGCACACCATTGGTGTTGAGCACCACTGGCTGTGTCCAGTCATGAGACGCCCCTCCGCTGCTCAGTGGGCATCACAGAACTCCAGAGAATCCTTCCATCTGGATCCTTGTGCTCACAGAGACGTGTATGTGCCAGTCAAGTGAGGCTAATCAGGCATTTCTGTAAAGTTTTTCAGGAGTCTTGCAGCTGATGGGGGGGAAAAAAATGTATTTTCGTTTAAACTGGGTCGCTTTTGTTATTTTTCAAAACACTTCTGCGCCTTCGTTGTGATGCGGCTTGTTCAAGATTAAATTTAAGTCCACTTTTTAAAAGTTGTGAAAAAATGGAAGTTAGAGCCAAACAAAACCTTGTTTTTGCCTGACTCTTTTTGATGGGGAAAAAAGTTAGTTAATGTCAATATTTTTTTTTTCCAGTTTTAGCGTGTATCTGCTGTTGATCAAAGAGGCACCCATTTGTTCCTCCTCTCTTATCCTGCGGTTTTGATCATTTTAGATTTTATATTTGTCTTCCTGGATCTTATTTTTAATTTTAAATTACTTAGCATTTATTCAAACCATTATTCAGAGTGCTTGCTTTGGGCATTGCATCAAATAACAACTATTTCCTAACTACCCGTGATCTTTTTTTATATAAATGCTTTAAAAATGTGCTTCCAGTATTGCAACCAATCAACAAATGCTAGGAAAACTGAAGGAAAGTCCTGATCCTGATATGAGTGGGAGAACCTGTGCTGCTGGTTTCACTACAGCTGGCTGAATCCAGCATGGGAACCAGCATTCAGCTCTCACACCCCTGAATTTCACTGTTACATCATTTTTGTGTTGCTGGAAGATAAATCAGCAGAGCAAAACTGTTACTGTTAGAGTATGTATAAAACTACATGGTTTAGTTAGATTCAGGCATGTTCTAGACACTCTCCAGATGGAGGATCCCTGCCTTGGAGAGCTTGGTAAGAGGCAGTGGATGAAGCTACAATGCAGTGGGATTTCACTGAAGCTCTATCTTTGAAATTTGTATTTCCCCAGCTGTATCTTTGAAGTCTGTGGGCCTGTGTCTGCTGTCCTCTGGACTGTAAAACTCCACAAATTTCACTGGCATTTCTCCTACTTCTCCCTGGTGTGCAAAGGGGCAATGAAGTTTCCTTTCCTTTCTGTCTTGTGGCCTTGTGGTTATATATCCAGTAGGGTTCCTCTGTTTAGGAGGAAGAAAATAGGACTGAGTAAACGTGGTCCTCCTTGTTACCACGTTTTAAATGCCCCAAAAACATACTGCTATACAGCAAAAGGTCCTTTACTTTGGCAGTGAGTAAGTGAAATAAAAGGAAAACAGGTGTCTTCTAAGCATTTATTTTTTAATACAACTACAAAAAAAATAATGATCTTGTTCTAAGTGAAAGAAGTAGAAAAAAAAATTTCCAGTCATTTATGATCAATGAATACGAAAGAAAGGCAAAGCTAGATAACGTTTCAGGAAATAACACTGCTACAAGGTTAATTTTGCCTAGTACAACATTTCCTAGTATTGAATTGCCTGATATACTCCCTCAGGGATTGCTCCTGCGCTTGCAATAATCGAGGCTGATTTTATTGGAAAATCACCTCTGGATGAAAGACGTACTCTAGAGAGAACTTTGCATGGGTACAAATAGGTTTTTGGTGCCAGTGCCATGTTGCCCAGGCCAGCACAGTTATAGTTCCCAATCTGTCTGTGCATTCAAGCAGCAAATTCATTAGCAACCCTTCTGGCAGGATAGAAAAAATAGACATATTAGGGAAATTTACTTTGAATTGTTTTCAGGATTTGTTGGGTAACAGTTCGGTAATCAAATTGCGCCTCCTAACAAGAGTATTAAACATTTTTATCAATAGTGGCAGGGAAGCTGCAGATATTCCTTTAAGTGCTGGGTGCTTTGCTGTAACACTCTGTGACTAGCAGGGATCATGGATGAAAGAAGAGATTAGCATAGTTGGAGCTGGGGTGCTTGCAATGTCGGGGCTGATTTCTGTGTTGTGTTCTGCATCGAGGCTGTGTTGAGATCACACTGCAGTGGAGCATCCTTGCAGCCCTGAGATCACACTGCAATGGAGCATCAGCTCCTGCAGAGCCCTGAGATCACACTGCACTGGCGCATCCTTNGCAATGGAGCATCAGCTCCTGCAGAGCCCTGAGATCACACTGCAGTGGAGCATCCTTGCATCCCTGAGATCACACTGCAGTGGAGCCTCCTTGCAGCCCTGAGATCACACTGCATTGGAGCATCCCTGAGATCACACTACAGTGGAGCATCCTTGCAGCCCTGTGATCACACTGCAGTGGAGCATCAGCTCCTGCAGAGCCCTGAGATCACACTGCAGTGGGAGCATCTTTGCAGCCCTCACCAGCCCTGTCTCTGCAGCAGGGCCATGTCGTGACAGCACCAAGCTCTCTGACCGTGGCACCCGAGTTCAGGTCTGTGCAGAGGCTTCCAGGCCTCGTCAAGTGGAAAGTGAGCATATTGTAAACACACATTTTGCCTCCAGCTGGGAGCAGGGACACGTGGGGTGCTGCAGACCAGGGCCCGCCGCTGACCTTGCAGCGACTTTGAGCGTGGGGAGGCTGCAGGAGCCCTGGGAAAAGGCTGATTCAGAGAGACAGATTAGCGAGGAAGAAAAATCAAGGAGATTGGCACAAGGACGGTGGGAAAAAAAAAAAATCTTTTCTAAAGAAGGGGAATTTTTTTGCACTTAAGGCCAACAGCGAAGCCTCGTAATCAGGCTCATCTGGCCACACACCAACAGCAGGGAGATAAAAAAAAAATACTGGGTGCAGCTTGCACACTGAGGTCTGTGCAAAAGCCAGGGAAAATACAGAGCATGTGCTAGAATTCATTAAAGAATAAATTGCATTAAGCTCAGGGAAGCGACAGGGTTGAAAATTAGGATTGTAAAAAATAATCTGTGTCCACTGTCCCCTAATTCCTGTTGTTTTCATGATTGTTTCGCTGTGAGGAGGAGAGCCACTCTCAGTATCAATCACAGTAAGCTATTTAGACACAGAAATAAGTGGCATATGGCTTAGCACTTTTGGGTCTAGCAATCAAGTAGCAACCTCCTGCAATACAACTGTAGTTTGGTTCCCAATGGGCTTCACTTTGATGATTAGATATATTGAGTTCCCTGTGTCATTCAAAGACAGCAGAATTTCATACAAGTTGGTGTTAGCTTCCTCTCACTTCATTTCAATTTTCAATAACCAGTGTCATCACATGTAACAGTTTCTTGGTAATGGAGCTTCATGTCGAATCAATTTGTCCTTCAAGTGAAAGAGGGCTGTAAAAAGTCTTCTGAAATACTGATGTCTAGGAAAATTCCTACCACAGTGAAAACAGGGAGGGATTTTTTATTTATTTCTCCTGAAGATGCTCCGGTGCCCAATCTCCAGATCATTCAGGCAAACTCAAGAACGAGGCTTTAGTGCTGCATTTGGGGATGGTCTTAGAGTGCTTCACAGGATTTACCCAGGTGCTTGCTGAAGTAATTGTTGTGATAAGTAAATAGAGAGTATTTGGTCAGCCATATTTGAAATCCAAACTGTGATATTTAAAGACAAGTTCTGTGTAAGTGGAGTTGGATTAGAGGAGAATTTGGACTTGCAATATGAATTGATCGCTCTGTATTTCAGCAAGGCATCTGTTCAATGTGAGCACAGAACTGCTGTTTTCCTGGTCCTTACCTTTTCTCCATCAGCTCTGGCCCATCCCTGGGCAGTGGAGTGATGTCCTTGCAGGCAGAGGGAGGGAGCCAAGGGCTTTGCCTGCTGGAGGATGAAGGCATGGACCCTGCTGGAGGTCAGGGTATGGGGAAGGGTGGGAAGAAAGTCAAAAAGTAAAAAGCCCAGAACATGCACCGTGGTGAGCACAAACCTGCAAGACAAGTGCCAGGGATATTTCTGGAGAAATCTGTTGTCTTGGAGAATGTTCTGCCCATTCCAGAGGCTTGAAGCTAACAGGCCTGTCCCATTCTCTTTTGTTGCCCTTTCTCTGTGAATTTACGGAATGGAGGAATTCTTTCAAGGTCCAACAGTGTCACACACAGCCTGTGCCTGGAGATTCACCTGGCAGCTTTCCACAGAGCGTGCCCCATGCACATGGACTGTGCCAAAGAGTGTAACAGCACAAGCAGTGTCTTTAAAAAGAAAATTCTGGGTCACACATTCACCACAGAGCACTTGCTGTAATTCACAATTAGTCTTAATATGCTGTAAGGAGAGCAACTGCAGAGAAAAACCTCACAGCTTTAAAATCCTGACATGTAGCAGGCAGCAAAGGTGATATGGCTGCCTGGGTCACATACCCAAGACTGCCCATCCCAGAGTTTTATTTCTTGGCAGTTTCCTGCAATTTTGTGAAATATTTTTTTTAATGTGACAAAGTCACTTCAATTACACAGTCATTATAAGTTTTGCCAAGGTTGACTATGGATCGTTTTGTGTTCATTAGAGCACAAAATTAGAATTTTCATTGCAGCAACTGTAAACAGTATTAGCTCAAAGGAGTCAAGATTTCTTCCCTCCATAAAATCTTGGATAAGCTATAACTGAGAGCTTCCATTTTTTTTTATTTTTTTTTTCACAGATTTAATTTATTTTTTTTTAAACTGCCTTCTGGGTTGTTGGATTTTTTTCTTCTTCTTCCTAGTTCTTGATGTATTTGTTTAACTGAATAACCAGTTCCCTTCAAAATGATGACATTGCCACTGTGTGCACGAACAAGCAGGTGCAGTCAGTGTTTCTAAAGCTGTGAATATGTTATTTCTTCTTGAATGATACAGCTTGGTGCTTGTCACTTTAGACCCAGTCAGGGCTGTAAAAGCCATAAACAGGAAATAACCCTGTTTCAAAAATACTTCATCATCTCCTTAAGTCCCACTAAGCCCCATTAAGTTTTCACTTAACTGATATCAGAGTTTATTACTTAAGTAATAATTAAAGTTTCTATTCCATATTCTCATTAATTTATGGATATATGTGATTGACTTTGCTCATCAAGCTGATGTAAATATAAAGAAATGGCTTCAAAAAAAGATCATTTTATATATGCAAAAATTAAGCAAATAGCAAGTAAATCGAGCACAGAGTGTTGCAAGCAATGGAATAAAAACCCAAAAGGTTTCCAGAGAAGTCCTGGCTTTCAGGAGCTATTTAGAAAGTATGAGACTGCTGCTTTTTGCATCTCTCTTTAGAAAAATAAATAAGATAGAGAAAAGCATCTTGGAGAGAAGGAAATTACATTTTTTCCTTGATTATTTTACTAATTTCTTTTAGGTTCATTTAACCTTCATATTGCTAATTTAGCATATTAGAAACAAGGGCTTAGTAAGTAGTGGAATACTGCTTGGTAGAAAATAAAACCAAAACGCTTCATCTGCGAGTTCTTTGGGCTGCAGGGGAACCTGTGCTGCTCCACCTCCCTCTTCTCTCTGTTAGCATTAGGGAGCTTGTGTGGCCCCTCACTTGTTCTTCACTTGGAGGAATTTCCAGGCTTTGTTTTTAAACTAACATGTGTTTACAAGGAAGGAGAGACAACAGAGGCTATTACAAAAGTAATAGCAGAGAACTTCAGCAGACGTCTCTGTCAGGGCTTGCACAGCATCAGTGCTCCGCCTTGCTGCTACAAATCTGTGGAGTGCATGCTTCCCTTGGCATGTGGCAAGCTTGTGTCTTGCCAGTGGGATGCTCAGTCCTTAGCAATTTGCTTTTTTTTTAGCTGTAATCCGTCATGATAATGTCATTCAGGATAAGATATGTCAGCAAATGCACCAACAGGCTTTATCAACTTCTACCTCTTAGCAAAACCTGGAGCTACAGTGAGTGGGGACAGCAGACATGCAGCAAAGGCATATCTCTTCTTCTTGGAGAAATGTATTTAACAAGGTTATATACTGTTTGCATTCCAAATTTGCAATTATCACCCCATGAGCACACAATGAAATCATCCAAGTGACAGATAATGCGTTGGATATATGTAGTTAGACTTTTTGTAGATGAAACACGCTGTTAGATAAAAGGAGGCACAGCTAGAGTAATATATTTTATAGGAATCAGTGTAATGGGAGAGCTCGTTGAAATACCATTCTCCTGTGTGAGGGATGTATGTTTGTGAATGCATGTGCCTGCACACAGGAATGCAAATTGCTAAGTGGAAAGATTAGCAAATTGTGGATTGTGGAAGCCTGGCTGTATATAGTAGAAAATTTTCCTTCAAAGCACATATAAAGGTTTGATTCTGCAACTTTATCCCCTACCCTATAATTTTACACTAGCTGGCATAAATTAGCAAGCTAGGAGTCTAAATATATGTGTCTGACATGCCTCTCAAAAGAAATAAGATAAACGCACATGGTGAAACAGGAGTGGCTGTGTGGGTAAAATATCTGTGCTTTCTTGCACATAGGTTAAATTTAAGTCAGGGAAAGGAAGGAAAAATCCTTCAAATGCACTTTATCTGTGTTGATTTTAGTCTGGAGTTCTCTGAATATATTTTTTTTTTCACTTCAGTGTTAAGAAACTGGCAGTGCCAAACACTTCTTCTCTACCAAATGTGATAATTTCTGAATGCAGACAGAGGCTTACTTGCATTAATGTGCTCAGTGGTCTGGTGGAAATCAGAAATATGATGAGCTACAGGGAAGGGGGAAGGCGGGCCTTCCACTTTTATTTATTCTGGATAAATGGTGCCCATTAATCTATCAGGAAAATATGGAATTAGCAGGGAAGAAACCACAGTTGCAAATTTGGCAATTGCTAGCACGCACAGATGGTCTTTCAGTGTTTTAAGATTTTCCAGTCTTTTGATATTGATACCAGCATTGAAAAGTACCCTGTGTGTTGCTAATGTTTATCTGGAATAGCCATAGAAAATTAACACTGTATCTTTTGGATTGTTCAGTTTCCTCTTGGTGTATTTGCATAAAGTTGGGGTTTTTTTATCTGAAAGGTAAAGATTTTATGCTCTGTCTTTGGCTATTTTAAGAAGCATAATTGGAGTTTGATTTCCTAAAACAAGGACAGTCAGCATCTCCATACAAAGGCGCTGGGACAAAAGAGACTCTTACATGTAAATTTGGTTGAACAAATTTGGCAGGTTGGTAGTCCAAAGTGCCTTCCTCCTGTCACAGACAGTGTCCTTCTTTGTGAAGTGCTGTTCTCAAAGCCTGGATGTTGAGTCCCTCCTCGATGGAGTGTTATTTATTCTTTCTCTGCTGACAAGCACTGATTTTCAGTGACTGTATCTCCACTGGAGCTGGGGGTCTGACCCTGGCAACGTCTCTATTCAGTGTTTAAGGGCACCAAGTCAAGAGGGAAGGATAATGTCATCTGCTTAATTTGCTTTGGGAGTGTTTGGTTGAGTCGTTAAAGACCATGTTGAAATATTTCACAGAGGGAATCACGGGATAATTCTTGCCAGCTCTACTTTTAGTTTATTCTCAGCTGGCCCAGGGGATACAGTACCTTAATGCCTGTTCTGAAATGTGCCTTCAGCAGTCCTGTAGTGCACAACTCACATGTGCAAGAGACAAAGAGGTCTTTGACTACACACAGCCCAAGGTGCTTTGTATGAAAAATCAGTAAAAAAACTCTTGGGGGAAAAAATAAATTATGAAAAAAAAAAAAATTATCTAAGTGCAGCATGAATTTTAATCTGGTGAAAAAAGGTCTGACTGAGATGAGAGGTAAGGTGAAAGTTTTAGATGTGTTACAGAAACACTGTATGCTGGTGTTTTCAGTGTATCTGGTTTGTAGAGATTTCTGTAGGGCCAAACACACAAGCAGAGGTAGATATGGGTATTAGACAAAGGTGAGCCAGATATATGGGATTTATAGGTGTGAACTTTTTTCTTATTTCTTTCTTTTTTTTTTTCCTTTTTGTTTTTCTTTTGGTTTTGTAATAGAACAAGTCAAATGAGAGAAGCATGGAGAATTAAATATTGGCTGCCAACAAGAAAGATTTCTAATTATGGTTCAGCAGAAGTCCTCATCAGCACCTGTGGGGATACCACAGAACAGACCTGAAAGCATCTTCTTGCTCTAGGCAGAGAGGCAGATTTCATGTACCACCCAAAACCAGAACCTGCTTCTGTTTTGCAAGCAGGGAGGCAAAATTGAGTTTTATTTCCCAAGGTAAACAGGTTCTTTAGCTTAAGCCATACCTGTGCTATCAGTTAGAAGAATTATGCCACAGATTTTGGAAGCTACACTTCCTATTTATTCATCCCAAGAGGGTGGTTGCCTTTTCTGCAAGCACCTGATCCTGTTGACTGATGTGTAGTGTTTAATCCATTATAACCATCTGATCTTTCTGGAGAAAGCTGCCTCACTGGTCATTCCTTACCTTGTATTTTTGCTGTTGAATTTTTGTGATAAACTCTGGTACCTTGTACTTGTCCATAGTAATTTTTACATGGTTTCTTTAGATCTTGCCCTTCCCTTCATCAGGATCTTTTTGTATTCTGGCCCATCCTCCAAAACACTTGTACACCTTCTCACATGGGTGTTGTTTGCTAATTTAGCAAGCTGTTCCATCCAAACTGGTCATGGTATTTTAAATGTTTATTTTTTAGTTACTGTGGCAGTAGCTAGGCTGTAACCTTGGCAGATGTGTCTTGCCAGATCTGTAATAGCAAGGAGATGAAATACTGGTGATGATTTGGGTGATTTATGTGATCTGTAATGGACAGTTTACCAGAATGCATCAACTCTTTAAACTCTTGAAATGGCTGCAAACCTTGCAGGACTTCTTATGGAAGTCTGAAGATCCTGGAGGGTATGAACTTTCCAGCTTTTTTGCACACATGTGAAACTTTCATTTAGCAAGCCACAGAAATGTACAAATGACTCCCTGCAATACATTTCAAAGTCCCTCACCAGCAATTAAAGGCTCTGCAGCTCTGACTGTTTTCTAACCTACCACATAAGAATTTCATTAAATGCTGCCCACTGTCAGTGTTCCTGCAGCACTTGGCAATTCTTTAGTTTTATGTGTACCTTTTTGTCATGAAAATTGTATTGAGAAAAATCCCAGATTTCTAGTCTACGTGACATTTAAGAGATTAGTGCAAATCCTGCACCGCTGAGGGACAGAGATACAAAAACAAAGCAAAAAAATAAATAATGCTGACTGGAAGCAGAGAGAAAGAAGTCAGACATTAGGCCAGACTTAGAAATGAGCATGCAAGATTGTTGTTTTGTAAGCAAAAGCTGACCCTGGTCAGCTCTAACTAGTGTTATCTTCACTTATTCCAGATATTGCTAGAGGAATTTCTTCATTTGTTTACTATCAAGAAGCAATTGATCACTCAGCAGTCATATGTAATCATGCCATCCCTCAGGCACGTAGTACAAAATACATCCACACATTTCAAAAATAAAGCTGTGCATCTCATAATATGTGTAGTGAATGGTTGCACACCTATACTCCAGCATATGTTTTCCAGCTCCTCTTTTTAAAAGAATCGTTTAATTCTTTTTTTTAGCATACAGTTGAGCTACAGTCAAATGATATCTGATTACTGCTCTAAGTGTCTTGGCTACAGGGCAAAGGATTCCCCACTGTCTCTGTCCTGTACACTCCACTGCTGTGAATTTCTCAGTTCCCCCCCCCAAATTTGTCACATACAGGTCTATAGAGACCTAAATACTCCCTCCACATCAGAAGCTGTCTCAGACCCTCATTCTTCCACTTTTGCACCCTCCTGCAGGAAGGAGTTCACTTACATTTGAAGAAAACTGGAACAGACATGTTGTCTTGGGTATATATTGACATAAATATATATATTGGCATTCATATTTAGAGCACTGATTTTGCTCCATCTTCTACACAAAATGTCCTGGAACTGTTGTTGGGACATTGCCCTGCTCATTGGGTGTTCCTCACTACATTTGTGAATACCTGATTGTTTTATTTTGTTGTGGCTGAGTTACCTGGGTCCATGTCTTAAATTCATAATATTTGCCAAAGTAAAGGTAGAGCCATGGGCTTGTGGTTTGGCCCAATAAGAAATTGTCCTTCTGTGCCTGAAGGTGTTTCTGACTCATTGTTATGCTGTAACTCCATCAAAGCCTGTTTTTTTCTTGGCCTGTAACCATTTCACAATGATCAGTCTTTTAAGGAAAAGCACATATCTCCAACACCAAAGCCCAGAGAAGTTAGTTTTGTTGTCAGATTTTTAGTGTCCCCAGGAGAAAATCTATCCTCTGCCATCCTCACAAGTGGGAGCTCTGGGAACAATCTCACATACATTTTTCCATTTAGGTTCCCATGTGCTCTTGTGTATTTGCTCTGACCTTATGTTGGGAAGATTTACAAGTTACTGGCAGTCATCTTCTCCATACTTTTTCTGGGACCATAATTCAGTGGAATGGAAAGATTCCAAGACAATTAGAAACACAGTCCATATAGCAACCTGCCTTCAGAAATTTGGGGTAAAACACTAACCCTCTTGAAAGAGGCAAACCTCATCAAGAAAATGGGGTTCTTGAAAGTCCTGAATCTCCTCTTCATAAGCTTTACACTTTGTTCATATACTAGACTGCATCTTAAATATAAACCTATCATCAGGTTTAGCAAATCAATACCATAAGAGTGTGAAATGGTCCCCAGAAATCTCCAGAATGCCATTTCACAGTAAAAGCAATTGAAAAAGAAGCTGCAGTGGAATATCTTATGAGATAGCCATTTAGATCACAAAAGGATCATAAAAGTCAGAAGCAGTTTGTTTGAAGCAAGGTTCATAATATAACCATACAGAGCTTGCTGGGAAGAAAGAGGAAAATTGCAAACCAATTTGTGGTTACAGCTTTTTCTGTCAATTCTACAGGGATTTAAAACTTGTAAAAGGTGGAACTTCTGCCATCTTACATTGCCCAACAAGAAAGAGAGAGCTATAATCGTAGTAGCTAAACAAACACCAATTATTGAAAGGCAATATAGTCTTCATTAACTTCAAAGCAATTAGCACTTCTTTAGTTCATTTACTACTGAGCAAGGTGGTGTCACACAGTGGCATTTGTCAGTAATAATCTGAGCATCTTTTGAGGCTTTCCTTCCCATATCTCATAATATTTCTTTGGTGGAGTTTTCATCCTTTATGCACAGTAAGGACACTAATGAAAACATTAAAAGGAATGTTTCTGTGAGCAAATGCCACCTGAGCATGCCACCCTCTTTCAAACATGTTTGTACCACAAAACTACATATTTCTTAAAAGGTGATTGTCTTTTAGTGCAGGACAATAGAAGCAGAGCGTTCTGGAGGAAGTCGTATGTCACAAAACAAAAAACCACAAGTAATTAGTTATTAATTTTGTCACACCCATTCAATTCTACAAGTCTTGTACACGCCCTTTGAATTAGTGTGCAATCTTTGTCCTTTGGTAAGAGCTGACAGATGACCTGGCCATCTAGAATGGTTCAGGTCAGACTTACAGAAATCCTCCCCAGAGGTTGAAAACTTAATTACATTGCAGTTGCAAGTCCTTTAATATTCTTCTGAAAAGCCTTCATGATTCATGGTTGATTAGAAGCTAATATGGAGCCAGTCTACCTTCCTCTTTTCTTCTTTTTTTTTTCTTTTTTTTTCAAAAAACCTAGACAATAAAAATAATTTCTGTTCGTTCTTCTGCTAACATTTCTCTTTAAAGAGTGGCACTGCTTTAATGAAGATGTAGGAAATGAAATTTTAGCTATGTTGCCCTCAATCAGATTACTTTGTACAAATGAAAAGTAATGGTGCCTCCTTTAATGCCATTAGAAGGATGGATCCTGCAGGGTTCTTTTCAGATGGCCACTTACCCTTTGTGACACCCCGTGCTGGGAGGTCTCTCAGTGCTGAGCTGTGGGCACTGCAGGTGCATTCTTTAGGTGGAAGCTTTCCTGCTTTCCTGTTTTCCTCACTGCTGCCACCTCAGGGGGCTGAGCAAGGGCTTGACACCAGTGTGGCTCATGTCCAGGGGTGCTCCTCACAGTGCTGCCTATGGGATGGGACACAGCCTCAGTCTCCTGCACCTCTCCAACATCCAGGAGATTATGAAGGATTATTCAGTCATGCAGGATCAGGTTCTGGCTGCAGTATTTTAAGTAATGCCTTGAGTTTGAGCTTTCATGTATTTCAGGCTCTGTGCTGCCCAGGGGTGCAGCTCTCAGCCTCGCATTCAGGGTCACTCAGCTCTGCACACAGCAGGGACGCAAAACAAATCCTGTTCCTGCTGCACACCAAAGACAATGTTACAAGTTTTCAGGCCCCAAAGCAACCGTGGACTCAAGAGAGAAAACAACACGGATGGGACTTCATAATCTGAAGCTGCAATTGGGCAGTTAAACCCCAATGTGCAAATGGACCCAAACTGATCAAAGTGTGAGACCTGGTGACCCTTTGTCCATTTTGTGCCCATTTTGGGTCCATTTTGGGTGCAGCCCTGGCCAGGCTCTTGTCCTGCCCAAGGTGTATCCTAGAGGCCTTTTAATAAATATCTGCTTTATTCTATGTCCAGTCTCAGCCTGCCCAAGGCATCAGTGTCAATCCTAAAGAGTTCCCATCTCTGCAGTGGAGTAAAACCATTCCACTGGGGGCTGCACTTTTTCACTTCCCTTCTGGATGGCCCCCACAGCGAGGAACACCCAGCTCACCAGCTCCGTGGTGCTGCCCAGCAGTGGTGGCAGCACTGGAGGTTTTTGCTGCCTTCCCCCTGTGTGGCATTGCCAGAGTTTCTCCTCTGTGCAGATTCCCAGGGGCTGCCGTGCTGGGACTCCACAGGCAGGGAGGCAGAGCAGGCTCCAGCAGCTCTGCAGTGGGACAGGCACTGATCCCCAGCATCAGGATAAACACAGAGCTGTGCTTTTGATTCCCTCTTCGCTCCTCTGCAGTTCAAGTCCTGGGCTGTGCAACACTGACTGAGTGCTTGAAGGGATTAGGCATTATTTATCTGCGTTTATGAACAATGCATTTCGTTCTTGTCATCATTTACTGCACGTATTGGGAAAGTTATTGGGCTCTTTGGGTGACTTCTGTTCCAGGAAGTGAGTGTGGCATTTTTTTTTGGTCTTACATAACCTTCCATTTATCTTCAAGAGCCTGCTTTCTGCATCACCACTTTTTTTATTTCAGTTTTACACATATTTTTGTGTGTGAAGCAATGAGGGGAAAAAAAATGACATTAAAACATCTGTTCTAATCCATTTATCAGAGAGGAACAATTACAAATAGCACTTTGCCAATTAATTAGTAACCTTATTCATTGTATACACTCAAATCATGCTAAGGCAGCTTCTTTTCCCTTACATGATTTGCACCATTTTTATCATCTTATATGACTGATGCTACTGAAATAAATTTCTCAACATGGCTCAGAAAGACAAAGGCAAATTATCTCTTTCCCCAAGTGAATGTTAATGAGCAGGAGGCTGGTGTGCATCATTGCTACCACTTCTAGCAGTGTCCCTTGTTGCAGGCTGGGAAAAAAAAAAGAAATCTTAATTGCTGGATGCCACTAGAAAATCCTTTGCCCTGGTTTGTGGGGAGCCAGAACACTTGGTCTCTGTTTGCCACGTCAGGGAGAAGGTCAGTGCAGTGCTGCAGCTGGGCTCGTCAGCGTGTGAGAGAAGTTCACAGTGTTTAATAGCAGCAGCAAATTCTCCTGACTACTTACAGTTCTCCACAGGCTGGATGCAAAGGACCACAGCTGCTACTGAGAGTTGCTCTGTCATTACACAACTAATGCATTTTCCTCATTAGGCCAGCATCATTTTACACCAATTAAGGGTTTGCCCCATGAATCTAAACCTTTTCTGGTGTATCTCTGTTAATTTCTTTGGAGTTGCCCCAGCGAGGAATTTTGCTCCAAAACATTGCAAAACTAGAGAAAGCTGACAAAAATGATAAGAGGGGCTAACAGCTGAAGCCATGAGGTACAAGACAGTGTGACTTGGGGGTAAGCAAGCTAATTCTCCAATGAAAGGTTTTGACATTTTTAATCCTACTTATTCAATGTAAATAAAAGTTTGCCTGGCATAGCTGAGCTCATAGCATTAGACTTTCTGAGTAGGGCCAGGAGTCACAGGAGTCAAGCTGGTGTAATCCAAAACAATTTAAGTTTAGTGAAGGCAATATCTATTACATTTTTTAAAAAAAATGTTTATTTCTAACTCAGTGTTAGGACTTCCTGTCAAAATAAACTTTTCAGTACTAACAGTGACTTCAGGAGACAGCATTAGCAATGAGGAGTGGGCCTAAGGGATTGTGTCAGTGACATGAATCTGTTGCTCATGTTTTGAGGTAAAGTTCAGCCACTTCACAGCCACCAGAAGGATCTGGAGACATCTTCTCATAAAGCCTTGAATATTCCAGTATAGCTGAACTGAAAGAAGGAACAAGGGCGTGATGCTTCCCTATGAAGTTGTGGAAGTTGGGTGCTTTTGCATTGCTTTTTTTGTGCTTCAGAGCAGCAGCACTTTGGGGGTATGGTTTGGGATCAGCTCCAGCTCCCAGTCGAGTTAATGTGAGCTGGATCAGTTCCTCCACAACAAGCAGTTGTAGTTCAGTTCTGTGTGGAAGCAGGCAAACGTGATGGAACACATCCCAGGCAGCTACGGCGGGACCTTCACACCTCGCTCTCATTTTGCACAAGGCGGCTCTTTACCGAGCGTTTAAAAAAAGCCTCTAAAATGTGAAGTGAGTATAACTGATACAGAAGCGTCTGGCTGGGCTGTGAATAGCCTGCAAACGTTTTTTTTCTCTGAGCAGCAAACAGCACTGTGCAGAGCAGGCTGATAGAGGTGGTGACAGGGATGTTTCAGGGATCAACATCTCTTGCCCACGATGATCGGCATGGCCAGAAAGGAGGGAACATCTCTCCAGGAGGTAGTGTGGGCATTTTTAGGGTGACTTCTGCCTATGCTGTGGCAGGTAAACCTCTGGCAAAGTATCAGTATGGTAGATACATGTGTGGGGAGAAGCTGGACGTGAACACGTGCAGGCATTTAACAAGATACACTGGATGTCCCTGGTTGCATTTTACTGCAGCAGCATTCTGTGTTTACAAAGTAGGAGAAGCTGGAGACTTCTTGAGTTGAGTCCAGTGGCCTAAAAACAAGACTTGAAATAGGAATCCTGATTTTTCATGCTTGCCTTTCC
>VWYO01013837.1:67641-82457 GCA_013400275.1 Rhadina sibilatrix | reverse complement strand
TTCCCCCCAATAATCTCTGTAGTGTTGGTCAGACAATTCAGAACTTTCCAGCCCGTGTGCCAAGATGTCCTAAAAATCTGCACAGAAACAAGAAACACTAGGATATTCATTTGGGATTCGGTGAAGTGTTGTGGGAAATGCAAAGGAATTTGGAAATAAGGCATTTTGTGGAAGACTTCATGTTTGAATAAATGTGTTCTCATCTGTGCGTAATATACACATCCTGCATGGCATGCCAGTGTCCATGAGAAAAACACTTGAATATTTATATCACTGCAAAACCTAGAAGCAGAGGAGAGCCTAGAAACTCTGAGCAGATTCTTCTCAGTCTTTTTGGGCAAATGTATGAGAAAAAAAACCTTAACTGTTGGTCAGGCATAAGAACGAGGAAAATTCCAGAGTAGTCTGAAAAACTGATCACTTTTTACAGAAAAGAAACAGAAACATACAGAATTCAGCTATATTAAGTGCTTTTTCATAAGTATCTCCAGCGAAATCAAATATTATGACAGGCTTGAAGGCAGCACACTTTTATTAAATTGATGGAAAGGTTCCACTGGCTTTGCATTGCACTGCACAAGACATCCCTCACAGACAGTGTGCAGCCAGCTTAAAGCTCTCAGCAGGGACTGCACTCTGGGCTTAACTGATTACATAAAACATTTTGAGTCATTTTAATGAAACAAAATATTGCACTGCAGATGAAATTAACTCAAAATATTTTGCTTCAATTTTCCCAATAGAAAAGTGGCACTTTGGAGGGGAGTTTGAAATTTCCTTGCGCGCAGTTAACGCCGGTTTTTAATGAGAATTTGTTTTTTGTCAGGTTGTCCTGGGGGAGAGCTTCTGAGAGCTCTGCCATGCTTTCCATAGACGAGCTAATTAGATTTGTACTTCCCAAGTCCTGCTCTGGGGGTGAGGGGGACAAGCTGAGGTGCAGCCTCCTGCATCACCAGTGGAGGTGCAGACCCTCCAAACAGGCTGTAATGGATGGCAGTGCCCCCAGCAGCAGAGGATCAGGCCAGGGGTCTCTGCAAGGTGGCACTTTGGGCTTTCAGGTGGCTCTGCTTTGCCAGCAGTGCAGGGTGAGGAGCTCTGCAGATGCTCAGCTGCTGCTCAGCTCAAGCAGCTGGAGCTGATGTGACAGAATAAAGAGGATTTCTTTCAAGCCCGTTGGGCCCGGGGTGATTACTGAACGCTACAATCAGGGTCTTTTACTTTTTCTTGGGTTTTTTTGGTTGGGTTTTTTTTTTTTAAGTTTGATTGCCCTCGCATGAGGCTGGAAGGCAGAGAAAGGGCTGTGGCAGTACAGATTCTTATGATCTCCCCTTGCCATGCAATCAGAAGAGCTCTGCAATTGAATATTTCGCAATAATCACTGCATTTTCAATGGGGATGATATAAAAGCAAATATCAAGGCCTCTGGCTGACAAAAGCTGAATACAGAGGGAAAATATGAAAATAGCAACTTACTTCAGCAATAAAGAGAGTATATTTTATACTGCAGTTTTTCTTTTTGTTAAATCATGACTTTCTAGTAAATGACATCCCAGAAGATATTTATCAAAGCAGGAAAGCACTAGAAAGGAGCACCCTGCATTCACTTTAATATTTCTCCTTTTCTTCTGACATTTTCTTGCCTAGAGATCTAATTCCATTAAATATGTACATTTTTGACTGGAAGACTTCTTCATGTATCTTTCAGATGAATCTTAAAAGTACATAAGGTCTGTAGGGCAGTTTTTTTTAAGTGCAAATGAGGTGCACAGTAGAATATTGTCTATGAGGCTTTTCAAATTATTTATATTCCTGCAGTGCTTTACCTTTCTCTTTCTGTGATAATGATAAGGAAGAAGTGAGACTCCAATGCACCTTCTGTGGAGCACTGTCAAACAACATTAGTCATATTTAATATCTGACATGCAGGAACTTACTTTGGCTGCTATCCATTTTTGTTTGATTTATTAGACGTTATCATGTCTGTAACTTTCTCTGATCCCACAGCGTATTCAAGTTTTAAAGCCTGGTGGGCCCCCGATTGGTCAGTGTTTGAGCCCCATGACACTCTTGTGAGTGGATATAAATTAACATTCCCTCATTAGGCCAGCTTGGCAGTACATGGGAATCTGCTGTAAGGAGTAATGACAGCTAAATGCTCTGCTGGCCCCCAGCCATGCCCACCTGTGCTGTTCTCCTCCAGCCTCTCTCTGGGGCTGTGTGGGGCTGGGTTTGACAGGGCTGGGTTTGACAGACACCCTCGGGGTGCCTCGGGCTCTGCAGGGGCTGGCAGGGGATGACAAAGTGACAAAAAGGGGTCTGCTGTCCCCATGCCACCTTGGGAACAATGACCTTTCATTGTGTTAGAGGCCACCATGCTCCAAGAGTTGCTGCTTCGGATTTGGTAAAAAGCAAAGGTCCCCCATTTGAGATTTCATTGCTTTCTCATAAGAATTTGAGTGAAGGGTGTTAATCCTGGTGTCCCAGCCAAATTGCCACTTAAGTAATTATAATCTGCCTGTACTGCTGTTAGTGTCACCCTCCTCCCATTATCTTTCTGCATCTCGAGCTTATTTTAGATCCCACATTTAAATAACTTACCCTCACCATCATGCAGTGGTCCTAGCTCTCTTCTACCAAGAACTGTATAGAATTATGCTGACATAAAAATGGTGATGGTAATCCATTGCTTTCTCTGGCTTTGCTGAGATGTTTAGTGAATTAAATTTCTGTAGAGCAGGGAGAGTCTTCAGCAGAAGTAAGGAGTGATAGAGTGACCTGTTAAGTCTCCCTAGCAGGAATCTGAGGGCCAAGCAGGTCTTCCCATAGCCTTTGCTGGGCCAAATGTTTATACCTCCCATAGTGTTTCCTAACTATAATACCTACAAGAAATCTTGTTGTCAAGGGCTATGTAAAGTGTAAGGCCATCTTCAGTCTACAAACTGTGGGCTACTCCTTCCTATCCAGAAAAAAATGGCAAATTGTTCAAGAGTTGTAGTGTTCAGCCCTGCAGCCCACTGAAATCCCAGGCCTTCTTTCCTGAAGACCTGTTTTTCCTGAAGTTCAGGAAAGTAGTTGCCTTTCTTCAATTTTTTTTTGTTTGTTGTATGGTATTATTTTCTGCTCCCTGGTCCTAACTTGACCTTCAGGTGGCACTGAGATCTGCTGTTGTAATTGTACATGGCTTGTGAGAGAGGTTAACTCAGAGAATAAGTCATCCAACTTTGGTCGCTGCGAGTGTTGAGAAATCATATTGCAGGTGTTGAATTATAGCTGAATCTTTGACATGCTCAAGGAATTCTTGTGCCTGCTGACTTCTGCAAAGTGTAGTCTGATAGCATCTCCTAACAGCTCAATATATTCCCAGGAGTACTTGAACTGAGGCAGTGTTAGTTGCACTGCAATCAGTGTAAGGGAGGCTAAATAAAAAAAAAAAAAAATACCTTTAACACTGAGACTGGAGGAACTTCCCCTCCATGGTTCCTTCCTTTGAGCTGCCTGGCAGCTGCTCTCCACATACTCCTTCCCCAGATGTTTTGATAACATCTCTGCTGATAAGTACTAGCAATACATCAACAAATAAAAGTGCAGAGTAAATAATCACTGTCACCAGAAATATATGGTTGGAGACAGAACATTTTGAAATACACAGAGGTGAGAGTTTGTCATCCTGGAAGAGCCAGGACCCACACATACATGCTGCCATATGGCTGCAGGCACCTGTGGGATCCAACAGGAAAGACTGTCAGCAGTTTTTCATTTGCAAGGTGCCTGCACCTCTTGGTGTATTCCCTGTAAAACATCTGAAGACAGTGGGAGAGGCATTAGCATGATAAATACGTGGCCAAACCCCAAAGAGAGAATACAGATTGGTGTTAGGAGAAAAAAAAAAAAATTAATTCTATTTAATGCTTAACAGCCTACCACAGGAAACTGGTTGAGAGGGGGAATGATGCTAGGTGTGAGAAGCAGTTCTTTTTTTCACAAGGTTTTCCCGGCCTGAATCTCACCAAGCCAAAAAGAGCTTCTCTAAGGCTTCTTGTCCCCACTAGATAATGGTTTCATCCTTTGTTTTCTTTTGTTCCTACTTCCACCATTGATAGCAGCCTGCAGGAAGAGGGGTGGGGGAAACACGTTGCTTCTGCAAAAAAAATCACTGTAGGAAGAATAGCCAGAACATAAAATGATACTGTTTTGGCTTCAAAAGGGTAAGCAGGTGTCTTAGGAGTCCCAGAAGAGCGATGTGCAAGCTTGTACAAACAACCTCCGAATCACGCCTGTTTGTTATTCACACAAACAGAGCTGAAGCCCTCTGAATTCCTCAGTTCCCAGAATTCAGATGGTGCACAATGGCCCATAATGAACAGCACCTGTGCTTACCTCAATTACTACACAGAGCTGAACAACAGCAAGAAGGGCTTTCAAGAATATTTTTTCAATAATAGATTTAGTTATGTCTTTCATAATTGGATTCAAAAGGCTCAAAATTTCATTTTGCAACTTGTTCATGAAATTTGTATGAAAAAGTCTGGCGTTTATTCAAAAGAAATACTCTATGAACAAGAAATTGCAGAACAGCCAACTGCTGGTAACTAAGCAGCCAAATTATAGTCCATGCACTTGGCAAATACACCATCTTTTTTATTATTTCAGTAATTGAATTTCTGTTAAAGCGTGGAGCATAATTTAACATCAGGAATTTATTTATAATACAATAGTGTTACAGTAATAAATGCATTATTATTGTCACTTTTAATGGAGTCTTATGTATTCCCTCAGAGACTATGTGGCAGACTCTGAGACAACCACTGCATCAGTGTTGTTTGTAGACAATTGAATTAATTGGAGACAGGGTCATTAACTCGACCTGAATACCTCTGATTGCTTCTGTAAATAAGGTTAGAGAGCAAATGGCTAATCTTTGTTGTCATTATAGATTCTTTTTACATTTTCACACTGCCTTGTATATTAAGATCATTTTGCTAAGCAGCTTTCCAGGCTGTCGTCGTGTTTACGCTATTGTCTTTGCATGGCACACAGCCCTAATTGTATCAGACTTACATTTCATTTCCCATATCTATATAAAACATGATACTAGAGAAAGGCCCGTGCTGAATTGCAGCACATAAAAACCATTGGACCAACAAATTAATAAACCAAAATGAATAAGCTGTGGCATTAAAAAATAATCAAGTCACAAAACAAAAGTTGGGTTTGTTTGCTTTCCTCTGAAAATTCCAACCTGCAAGACTCGCCAGGGATAATCTAATGAGTCCATTACTCAGTTGGGAACATGACCTGCAAGGCCAGCTCTGTGGATACCAGCCTGTGAGTTAAGTGTTACTCGGACTTCTGGCATGGGTTTTCCTGGAAAATGAGCAGCAGGCTGTCATTAAAGCACAGATAGAACACAGATATTTCTCAAGGAGAGATCCAAAAAAAGGGGTTGTGAGCATACTGTTCCATTTCTCAACAAACTTAATAAAGAATGTGGCCTCAGAGGCCTAGGAAAGCATGTGTCAGGAACAAGAGACACCCTAAACTTGAGAATGTCAGGTTCACATTGAACTCAGGGATACCAGCTTGTCATCACTCCCATATCCCACCCTACACTTAAAAAAAAACACTTTGCTTTCTCAGAAACGGCCTTGTAAGGGGAAGAAAACAGCTGGCAGTGCCTTATAATTTGCCTGCTGTTTGCCTGTATTTCTTTCATTCTAAACTTACATTCAAGATGGGCTTGAACCCAAACCCCAGATATGCAGTGTGAGTTATCTACGCTCAGGAGCCAAGTGTGGGATCCTGAGTCCATCTGTAACCTAGACGTTAAGTGATGTTTTATGAATTCAGATTCAAAAATAACAGCCTCTCCACTTCAAAACTCCCAAGTAGAGCTTTCAGCTTCAAAACTTTGCCCATGTCAAACTCGCATTGACAGTCTGTTGGTGCAGGAATCCAGCCTGGCTGTGGTGGGAGGAACATGCTGCCACACTACGTTTTCTCTCAGCAGTCTCTGCACAGATTACTTATAAAAACATTTAGGGATGTTGCTTCACTTAAAAAGCAAAGGAGGAAGCAAAGCAGTGAATAGATGCTAAACTGCTCCAGTATGTTGAAGGCATCGTCTGAATTTACTGACTGGCATTGTAGGTTTTGCTCTGGAAAAAAAAAAAATGAGGGATCAGCCAAGCTGTGTTATTAGTGGAGAAGATCCAGCTCAGTACTGATCTGAAATTCAGGGTGAGCTTTTTAGCCCTGGCCCAGAGTGTCTGTGTCTCTCCCTGTGTATTTTCAGGGATGTAAGCACTGATGGTGTTCATCTGAGACCTTGCTGTTGAAGCCATTGGTTGTGCTCAACCTTGGACCATTTGTGTTACCATCTGCTGCAGGGGCTGACTTTGGAGCACTGTCCTTCATTAATGTAGCTTTATTGCCTGTGATATCCCAGATACTGCAGGTAGAATTCGAGAGGGTGGGGTATTTTTTTTTTTTTAAGTGCAATGCTGAAAATAAGTCACTGCTTCTCCACTTCCCTGCTGGTAGAGTGACATCTTGCTACTGATTTTTGTCATTGACGAGCAAAAGACTCTCATGTAATCAGTAACCTCCATGCCACACTAGAACATTAAGAGATTGAGGCTGTCCAGGCAGATGTGTGAAGGAGACATTTGCACCTTACTAAGGGAATGATTATCGAGTGGAAAACAATAAAAAGTGCAAGAGGGATCGAACTGTGCCTATTTACATCTGTATCCATGAGGGGGTTGGGTTTTCCCCGACCTTTGCTTGTTGGCAGACCTTCAACAAATCATTGCTGATACAATGGCCCTTCTTGAGTCTGGGGGACATGGATGGTGGTAATGTTGAAAAGTCCTTTTCTGGTCACTCAGGAACATAAATATCCAGAAAAAAAAAAAAAAAAGCATCTTAGGTGGAAGGTTTTTAAGAAAAAATAATATAACTAATCCTAAAGATCTGAATAATTTTGTCCATATTTAGTGTTTTTCCAGCACTCCCTTGACAGAACCCACTTTATGTTAGGGATTATGGTCACTCTTCTCCTGAAAACCCTCTTGGGGAATGCAGTGTTTGCCCACTCCCAGGCAGATGTTAAGTGCCTCTGCCAGGCATCCCCGTTTCTCAGCCTGTGCTGAGAAAGCAGGCAGTGTGACACTTCAGGAAGGCATCCAGTGTTAATTCTGGCAGTCCCAGTTACTCTTTCCTGTCTAAGTGAGAGCTGGCTCCAAACTTGTCCTCATCCTGCACACAGGCAGTGCAGTCCCCGTGTTTGCAGTGTTTTGACTTGGCTCCCACAGAGTCAAGTGGTGCTGAGCACCTCCAGCTCCCTCTGGCAGACATGGAGTTCTGTTTGCCCACAAATCCCAGCAAGTAAGTGCAGAAGCTATCAGGATCTTCCTTTTATTTTGGGGTTGATGTAAAAGGCTGAGAGGAAAGATTTTTTCAGCCAGATAAGGTTACAGAATTAAAGATTCTCTGTTTCCTTTTGCTGTCATTCAAAATAACAAGCATAGAAAATTCTGTTTAAAATAGATGAGCCTTTTTGACTTAAAGGGTTTTCGTGTCAAAGATTTAAGATTTAAACATGACAGTGATAGTATTAGGCAAAGTATGAGAGCAGATACTTGTAGCAACTGTCATTTTTTTTTTCTGACTGTTTATTAATGGTCTTTTGTGATTTATAGTGAATGTTGTGAAGGATCTTCAGGTCCATTTATCACTCAGAGAAGCACCTCTTTTTTTCCTTAATACCTATGTATGTCATAATTAAGGGTGGATGCTGCTTAACGATTTAGCTCTGTTCTTAACATCAGATCCTTCAAGATGATATTTAATCCTAAGTAGATTTGATACCATTTTTAAGTCTATAAAGCAAAGTATTATGTAACTGTCTAAAATCAGCAGCATTAGAAGGAGATCATATTAAACATAAATATACAGAAGATTATGATTTTCACTCCAAATAAAGCCTTTTACCCCGTTTTAAAATGAATAGTAAGGAAGACACCTATGTCTCAGCATCCAGCTTTATTAATATTTTACTAGACAGCTTTCTCCTTGTTCAAAAAACAAGTCATGTGTGCTGAAGTACATCTTTATATCCATGAAAGGCTCTGGTGGTGTGCCATAAATTCATCATGTGCCTTTAGGAATACTTCTTTAAAAACTATTGCAGAGTAATTGCCCATTATTAATAATGATGATTCCTTTTTACTGTTATGGCAGCAGCAGTGAAACAAAGTGTCTACTTGTGGTTTTCATGAGTGCCTGTGTACTTCTGTGGTCCCTGTTATTACAAATTCCATCTGACGAACGTAAATACGCTGGGAGTCCCACAATGCTCTATCTATTAATAACGGGGGAAAGTGCCAAAAATTCAATTATTTTGCCCATTGAATCCCAGGGAGGCACAGGAATTGAACCAGCTTTCTGAAGTGTGGGACTGGTTCTATGGCCACGGGGCTGTCTCTCTCTACAAAGGTGCAGCAGTCATCTCCACAGAGGGGGATTGTTTGTGCCTTGGTCATTTGAGCACATGCCTGTATGACCAACCATGCCTGTAGCACCAATCCTGCTGTTTCATGCCTTCTACAGGGCATAATGCATGGGGATTGCTACCAGTCTGTGAGCAGCTGAAGCTCATTTAGTGGAATATTAACCAATTTGTTCTGATTATGCTCCGTTTTTATCTCTGCCCCTTTCTGTATTGCTTGTTTTGCTCATCGTGCTCCTGACAATAACTACAGTTGGAGCAATCTTGGGTCTTTCCTGAATAAGGACAGCTTTAACATCCTGCAACAGGCTTTTTTCCCTCCTCTGGCTTGTGTTGCCAGTTCCTCCCCTTTGCTCTGGTCTGAAACTGGTTGTACTGCTGATCTGCTCCTAAGGGATTCCCCTGGAGAGGAAATCCTCCCATGGTTTCACAAGCTCATGTTGGGACACTTGTTCAGTGCTCAGGTGTAAAGGACTGAGTGTGTGCCATAAAGCTTTGGAAAATCAGCATATGCCTTTTGGCACATTTTCAAGCTCAGAGGGGTTGTTTTACATGGAGAGAGGGGGAAAAAAAAATCCCTCCAACTTTCTAGTGTTTTCTTACTGCTTGGTTGCTCAGCATAGTAAAATTAGCTTTCCTCAGATAACAGATGAGACTGGAAATGAGGAGTTGGAGGTGTCATGTGGATCCATCTGCAGCAGTGTGATTTGGTCCCAGAGCCCTCAGTTCTCTTCCCACTGGGCTCTGCAAGCTGGATTCTGTTTTCAGTTAGAACTGAAGCAGAACTGAGTTAGGATGAGAAGGGTAGCTCATTTAGAACATTCAGTGCCCAAGTTTCTGCCACACATGAACGAGAAAAAACACAACACTTGGCTTTTAGAGGTTCATTTTGGATGTTTTTGGTTTTTTTTTTCCTGACCACACTTGGACTTTCTGCTGTAGTAAATAAAATCCAAGTGTAAATAACTCCTTAAAAACCATTTTATGTTCACTTGAAATTGTGAAGGGTAGAGAGGGGAACGTGTGCTTCTGCACTTCCACAGAAGATTCACAAAGTGCACTGAAAGATGCACTACTCCAGCATTTCCTATGTGGAAAATAAAGAAGTTTCTATGTATCAATCTTCATCTCTAGCCTGATTCAGTGGGGCAATATTGATATAATAAAGTGGTTCCATTTATATCAAATGAGACCCTTTGGAGTCTCCCAGTAGGAGAGAGTATTCTTGTTCTTCCAGATGCCAGGCAAATAGTAGCACATCAGGGCACAGTACAAATAATGCTCTCTGACACTTGAATCTATTCACTAAGATATTGTACATCAAAAAGCCTACATAACATTGCATTCCCTGAATAATATCATGCTCACAAAATTGTTTCTAAACTCTTGAGGTGAGCGGAGTGATGCATGCAGGAATCATGGATACAATATTGCTTTTAATATGCAAAATCCCCTTCTCTTCCACCTCAAGTGTGTATAACAGCACTGTGATATTGGAAGGAGAGTGATTACCATACCAATAGTTCAGAAAGTTTTTTATGTGCATCATTAGAGATGTGGCATTAAAATTCCCCCTCTTCTGTTTGTTTTTTTTTTATTTTAATAATGTCATACTTTGGTATGTTACACCTGTAACTTATCAAAGGTGTGATGGAATCAGAATTTCCTGAAGCCCAGGACTAAAAACTGGGAAAGAGTCAGGACAGTAGAAACAGTGCCATGGTTAAAGTCACATTGCAGATGTATATACACAGTTCCACCTAGGATTTGTGGCTAATGTAATTCTTTATTGGAAGGCTTTGACCTTGTTACGGATTCTTGGCAGCTTTTTCCCACTCTATTCATTACTAATGCAAGCTGTCAATCACTTTAGTTCTGCTTTGACATAGATTGTGGCTCATAGGAGTTAGCTCTGTCATTCTTTTTATTTCTTTCATCTTTACTATCCTTTTTTATGGTCTTTAAAGCTGGAAGTATAAAAGAGTTATATGTATATGAAAAAAAAAATCTGTTTCAGTAACTCTATCAGCCTTGTTATAAACAGTCTTTGATTAAAACAGTTACTTTTGAGCGCAGTAAAATGAGACTGTGGCTTTTTACATACAACATCTTGTAAATTACCCTCCCCCTCAAAATAAACCAGAGCTCCTACTTGCATTACAGTGCTTGGGACTGATACAGGCAGATCAGCTGCCACATCCTGAATAACACATTAGAGAGGTTTTCCCTTTCCATGTGTTTTGACATGAGAGAGCCATCATAAGTGATGTCTTACTACACGTGCTAATGTTAGCTGAAGCAACAATTTCCACACCTTATTTCATTTCATTGACCTGGGTGCTGATTAATATTTTAAAAGGCTTGATACATGTTTTCAGTTCCTGTGTCAACCCAATCTTTGGAAGTTCAGATTTGAATCCTACCAGCCTGATGTTAAATAATTCAATACTAACCAATGGGAAGGCAGTGAACAAATCATCCAGAGCAATCCTCTTCTTTAAAAAGCAATCTAATGGCAGGCGTATATAAGTTTGAAGATAAAAATAAGAAAAATTCATTATTTAAAAAAATGGCAGCTCCCTTTCAAATTAGAAGAGAATATTACTTCCTGATAATGGTGTAAGAACAGAAGAGAAATAAAACTTCGTTATTGAACAGTTATGGTATTAAATTCTGACACTAAATATTAATCTGCTAGGTGCTGCACTATTATTATCTGCTGGAATAATGAAACAGCCTTTTTTTTATGCAGAATTCAGTGAGTCCAGCAACTCCAACTAATGACCATTAGGTTTGCAGTCTTTCTGTAGAAATAGGTCCAAAGGAGAGATTGGGCTGGCTTCTGAACAACTTTGAGAGGGTTTGTTCTTCTGTCTCTTCAAATAAAATGTAGGGAGTGGGACAACAGCAGTATCCAAATAAGAGCAAGTGTTGCTGTCTGCTCTGGTAGATGCTGTAGTGTGGTTGAGTGCACAGAAGTCTTGCTCAGAGCAGAGCACCCAATTTTCAGTGCAATCAGACCCTTTGTTCTCAGGAATCTGCATTTTAAATAGACAAGCCAGATTAAGGATAGGCCACATAGCCTCTCTTTTACTCAGCAGGAACTGATGTGCAGATGTGTTTTCTTCTCAGACAAAAAGCAAAATTCATCTCAGTCCCAATCTGGTGCCTCAACAGGAAGATCAACTACTTTGTCAAGTCTGTAGTCAGTTTTCCAGCGTAGGCCTTGCCCTTTCCAGATTTCATTGGCTGAATTTTCCCTAAATATAGGCTTGTGCAGTAAAGCAACCTTTGTAGAGCTCTGCTTCTGATGGGAATACACTGCCAACATGCACGGACTGTTGACTCACTGGTCAGCTCCCATCTACAATTTCCCACTGCCCAGCAACGCTCTGCTTGCTCTGAGTTTACAGTTGGGTTTCTGAGCAGAGCAGTGAAACAAGTGGCCAATTCATCATTACCCTAAAAAAAGGGAAGAGTTAGAATGAATAAACCTATTGTTGGAGAGCACGTCTATTTGCCAAATTGGCCTCACAGCAATTAACATGGCTACATCTAATTGGGAAAAGGTTCAGGGAGATAGCTAAGGACTTGTTAGGAAGTTTTGTTCCTCAATGAGTTTTACTGGTGCCATCTGAATTATGCCTTTTGTAAACATGTATTTACAAGGTTAGAAGTTTATTATTTTTCTTGTTAGAGGTTAGTGAGTTGGAGTATTTCACATTATCTTTGTTGTAGCTACCAGGTTTAGTTTTGAAGATTATTTATAACAACCATAGAGTAAATTATATGTTGAAAACAATATAACAGTCCAGATGACAACAAGAACAAAAAAAAGCATAATCCACATATCAGGCCTTTGGTTCTCTATGCAGCATAATGATCCAGACACATAATAATGCCATGTCTGCTTTAACTGGCTTTGGAAAAATGACCCATGAATTAAAAACCAGACAAGCTTCAGGGTGATTTGGGCAGATCACCTGTACCAGTGATTGGTGTGTGATGAGGTGAGTGCAGCTCCTCACCAGGAGCCATCAGCAGCCATGCAACTCAGCTGCTCTTGTAGCTGTTTGAGCTTGGCAAGAGCTGAAAAATACTCTGGGCACTGGTGGTACTGGTGTTTGTCCCCTCCTTTGAGGCATTTCTCATCTCATGCCTTGTGGCCATGCTGTGCACAATCATCAGGGGCTGGATAAACGTCGGTGCTGCAAAAGCACAAGAAGGGAGGTGGGTGAGGGTGCTGCAGAAGAGCTTCCTCCCAGCTTGCTTCCAGATGTGCAGGTCTCCTCTGTCAGAGCTTACCAGTCTGCAGGCAGCCAGAGACAGGGTGGTGGTGACCTCTGCAAGGGACAGAGGGCTGGGTCCCCTTGCCCCTGCAGTGAGGGTGTCACTGCAGGGCTCTCATCTCCATGGCACAGGAGGAGCTCCTCAGGAGAGGGGTGAGCAGCCTCTGATCCATCTGGCCTGAGTCATGGGGGTCTCCCTGCTGAGTCATTTCAGGTCTTTGCTCCCAGCCTGGTTGGGGCTCTGGGTCAGGGCAGAGCCCTGCAGGACTCAGCTCGAGTGCTGAGCACAGAGCTTGGAAAATGAGGAGAACAAACTTAAAAGGAGGGCAAAACTGATGTTTCTATTAACTGCAGAGAGGCCTTGCACTTAGAGAATGTGACAGGCCCACACTGAGTATGAGGATGACTGTAATACCTCTGCTGTTTGCTTTGTGTGTTTGCACTGCAAGCTCTTTGGCCCAAGGACTGTGCCTCATCATGTATTTACACAGATCCTGCACAGCAGGTCACTGGTCTCAGTAGGGGCCTCCAATCTCAAGTGATAATAATGAACTGGCTTTCTTCTAAGTGTTATTTATCCAAACAATGCTGTGTTCCATTGTGCAGCATTGTTTTTATTAATTTTTTTTTTCCAGTTCACATGAAGTAAAAACGTTGTCCACCCAAACACCAAGGAACAATATGTGTGCTCATCTCCTGCTGGGAAATAAAAATCCAATAGTTTCAAATATCAGTCCTTCCTGCCCCCTTTAGTCACTTTGAGGACTTGTGTCTGATGATAAAATGCTTTAAATCCATTTTAAACCTTGTCTGGACTGGCATTCCTTGTCTGAATCTTAGCAACATAACAAAGCTTGCTTTGAAAGTCTCTTCAAGAGGCAACCCCCAGTCCATGAAGTTGAAACCCATGTGAGGAAGCCCAATATATTTGTATAACAGCTGCTTGAATTGCAGAATCTAGCTCAACATCTTTCAAAACATGATTGAACTTTAAATCTGCAGAATTCTCTGGAAATAGTGCAAACCAAGTATTTTTGAACGAAGAGATGCATTTTATTTAAGGAAAAAAAAATCACAAGAGGCAATCCAGACTATCTACTAAACTTATTTTATTGGAAGCAAGGATTTCTTTTTAATGCACTTTTTTAATGCTTTTGTTTGTTTGTGAAATGTCTGTATACCTTATTCTTCTCTGCTGAGCTGCACTGTAAGAAGTTGATTGTGCTTGTAGCTATGTACAAGATCTATCTTTAGTACAGTGAGATGCTAGGAAAGGCATTTTGGGTCTTATCTGATTGTTTTGCAGAGCATACCCAGTTGCTCTCGACCCAAACTACATGATGAAAATGAATGCCTCTGCTTCAGTAATGAGGATCAGCAATGATGCCTTCAGCATGAAACTGCCCGGTGTAGCCAAGGCATAATTTTATTATCCCAGATGAAAGACAAATATGACCTCATTGTGTTTTGTATGAAAAACATCATTTTGAGCCCGTCTGGTTCCTGCATGCTTGCTGAGCTGTGTTAGTCAGTAATGTTTGGCACATGGTAGCTTTTTCTGAGGCTGGTGTGCAGAAAGAAGGAAAATAAGGCCAGGTCGGAGCTGCTGTCCATTTCCATGGGTTTATTCCTGCCCTCTGAGTTCTTTGTCAGGCTGTTGCAGTCTGCTCCAGAATGACTCTTGTTATTTTGTGAGCACATCCCAGCTACAGTGCTGGCCCCAGAGTGCCAGGAGAGGTAAGTTGTGCTTAAAGGCTGGAAAGGTCTGGCTGGGGCACTGCCTTTCCCTTCTTTGATCTGATCTAAGAGGTGTTGTTCTTTACATCAGTTGTCTTAATGAGAGCAGACGTGCCAGTCCTGAGAGCAGAGCGTGTCCTTAGGCAGGTGTGCACAGATGTGTGTGCAGCCCCACACTCCAGAGAAGCTCTCAGATTTATGGGGAAAGTTGTTTTTAAGCTAGAACTTCAGTCTTCTGATAATTCCATAAGTAACACTTTTTTTTTTTCTTTTACTTTTTT
>VWYO01013837.1:10778-67629 GCA_013400275.1 Rhadina sibilatrix | reverse complement strand
TTTACTTTTTTTTTTCTTTTTTTTTTTTTTTCCCCCAAGGCTGGTGCTTCATTCTGGCGTTACAGAATGGAATTGCCATGTTTGCCTCCTCAGTCTGGGGGTCCTTGTGGTGTTTTCTATTTTATTCTTCTTGGAAATATTTGCAATGAAATACAAAAGCTCAGTTTTCGTCTACTATTAGTGTTTTCCAGGTAGAAAATGTAAGATATATAAGAAAACTACAAGATACTGATGAAAAAGGCAAACACCCCTACAAACACATTTCCTTTTTTTCTCCCCTTTTCTCTTTCCTTGTTTACTGTGAAAAAAAAACAAACCCAAAAACATGAAAAATGTTTTCTTACACTTTCTTGAGCTTAACTGAGAAGGGAGATAATGGAAGAAATACAGTTTTCATAAATAATTTCAGAAATAATTTTATTGAATACAAACAGTAAAATCCATTTTAATTCAGTGGAATTAAACAGTGGAAACAGTTAGTGGAAACTAACAGTGGTTAGTTTTCCATAATATTTTTGGAAATGCCTATATGTTTGCATCATCTTTTCTTTGAATTGCCTTTTACATCCAGTTGAAATTTTCCAAGTAGCTCCACTTGAGTCAGTTGAGTAAGGAGCCGCTAGAAGAATTAAAAAAAAAAAAAATTAAAAAAAAAAAAGTGTATGGACTTAATGAGCAACAAAGTTAGTGATCTGTAGCAATTACCCAAGTGAGTAATTTTGTTTCATTAATGCACCCTAAAGCACCAAGCTGTTTTGTCAATGGGCACTGCAGGGCCATTGCAAGGCTCAAAGAGACAGTTTTGTTACCAACCGCGGTGTAAGCGATAGGTTTTACCAACAAGGAGGGAGAGGAAGTAGCTTAGTGCAAGAAGGAAATTAAAGTCCATCTATTATTGTCAGGGAAGCCAATGGCAATGCTCGTGAAGCTTCTAGCAGAGCAGGGTCACACATCAGTTTGTTCTGGCTTTTCCTTTTTAGTTTTGTTTTGGTTTTTTGTGTTGTTTTTTTTTCCCCCCCTGGCTTTTCCAGTTTTTTTTTGTTACTCTGATTTTTTTTTTTTTAAGAGGGCATCTTGCTGCACTGAGCATCTTGGTTTGAAAAGGGAAGGAAAGCATATACCTAGCTTGGCTGAATCCTTCTTGCAGGAAAATAGAAAAGCAGGTAGAAACAGGGGCAAAGCTGCATTATACCTCGTAGGCATCTCTGGATCACTCAATATGGGACCCACGGAGTGTATGATATATTAAGGTGAAGTATTGAATATCCATAAAGGCGTACTAGCAAATGGTGTCAATTTTCAAACACTTTGCTTTGTCAGCTTCACAAATTTAAAATCAATCATCAAAAAGTCCCTGTATAGATCAGCTGAAGAGACATATAACCTTATGGTTATCTCCCTGACAAAAAAAGTTGAAATTAAAGATGAGTTTATAGAGACTCAGAGTGGCAGAATTCTGTAGTACTAAAAGCTGGGGTCATCTGACCTCTCAGATTAGAAACAAATGCTGAGAAGAAACAATGACACAGAGTGCACTGCTAATAAATACATCTTGGAGGACAGTTGAACACACAGAAAAATAGATTTCACAGAGAAGCTTATTTTCAGCATGAATGCTATTCTCTCACTGCATTATCATAAATATGAGAGGGAAAAAAGCTATAAATAAAAAATTCTCGGGCACTCCCTGGAGACTTGTCAAAAGTACGTAGTTTTTGTATACTGCGGTGTAAAAGTATTCATTAAAATTAATTTTTAAAATGTCCTGTCCAATATAAGTTGCCTGATGTCCTTCCTTTGATCATAAATTATAAATGAACTGGCAAAAAAATGAAGAAACCGTGATTCCATAAATGAATTATTTAAGTGTGATTGTTAGTTTTTGCCATCATCAGCCTAATAGGCTCGGGCTTGTGACACTGAAGCGTTTCTCACTGGAGGGTGATGATGATGGTAATGTTATTAACATAATCAATGTGTCCCATGAGTCACTAACCCCAGCAGCTCCTCTGGTGGCTCCATGGTTGTCGTTACATTTCGGGATGGCTCAAGTAACGACGTGTAGACTCCACTCTTCTTGGAGGGCACGTTGCAAAGTTTATTGAAAGACTCATTTATGCAGCGTTTCAGTACAATGAGTAGGATTGGTAGTTTATTTGGTTTATTGGTACTCATTTGGTACAATGAGGAGTTTAGAGCCTACACTCTATGTTTGTAAACGTCTTTGCCAGTAAACAAGTTGGAAAAACACCAGGTGTCAGGAGGAGGCTATCTACAGGGAGTGTTTTGGGTTCCTCCTTGGAATTTCCCAGGCCAGAATGAGAGCTACGTGCTCAGCTTTCTCACAGGCTTTGAGTAACTGCCCGGAGCCTGATAAACCTGTTCTCTGACCGCTGTCAGTCCCCACACACGGTGGCACAGCCCCCGCAGCCCTGGTGGCTCTGCCCTGCAGGACAGGGAGCTGACGCTGAGGACGTTTGGTGTGACTGTTCCTGCCAGCAGCCCACTAAGAGAGAGGCTCTTGTCCCCGCAGCAGCCTGCCGGTGCCCGGGGCACACGCCGCTGGCTTGGCCCATTCCAGCGGCGGCTCCGGCAGCTCCAGCGAGTCCGAGAGCAGCTCCGAGTCCGACTCCGACAGCGAGAGCAGCTCCAGCGACAGCGAGTGCAACGAGGAGTCCCGCAGCGCCACGCCAGAGGTGAGGGCCTGCGGTCATGCTTCGTGCCTGCAGCGTTTTGATTTCTCTTGAGAAGCTTTCCCAGGCACGATTCTGTGATCAGGGATGTGCTTTTCTAACGCTGTCCTGTCTTTCTGCTTTCTTTCCCAAAGGAGGGACTTTGCTTGATGTCCCTCTGACTCCACCAATGTGGTCCCAAGGAGTGTGTCTTTCTTCCGCCCCTTGGGTGGGTTCTTTGTAAAAATAGCATAAAGGGAAGTTCCCGGAGCAATAAACACAGATTGGAGTCATTCTTCAGCCTCGTGAATGGAGCCCGTGTCCTTATTCCGTGTCCTATTGCGACATGGCCCCCTCAGCTCTCCCCTCAGGGGGAGGCCTGGAGGGGAGCAGAGCCCCACTCCCTGTCAGAGGTGTGTTGATGTTCTGTGTTCTTTGATGCTGTTGGCTTCTTTCCCCTTTGCCTTTTGACGTCCGTGACCCACATCCTCATTCTAGCTTTTGGAAAAGTCTTTCTGGCCTACATTTGAGTTGTTTTAAAGGAATATTTAGATTTTTGCCGGTAGCTAGAGAAGATTTTATTGACACAGTATTCAGCTGGGACTAAGGAAAGGCAACATGACAAAACTATCTCTTCGGGGACTAGCTAAACTTTTTAGTTGTATTAAATTTCTCCAGGGCCACATTGTAAACCAGATAAGGAAGCCTAATTAACCATAAATACTCCATAAATACTCCCATAAAACTAGCAGTCACCACTAGTTGACTGAAATAAAAGGGTACATTAAGAAAAGTTCTCTTTTAAAGGGAGAAGCACTGCTTCTGTCTGAGATTTGTTCCTTGTCATCCTTCAATCTGCAGCCCGAACCCCCCTCAACAAACAAATGGCAGCTGGACAAATGGCTCAATAAGGTGAACCCCCACAACAAGACCATCATCAACAATCAGAATGAGCCTCACAGCGAGAGCAGCTCCCAGGCCCAGAGCAACCAGCAGGCCGAGGGGCCAAACAAAGGGAAGCTCAACAGCAGCCTGCCCCCGAGCGATTCCAAAGACCGGGCGATCCTTAGTCCCATCCGAGAGAAAGCCAAACCACGGGTTGCCCAGAAAACCCCAGAGGCAAAGAGCTCCAAGCAGAAGTCACCAGCTCATAATGAGCCAACTTCACAAAGGACTACTGGGAAAAAGCAACCCAAAAAGGTAGAAAGGACTTCCAGTGTAGAAGAGTATAACTGGCCCAAACCAAATAATACCAGCAACACTCCCAAAGAAAAAGACACACAGGAACCCCCCGAGCAGCCAAAGGTTCGAACTAAAGCAGCAGTTGGGAAGACAGCTCCAAGGAAGGAGCCACGAACTAGCACAGGTCTCACTTCAGAGAAGAAAAAGTACAGAGGCCCCAGCAAAATGGTCCCGAAGTCCCGGGAGTTCATTGAAACTGATTCATCTACTTCTGACTCAAACACAGACCAGGAGGAGAGCCTGCAGGCCAAGGTGCTGCCAGCCTGCCCTGGGTCTGGCAGTGGTGTCAAAGTGAAGGACTCTGGCAGTAACATCCTCAGCGTAAGTAGCTTAACCAGCAATGGCAGCAACACTTCCATTGACCAGACCAGCAATGACCTGGAGGAGCAGCTCTTTTCTCCTATCCCAATCGTACAAAATGAACTTCTGTCCCCACTGAGAGAGTATGAAGAGCTCAAATCTCTGTGGGTGAAAATAGACCTTAGTTTACTCTCTAGGATACCTGGACAGGAAACTTTTGAGACCACGTCTGTGAAAAGTGAACCCAGAGAGGCAAATGTGAAACACAGGCGACCATCTCGAGAGTCCCCTACCCCAGCAGCTGAAAAACCCTCCACAAAATCCAAAAGGAAACACAAGGTAAGAAATTTTCATTGTTTAAAGGGAAGCCCTTGTGTTTCTGAGCACCCTGGAGGTCAGGAGCTGAGGCAGTGACTCCTCACTGCACCTGCAGCTGGGCTGTGGGGAGGCACCACAGCACTGAGGCTTTATTGGTTTTACAAAGGACAGAGATTTACAAGTGCACTACGAATTAACATCAGGAACTAGTAAAAAGCAAACCCCAGCTGACAAAATCAATAAACAATGTACTTTTTGAGATTTTTCTTATAAGCTTTTTCTCTGTATTTTAGCTGACTCACCTATTAGTTTCCAGTGTTCTGTAATCTGCAGAAGGTGATGATTTCATATTAGTACAGTTTCGGCCATACTCAGAAAATGTGGCTTCTGTTTGGAAGGGTGGGGTTTATTGTCTGCAGAGTTAAGGTGTTTTCACCACTGGTTTAAACAGGCTGCATCAAAGTCAGTGGAATGGTGCTTGCTTATGCTCCTGGTGAATTTAGTTTTCATATTGTTTTGTGGTATGAACAAATTTGAGTCTTAGAAATATAATTTACTTAACTAGCTGCTTTCTCTGCACAGCTATCTGAAAAAAACAAATATATTTTGACTGAAGGCGTTATGTTTTATCATGTGTTTTATGTTATTTATGCCCAAGGGTATCCTACCTTGTGGGATATGACATTGCACTTCAAACTAAATGTGTTTTCAGAAAAGAAGCTGAGGTTTTATATCCTAAATGAATTTTTGTAGTCAGTTTTTCCAGCGGAAGTAACACTACTCTGGTCTGCCTGTGGAAAGTCATCAGAGTGTATTTTCTTGTACCCCAGATTTTATAAAACATTGTGAATATTACTTCAGCTGTCTGTTTTAGTGGACTTCTTGAAATCCTGAGTTTGAGGAGTCCAGTGGTTTGAGAGAATTAATGCAAGACAAAGACAGGCAATGCCAGGGAGACAGGCACAGGGTCTACACCCTGCTTAAATGAGTCACTGCACTCCTTCTCTGTTGAGTTAAGTGAAAATAATCACATGAGTAAACTCAGCAGGTTTTTATTCAATTTATATTCTAGCTGCACACTACAGAGATGCAGGAAGGAAGGAGGAAAAAAAGAGGAGTGGGGATATATAAATGTCCATACTTATGTATGTCTAAGTACACCGGGGTGCATATTAATTATACCAAAAATAATTCTTGCTGGGTGACTTAGTGGAGTGGGTATATCATGAGGAGAAATCTTGACTAAAACACAACACTAGTATTGGCAACTGAAGGGAGGGAAGAAAAAAATAAGAGAGGGTTATATGAAAATTGGAACCTCATCATTTCCTTAACTGAGACTTTGAATCAGAAAGTAACAAATTGAAGAATCTTTCTCCGGGCCTCCAGCTGGACCCTGAATCAGCCCCTTCAGTTGCAGTGTGATTGTTCACTGCTACCCAAGGGGAAACAAGCCAATTGGGATGACTTAAGGGTATACCAAGAGTTAAAGCAGGGTAGGGAGAGCCTAATTTGTGTTTTTAAACCATGCTATTGAAAGATTTGTTTTAGCCATCTACTAGTGGGCTCGAAGAGTGATATGAAGGTTCCAGTGACAGAGCAATAATCAGCTTTGCTTGTATCATCCTAGTTCAGGCACAAGAGTCATGCATCAGGGAGTCTTCCAAAACAAATTTCAGAAGAGCTATTGCTGTTCATGACTACCCCAGCCCAGTCCTCTACTCCTAGTCCTGTGAGGAATACTCACTCAGAGAAGTTTTCCCATCAACTTCCATTAGGTCATTGAGTAAAAGCTATTTACTTGAATAAGGTTTGGTGCTATCAAGTCATTGCATCTAAATTATTAATTAAATTCCAGTGCACTACAGAAGATAACTTTAGCACCAGAGACATTTTGCTTCCTAGTTATGTCACTTGTTATATAACTTGGTGTCACGTGTTTGGAGCACGTTTAGCCCTGATTTCAGGTGACTTTCACTTCTCTTAGACCAGTAGTTTAACTGCTGCTGCTGTAAAAGGAGATACACTGAGATTCCATAGGTCCTCTGGATGGCCAGTGAAGTTGTGCATAAATGCTGGGGTCTTTCATGCTCTACCATTTCTGTTAAAGCAGACAGAAAGCCTGGATACCTTTGTTGAAAGCAAGAAGCAGCGCCTGGAGGACCCTCCAGCTTCCTGTCTGCTCCCACCTTGCATCTCTCCAATTCCGAACCACAGAATAACCAGCACTAAAGAGTAAGTGGATGTGTGGCATCACATTCGTGAGGGTTTTCACAGTACTGCTCTGTAAATATCTGTGCTGTAGAGGCTGATGGGCTTGTAAGTGACACAGCATTGGTGTTCCCATCCATGAGCAAGGGGATCCACGTGCTTTTTGGGTGAGATTCCTTCCTCCTTCTGATGACCTGCAGGAGTTCAGAATGCTGCCACAATCCTGGTGTACTCTTCAGCCTCCTTTCAATGTTCTTTCTTGCCTCTATTACCTTTAACCTCTGTGGACAGAGAGTTCTGCTAAAAGTAGGATTGATTTGATTGCCTGGAATTAATTTTTTTAAATCATTTGCGTAAGAGACAGTTCTCAGTTTTATTGAACAAAATAGTGAAATTGCATCTCTGTTTTACCTGTATGTGCAGCAATGCCAGAGGTGACCATCCCAAGTGTCTCAGGCATGTGCCTTGTATCTCAGCAGACACACCATCCAGTAGTTTGTGTCTTTCAGAGATGGCTGTAATGCTTGAGCAAACAGGTGCCACATAAATAATGATTCTGATTATAGAGTCTCAAGGTTAGCATTCTGTAAATAGCCAAAGAGTCCAATTCCCTTTTGTTACCAATTTGGTGCTTTTATGATTTTGAGATGAGGTCCTTCTTTCTGCTTTGCACTAGGATAAGCAAAGAATCAAAATTACAGTGTGCTTCTGAAAACAATTTGAGGATAATGTAGCTAAATTTAGGCAAAGTTCAAAAATAAGTTATGAAATAGCACACTAATTTTAAACTCCTTAAAGAAGGTTGAGTATAATTTTATTCATTTTGGTGTCAACATGGAGTAACTTCAGTCTGTGGACTAGCCCCTCATTCAGCCACTGAGAAAATCAGAGCTGGAGTCTGGAAAAGGAGGATGAGTTGAAAGTTGCAGTGGGATCTGTAACATGTTGCACATTTGATAAACATCATGATGGGTGTTACCTCATTGTCCTTGCTAGAAATACAATGAGCAGAGATATATTGCAGAGGGAATCAAGGGTTCTCCATCCCCAACACCTCCACAATCCATTAAAAAAATTCTTTCTGTTCTTGTCACCATCAGGGCCCTAAGGATCCACCCCCAACCTGATGTTTCTTAATTTGAGCTTGTTTTCCAGGTCGTTAATTTGATTCCTCAGAGCTTTCAACCCTTTGCTATTGTCTCTTAAAACATAATTGTGTCCATCAATAGTTATTTCCATATGCTAGCTTTTTTTTCCTCTCATCTGCCTGAAGTTCTGAACCAAATTTTTCTGACTTCTTTTCCACCCCAGTGAGACCTGGATCACGCTGCATTTCTTATTGCTAGTGTTTTCTGAGTTTGCTTGAAGAAAATGCAATACTTTTTTGATTCAGGTTCTCAGTTCAGATGTTCAACTCCCAGAGATATGCAGCTGAATACAGATCAATGTATTTCCCAAAAGATCAGGGAGATGGATGAACAGTGTGAAGACAATTTCCTAGAAATTTAAACATTCATTTTTAAGCAGTCAGGAGTGATTTTGTTCTCCAGAGGGTTACGTAAATTTTTAAAGGGAGGCAGAAGAAAGCCCACAGTTCAAGGCCGTGGGGGAAAATAACTGTTCTGGAGGTTCTGGAGGTTCTGAAGATCTAGAGGATCTAGCTCTTCCTGTTCTAGAGGTTCTGGAGGGTCTAGAGGTTCCTGTTCTGGAGGTTCTGGAAAGACAGGCTTTACCATTTGGTCTTTTATTCCCAAAAGTTCCAAGTTTTATTTCAGAACTCTCTGTATAAGGACTTAGAGAAATGAGGGTGAGTCAGCTGTGATGATGACCTTCATCCCTTAAGGAGGTGTTAAGTCCCATGGCAGATTTTGTCACTTAGTAGGAAACTCAGGTCTCCCCTATTAGAACTTGATCCCTGTGCCAGTAAGTTCCCCAAGGCAGACCTGAGATTTTTATTAGGCTTTTTTAAAGGTACAAGAGTGTTTTGACAGAAAGACCACGATCTGGGCCAAAATTTGGAGGCATTCAGGAGTCTGGAGCATTCAGCAAAAGGCACCTGTGCTTTCACAGCTCCCCTTGTCTGCCTTGCTGTGGTTTAGGCACTTGGATACATTGCTCTATAATCTTCCCCTAAATATAGGGGCTCAATAAAGCAAGCAAAGAGGCACAATTAATCTTTAAAGGGTCACGTGTCTAATAAGGTCAATTACATGCCTAATTTCCACAAGTTTCTGTGGCTACATGTACAATTTGAGTTTAGAAATTTCAAATGGTCACTTGTGAACTTAAAAGGCATTTGCACAACCAGAGAGCAGGTTTGTATTATGTAGTCATTGCAAAAGCCATAATTACCTCTCTGTTCCTTCCCTCACATACTCAGGGGCTGATGCCTTTTTCAGAATCTGGCCTGACACTTAAAATATACCATTCAAACTGTTGGCACTGTGTTTTCCTTATTTCTGATACAGCAAATAAAGGAATAGGTGGTAGAGTGTTTTTTATAGGAATAACATTGAAACACTTCTGTGAAGCTGGATTTTTGTCAGATCAGCTGCCTGCTTTGCAGCAGAGGATTACTTATTTACATTTAGTTCCTCGACAGAGAAATTTTAATTTAAGCATTAATTGTATGTGCTGCTGAATCCCATTGATGTATGAATATTTGATTGGTAGACCCAGTCCAGACAGAGCACTACTCACCAGTATTTGGCTTTTTTGAAGCAACACAGGGAATTATTTGCTGATGTCAGACTGGACTCATACCAGTGAAACATGCCCACCATCTAGCAGGCATGCTAGAAATCTCTCTGAGGCAAGCATTTTTGCATTTTTTTTTTTTTTTAATTTCCCCTTCTCTTCTGTTTTTACCTGTAGTTGGAGATGCACCTGGACTTGACAATACATATTAATCAATCCCTTGGGTGGTCACAGCAGCACTCACTGGGGTTCCTTCATGGCACAGGCAGCACTCCCATCTATGACTGTCGCTGTGGGGCATGAATGAGGAGACTGAGACTGGTTCAGAAGGCTGCTTGGACCCCTAATGAGGAGGGGCCAAGTGGTTTATTTTCTATGCTTGTTTTATACCTTTACAAAGCACCCACCTTAGAGGTGGGGACCCCAAGTGACCATTGGTCACTTGATGAGGCCATCACACAAAGTCCCTCCTCTGGGAAAGCGTGTGGAAAACATCTTTAGTTTACAAATAGCATGACCTTGTGCACTATGTAGAGTGCTGGGAAAGAAATTCCCAACACCAAAACATGAGGCACGAATCGTGGCTACATATGACCACGACTGCAGCTCCATTCAGGTGCTGCCATATGGTCCAGGCTAATGTGGGAGTGACTTTTCCCTGTCAACCCCTTGCAGAAAGTCAGATACACCATCACTGTGCAGCATTTCAGGGTGGGCCAGGGGAGTGGAGGCAAAGGAAAGCCAAGTGCCTGGTACAGACTGTGGCTTTGTCTCACTAACAGGCCAGAGATAGCACTGCAGACCAGGAGGAGTGGATAAAGAAAGGGCAAGGAAAGGCAGCTTGAAGCATGAGAGTAGCTGGAAATTCTCCCTTCTTCATGCAATGACTTCTTGTTGCCTGTTTGCCTGCTTGCTTGCTGCCCTAAAAGAAACCAGGCTGGAAGAAAAAAAGAGGAAAAAAAAAAAAAAAGGAAAAAAAAATAAATAAAAAGGCAAGCAGATGGGGAACCTTCTCCTTCTTTGATAATTGGCCTTTTTTAGACACAAAAGATTAAACCCTGCAGCCACAAGACCATCAGTTCTGCTTGTAGTTTTTCCATGCACTTTTATTGTGTTTCTCCCTAGATTTTAAATATATTTTAACTAACAATCATGTCAGCAAATTAAACCATTGAGTCTCAGTAATTATTGCAATAAATTCATTCAAAATTAGCGATTCCTGCAATCAAAGACCAGTTTCTTAGGCCATTAACAGCCCAAAGCGAAGTGACAATCTGGTTAACTGCTGGTAACAACCTATTTCATGGAGGTTATTGTTAACATAAATGCTTTAGTGTAAATCTGAGGGAGGTAACATTGCTGAATAAATAGTCAGCTTAATTCCTGCAAAAATTTATAGGATTAAGTGGGCAATGGGAAGAAAATTAAAAAAAAAAAAAAAAACCCAGACAATTAAAACTGTATTGTTGGCGGGGGGGCAGAGTTAAATGTAAGTTAAGTAGAAAAAAATATCCTCTAGTTCTTTTTGTTCTGTGGTTAATCCTTCCAACCCACAGGGTGATTTATGTGCCAGAGTTGAGTAGCTGCACCTGTCCCTTGGTTTGCCCCATCTTACATCTGAGCCCAAAGATGAAGTGAAACTTGTGAAGTTTTAAATAGTGAAGAGCTCCAAACTCCTCCGTGTGGAGGATGGGTTCCTCCAGAAATGCTCTGTGCTCCCCACAGTGAGTGCATGTCCAGGGTTCCCTGTGCAGGGCATGTGCTTGGGAGGCAGAGGGTTTGGGTTCTGCTCCTGGGTGTTCCTTTGCAGTGCTCACCCTCCTTTGGAAAACTTTCCTCTGGGAAAAAGTCCTGAGCGTTGTGAGCTGTAACTGTGGTAACTTTGTCTGAGTTCCAAAATGCCCTCTGGGGGTCAGAAAGCAAGCAGATGGAGCTTGGAGTGAGAACTTTCTGGAGGACATATTGCAGGACCACATGTGCATAAAATCAGTCTCCTCGAGGAACTGCTGGTCTGTTCCAACGTGGTTGTTTGCCTTTGATCTTCTTCAGACCCATGTGTTTTCCAAGCAGGACAGCAAAGCAATATGAATTTGAGCTTGTTTTATTTCTTCAGTCTGAAGATCTTTAATATCAGAGGGTTTCAAATAAGATATTTTTAACTCTGCTTCAGTTGAATTAAGGTAGTTTTGGGTAGAGGAGCTATAAAACATGAGGGGTTTTTTTTTTGATTTTACTCTGCGGTTTCACAGATAAGGCTAAAATATTTCTGTATCACCAAAGGTCCCAAGTAGGGCAGTGACCAAGGTGTAGATATTGATGCTGTCAGTGAAACTGCAGAAAAGGCCAGACTGAAATGAGAGAGAGCCCCTGAATGAGAAGTGAGGAGACCTGGGTCGCCTTCTCCTCTTTCCCGGGTTACTTTGAGGCAAAGTGGGTCGATAATTCCTGACACTGACTGAAAGTGGGAACAAAACATAAATTCTTGTTGACTTAATTTGTTATTGAAATCTTAGTCAATAGTCATGAAAAGTAAATGATCATGTAGTGCAATATTAGATGTCTAACAAAAGATTAAAATTCAGGTTATCTTCATTGACTGAGCTGGGACAGTACCTGAAATAAAAATCTATGAGTAGATTAACATGTTAAGCAGTCAGTGAGGTGTTGGGTTTGGTTTTTTCTTTTGTGATGAATTTGAGTAGTGAAAGATCTACCAGGTTTGTTTGGTTGGTTTTTTTTTCCTGGTTTTACTGTGCATCACAGCTGCCATTGCTAGCCAGCTAACAATTTCTGTACATAAAACAGACAATAGATTATCATGTTACTTGAGCTTTCATGTCAAAACCACATTCATTTTCTGAATCACGTTCAATTCATCAACCAATATTTGCTCAAGGGCTTTTGCCAGCTACAATGTATCATTTTAATATAGTGTTGAACATTGGTTTTATTCTAGAGGTTAAATTATTATTATCTTGTTATTGTTACGGTTATCATTTTGTAGTTGTTATAAATTCTCTTTTTGGTTCGTATGCTTCCATGTGCTGTTTGGGGGGTTTTTTGCAAAGGTTGCTTATGTGAGCCCCAATCCACCTCTTAAAAAGATGCTTAATGTTAAACACATAAATAGTCATACTTGATGTCAAAGGAACTAACCCTGTGCATAAAACTTTCCAGCACTTTGCTGAGTCAGAACCTCTATGACCTCTCAAATGAAGACTGACTCGAATTAGCATTTAAATTGGGTGCAATTTGTACTAATGCACTGCAAGTCGTCCTCCAAAGCAGAAGGTTTCTGCAGTCATTGAAAAGGCAAAGGCAGCTCTTCTGTTTTCACTGCTGTCCCCTTGTGGGACACCTTGGAGGGCAGCGCTGGCTTCTCAGTAAATAAAATGCAGAGCTTTGTGCTGGGGAGGATTAACCAACCTTCTTGAAGTGCAACTGGTTTTTCTCCGTGTCCCAGGAGCAGCAGCAGCAGCAGCAGCAGCAGCTCAGTGAAGAAGGTGACAAAGAAGAGAGAAGAGAAGCTGTTCCCTCCTCCCTTGTCCCCACTCTTGGACGACCCTGTGCACCGGCGGCACAGCAGTGACAGCAGCTCCTTCAGCCAGGAGCCCGCTGTCACAAACACCTCACAGACCAGCAGCTCCTCCTCCTCTGCTTCTAAACACAGAAAGAATGAAAACAAATCTTCTTCTAACCCCAAAGGAATCTGTGTAAGTAACCTGCCTCAGTTGGTGGTTAGTTGGTTGCCTCAGTTGGTGGCAGCGGACAAGATGAAATGAAATTAATTCAGCTTGATTCTGTTGGATTTACTTATTTTTTTTTTTTTCCCCCCCACACAGTATGTATTTCTAAATGCTTTTGTAGCCCCACTCAGGGGGAGTGGATCTTTGCAGAGCCAGGCATAAAGAGCTCTTGCAAGCTCCATTTTTAGGTCAGCATTAGGCACCTACTTGGTGTAGTCTGTCACTCCCTGAAGCACCTAGACCCTGAGCCTCAGAGAAGAGCCTTTGCACCCATCAATTAGCTGCAATTAGTCCCTTAACTCTGTAGCTGCAACACTCACATTTTGAAAATAAAACTTCCAGAATATCACCTGAGTAACTACCCCAAATGTTCAGCCAGAATAAAGCACTGTAGTTACACTGAATATTATGGCCTAAACTAAATAGACAATAACAATATAACAAAAAATTCCTGTCTGTAGTACACTCAGCATGTTAATAACCTTTCCCAGGTTTGCAGGCTCACAACAGTAAGGTTTATTTACACTTTATCTTCATTAAGTATGTGTAAGCTTTTAGACAATTTGTAAATAGGGGGGTTTTGTCCCCCCAAAAAAATGTCACACTGTTAGGGCCATCTCCCCATCAGTTGTCCTCACAGAGACAGTTCTTTGTTGCTTTTCACCAGATTCAGGTAGGGTTTTTTTCTGAAAACACATGAAAAAGGGCCAAAACTGCACAGAAAATTCACTAAAACAAAGTAAAAATTCACATTAGTTTGTCATTCTCTTTTTAGGTTAAACAGAGAAACTCAGGGTTTTGGCCCAATTTAGAAAACAGTCCTTCCTCTAGAGTTTCAAACCCGGCCTTACTTTATAGTATCAAACTGTATCTTAGTATCACTGTCAAAATTAAAAGACAAGAAGAAAATCCTGCCACAGAAAAGGCCATGCATAGCCCCATTTTTCACAGTTCACCACTTTGAGAGAGGTTGTTACCCTGCACTGCAATAGCAAAACTCACAAGTTGCATTGGATTGTAGGTGACAAATCACTTCACCTTGTTCATTCATCCCTGTTGCTTTCTGATATCATCGTGTCACTTCAAGCTGCGCCAGTAATACACACGCCTTCAACTGAAATCAGTGCCAAAATGAACTGCATATGTCAGCAAATAAACAGTGCTATGTAAACAGCAGGGCCTCTTCCTCTCATCCCAGCATCTCCAGGCAGATTTATCCTTGGTTAATCTATTATCTTGATACATGAAATATTTTTCCCCCAGAATATGTTAGACTTCCTTCCCTAGCTCATTGGTTCATCTGTAATTTAGTTTATCTGGTTGGGGACCAAGCTTGCAAGTTTGCAATTGCCTGATTTAAAATCTTCTGTTCTGCTTCTGGTTTTAATCATTGCAAAGTCACAACTGACTTCTGCTTTCCATTCTTCTTTCTGTAGCAAGAGTGAGGAAATTGTTCCCTGCTGAAATCCAAGCAGACTCTTCAGCCACATTAAGTTAGCTCCTAGTAATATAGAAAAAAAGGTTACATTAGTGAAGGAAGCTGAGTTTAGGTCTAGCCCTGGCCCATTAGGTCTCCCCACCCTTGCTTTAAGCAGTGTCAGTAACACCGTGGTATCCACCTAAAATCTACACCTAAAAGTGTCAATTTCTGAGTTCAGGTGAGAGCTCAGAGGTGGAGTCACACTCCCTCATTAATTGATTATGCTCATGTTGCACAGCAGGGAAGGGTGGTTTGGTGAGGTGACATGAAGGTAGGTGGGCTGCTTTGTGCCTCAGCCTTTGGTTTGTTGGGAAGGGTTTTTGGCAGGGAGGGTGAAATCTGAGCACTTACATCATTAGAAGGTGTTTGTTTGAGCTATCAGTAACTGAAACTGTGTTTCCTAGGAGGAAGAATCTCACAGTACACCCACAGCCAACACTCTTCTTGACACCAGCCATCTAGAACCAGACATCTGGTCTGCAATGCCAATGCTTTCCAATGGGAATTCTGAGCCCAGAAGACCCAAAATAACATTTGATGATGTGTAAGTTTTATTGACTTTGTGCTCTGTGATTGGGATTTTTGTGCAAGCAGAGGTCCCAGTGAAAGGGAATATCTTTGATTACAGTGCTGGCATTGGGCACCTGTGTGGATAGTGCTGCACAAAGGCACACACAGTTTTAATCTTGGCAAATGAACTGTTGTCACTGATTAATGAAGATTCTGTTGATAAATGTTTTCAGATCATGAACGTTGGTTCACGGTAATTCTTCTTCATTTTTTTTTTATTTTAGCCCTCTAATGGAAACTTCTTATACTTAATTAGTTTAAAATATTTTTCCTTTTCCTCTGTTCAGCACACATTAATAGGTCCTTTGGGCAGCCAGTTTCTACAGCTACTTATTTTACATTCTGGTCACCCATCATATCTCTGCATACAGCAGCTTCAGATTGATATCAGGTTAAGATTTAAAGAGATAAGAGGGCATATTTGTCAAAATTCTTCTTTAAAGCAGTCAGCAGTTTTTTCAAACAACATTTGTCCAACTACATGAAAGCAAAGACTTGAATTAATTGATTTTGTCTCTCTAGGCTCCACAATGCAGATTATTACATGCAAGAGGCTAAGAAGCTGAAGCATAAAGCAGATGCACTGGTAGGTTATCAGAGGGGTTTTTTGTCTCTTTCCACTGTGGAACTCAGTGTTAAAAAATGGACTTTATTGCACAAGATCTACTGACTAAACTGTGCTTCAGTTTGTGCTCCCTAAACACACTGTGCACAAGTTAAACCCTGAATGCCATTCCTAACTTTTAAGTATTTATTCCCCAAAAAAAATCTGCTTACAATAGCTGTTGTTTCTTCCAAGGGAGAGCAACAATCACGCTGTTTATGAAGTATGTAAGATGGTTTTATGAAAGTTGATGTGTATTTGAATTCTTTTTTTCCTATTCATTTTGAGCCTAAAACAGAAGTGTTGAAATATTCCATAGCAGAAAGACAGGCAAATCACCCCACACCCCATTATCATGTGGTAAAACTGTTTGATATTTCTAATCCAATTGTTTAAAATCTGAAACAATTCATTTTTATGTACTACATTCATTTTTTATTGCATGGTTTTAGGCTGATAAAGAAAGTCACAACACACTTATTCCCAAAAAATCTGGCAGTGACATAGTTCAATGCTGGGAAAGCTCTTTTGCTTGCTTTTCCCCTCAGATGAAATTCCAGTAAGACTGGCCTAATTTTGCCAAGTGTTTTGATTTTGATAAAACTACATAATCTGAAAGATTGTATTCTACCACGTTTTGTTCTATACAAAATTCTGAAGTGCCCTTAATAAAAGTTTGCTTTGTAGGGAGGGACTTTGCTCCTGTATGCTGCATAGGGTGCAGAACAGTGGCTCATTCAGGGAGACTTAGTGGAACTCGATTCCTCTACTTAATTTAACTAAGATGTCTAAAATGGAGTGTGGCCATCCACTTTGCCTCTCAAAGAGCTGGGTGATTATTCACCTCTCAACTTTATTATTTCTGGGGGGTTTGCATGTACATTCTGTCATTACACACTAGAGATTTTGTGCTTAGGAAAAAAAAAAAAAACCAAACAAAACAAGACATGCTATGTTTTTAAAAAGCAAACTAGGCAAACAAAAAAAGTCTCTCCCTCTGCTGTCAGTGAGCTGGAGGAGAGCTGACATTTCAAGCTGTCTGCTTCAGCTCTCCAGGCTCCCTTTTGGCTTGGGGCACAGTGTTTCCAAGTGTGTTTTCTGTGTGAGGTGGGCTCAGGGTTTTGGCCCCTGTTATGACTGTCAGCCAGGTGACAGTCATCCCTCCCAGCACGCCCACTGACAGGAGGTGGCCTTGCAGCTTCCAGCCAGCCACAGCCTGGCATCTGCAGGCTCACAACACCTCCCACAGCTGGCTGACCTTTAAGCAAAGCACACACGGTGCTGGCACAGGGCTGCCTGCTCCACGCTGGCAAATGCTTACAGAACCAGGCTGATCTCACTCCATCAGTTCACCTCCCTCTGCAGCCACAGCACTCACAAGGTGTTCACCCTTCTGCCCTGCCCTTAACCTGTGCCTGCAGGAGCAGGGCTGTTCCTCAAGCAGCACTGAGAGGAGCAGGCACAGCACATCCCACCCCTGCCTGTCACAGCCAGTTTGACAACCCGAGTGCCCCCGTGTGAGGCCATCCCCCACGATCAACCTGTTGGCAGGCAGAAATAGCCATGAACAAAGTAGCTGCTTTTTCCTTTTGCTGTTTAGATCTCAAGTCTTCTCTTCCCCTTCCCCTTCCCCTTCCCCTTCCCCTTCCCCTTCCCCTNCTTTTTCTTTTTCTTTTTCTTTTTCTTTTTCTTTTTCTTTTTCTTTTTCTTTTTCTTTTTCTTTTTCTTTTTCTTTTTCTTTTTCTTTTTCTTTTTCTTTTTCTTTTTCTTTTTCTTTTTCTTTTTCTTTTCCAGCTGCAGGCAAATAATCTCCATGTAACACATTTGGTGTGCAATCCGGTGGTGTTACTTGTCCTATGGAAACAATTGCTGCTGGTTACTTGGTGCTGACATGACAGAGCACAGGCAGCACTGAAAGATGTGTTGCAGTGGCTAGGAAGATAATGCATGTGACCTCAAAACGTGTCAGCAAATGTTAATGAGATTTGTGGCAGCAGCGTTTGCTGGGCTTGTAGAGAAAATAGATTTCTGGTGAAGGGCAGGACGTTCCATGTCTCACGGGAGTGACCCCATGGAAACCTCTCCTTGTCGGGGGCTGCACTCAGGGATCAGCTCATTTGGGTGGGCTGCTGCACTGGCAACTGGCTGTACCATCTGGAAGAGATCTTGGAGACCTCCCTGTGTTCCTGTCTGAGATGTGATGAGCTGGAATAATTCCACCTACGCCAGAGAGTCGGATCCCATTCCTGGCTCAAATTCTGGGTCTCTACTAAATCTGCTTGCAGCCAGATTCTTTTTTTTTTTCCCATACCACAAAAAGTCGTCTTTGGAAGACTTTTTGTCTTCCAAAATGAAGGGAATTTTTTTCCAAGTGAAAAAGGGAATTTGTAGAATATGCTGAGAAGCAGCCACTGGAATAGAGAGAGAACAGTCAGAAACATTTCCCTTTTTCTGATCATTCAGTTAATACCTGTCAATTATACAAAGGCTTTGTACGTGATCAATGCACAAGAGCAGCACTTGAAATTAAAGGTGGGCAGGGAGAACTAGTTATGGCTTAGAAGGAGCCACAAAGATAAGTGCACCATTATCTTGGACCAATAATAAATGTTATGCTTAATATGTTGTCAGAAGAGGCTTCTGTTTTGTGAATGGAAGCGTTTGCAGATGCATCAAAAATATTTTGATAGAGACACAGAAAGACATTTTTAAATTATTTAAAGTATATTGGGTCTCCTATATCAAATGCCACATTAGTAGAATTCTTATATTCAGCTATCAAAAACGGAAAATGTTAAATACTATTATAAAGTGCGTACTATAAAAATGTCATATATAATATTCATTACACATAAAAAAAGAAATCAGTATGTCTAAGTCAGTTTAATCACAACCATTATGAGGGCTAAAACCTCTTGCAATAAAATCCTAGTAAAATGAAATATTAAGCAGTGCTATATTGTCTCCTTTTTTTTTTCCCCCCTGCTCTTTTACTCATCATATAAGTGATGAGATTTTTTTTTTTTTCTGACCAACAGTTAACACAGACTATGACATCAGCCAAATGGCATGGAGTTGCTACTTAACCCTTGCATAGTGACATTCCAACTTCTTAGTTCCTCTGTCAAGGAGCAGTGTGGATGTGCACAAACATGCTTAGTGCCCTTTCTTGCCTGTGTAAATCCCTGATGTCAGTGGGCATACCCTGACTTTCCTCTGTGGAGCATTAAACCACATCCTACCCTGAAAAGATTCGGTAAAAAACACAGTCCCTGCCTTAATTACTGTCTGAAATCGTTCTCAGCTACCAGTGCTGCTTTGCTTTCATCCTAAAGCTGGTGTTGCTTTGTAGAATAATCTGCCTACCCAGAAATCCAGGCTGAAGGATTTTCTTGACAGTGTCGTTCCCATTTCAGCTGGAGAAGTTTGGCAAAGCAGTGAATTATGCTGATGCTGCCCTCTCCTTCATCGAGTGCGGGAACGCCATGGAGCGAGATCCATTAGAAGCTAAATCTCCATACACCATGTACTCAGAGACTGTGGAACTCATCAGGTTAATGTCCTTTCTGTGATCGTTTTCATCATCTCATTTCAGTCATAATTAGAACCTGCTATGTTTTAAAAAATACCATTTCGACGTATTAATGGTTTGTCCGAGGCATCTTCATCTCAGAAGTCATCATAATTAGTTCTTGCCATTTTATTAATGTCATGGAAAATTTATAATTGATGGACACTGCTTTTATAAATTATCCCCTTTAGAGGTTATAATGTGAGTGTTATAATTTGCAATATTCATAAAATTAAAATTGAAATGTAGTGGGTGGAAGTAAAGTATAGTAATTTCACTGTTTGGCAATGACACTTGTCTTTTAAAAGGTGTAGTTTTATAATTCAAAACATTAAAGGGAGTCTATCAGGATTTCTATTACAAACCCTGGTTTTAGAGGTTTATAACTTGGCTGTTAAAAAAGAGAAAAGCTGAAACTTGGGATATAAGATGATAGCCAGAGAGGAAGCTTCTGCATATATTGTCTTGAAAACAGTGGATTTTTAATGTTAAAGGAATGTGAACCAGCTGAATTAATTTTAATACAGTTTTGTAGACTCACAGGCTAGAATAAGGATGAGAGAGTCTGTACATACTAATAAAATGTCTGAATTATTATTCTAAAATCTGCTACTGCTCCTTATAGCTGTTTCATAGTGTTTGCTCTGTAGAAATAATAGTCTCCTGAGTAACTAAGTTTGCTTTCCTTGAGCAAATTATCAAAGTGAAATCAAGCAGGATTAAATTTACCTGTAAGTAGAACAACAGGATTTTTCCTCTTCACTGTGATGCACCTTTGCTTTCCCCAGTGTATGCTGGGAATATCCTTGTTAATGTCAGTGTAATTACTGGCAGTTTGCACAAGTGAAAGAAAAAGAGGCAAATCAAGCCCTAAATATTTGGTTTTTAATATGTCAACGGTGTTTTTTTTTTTTAACATGCCAGATTAGCTATTAGGGACTGCCAAGATAATGCATGTTTTACATTTTGAATAAGTGGGTATTTGCATAATAAAATGTATCGAATCTTAAGCTCTTACTCCCAGGTAAATAATGTGCCTGTTAAATATTTAAAAACACGGTTTTTACATTCTTCACTTCATAAAGGGAAGAAGAAAATCTAAAGAAATCACTCAAGAAAAAAAAAATGACGTTCACTCAACACTTGATCCATGTCAAACCCTGGAGAGCAGAGGACTTAGAAAAGGAGCCACCTGCCTCTGCTCTGCTGTGCCCAAATCATCCTGCAGTCTGACAGTGTGTCCTGAGCTACACAGCTGCAGCTGTGTGGCAGAATAAATTGTATTTAAAGAAATATTTTTTAAAGAAGGGAGCGCTTCCTCATAGGAGGCCACATTTATTTTTGGTGGGTTTTTTTTTAAGAAAAGCACACAGCCCAGCTGAAATCATTGCTCCTCAGTCCAGAAGTCTGACTGTTCAGAGTGCACAGACCAAAAAGCTTTCTTCACCCACGACATGTGAACCACTTAAACCAGGGAATGGCAGCTCCAGGAGTGGCTCACAGAAGGGCAGGACCTGCAGGGAGTCAGGGGAGGGCAGGGCTGTGTCCTGGGGTGACTGGCACTCCTCAGCACCAGCAGCCCTGCTGCCTTGCTGCCCCTGGCACAGTCCTGCTGCAGGCTGTGGGACAGGTAGACCATGGCATGGAAGCAGCACCTGAACTGCTTCTGGAACTGCTTTTGGCTGTGGAAGAATCTGGAGAACTGATGATAGTAGATCTCCAGTATATAAATAGCCTAAGTCAGGTGAGATTAATTCCACCACCTAGCACCAAAAGTAGAGTTCAATTCACCAACTGCTGCATGCAGTATCCTGTAACAGCCAGTGAGACTGATTTGTCCATTTAATTGCTGTCAGGGGTCAGACATGGACAAAAGGAGATTGCCCAGGTGAGCAGCAGGCTGTACAGGCTCAGTAAAACTCCATGGGCAAAGACATAATTCTTGTGGGCTGCAGTGGGTGCTGGATGTACCAAGTATGTGGCTGTGCACACACTTTCTCAGCATAGCTGCTGATATCAACATAGTTTTTTACTGTGAGATAACAAACAGAGGGAGATTTTTCTCACTTTTACTCCTCCCTTCATCAGAAGCACAATTTTTCCCCTTTTGCACTTAGCTGTGTCTGCCCTGGCTATCTGCATCAGACACCTATTTGTGAAAGCAAGTGGAGCATCAAAGAGATCGGGGCTATCACAGACCTGCCTGTCAAATGTGTTTTTAAGTTAATGGCAATGCTGAAATCCCAGAGAGACACAGATCTTTGTGTTTGATCACATTCACCCAATCTGACTGGAACCAGGGAAACCCAAGAGCAGGTGGGACAGGATGTGGAGGAAGCACTCCAGGCTGGGGCTGGGTGGTGGGAGCAAGGCAGGGGAGGGCAGCACAGCTGCCTGCACTCCATTGCCTCCTTGTAAATGAGAACTCATCAAGACTGCCTGGATACCTTAAAACTTTCTTATGCAACGCTGAACCCTATTACTTATTCTAACACAAGTACCTGTGAAATTGCATTAGGGCTCAGAACAATGATTTTATGCGATGAATTGATTTTCAAGAGACTAATGCATAGAATGGAGTGTGCTCAGTTAAAGGAAAAAAAAAATAAAAGACAGAGGAGACAGGAATACTCAATCCTTGATCATCCAAATGCTGGACAGCAGCAGTTAAATAGAGAGGGAAGACCAAGTACACAAGATTCACAAATTAATGAACCCAAGAATGAAAAAAGCTGTGAACGTGACCTTTCCTGTATGTAAAACCATTTTCTGTATAAAATATATTAAAAGCTTTGAAGAAGCATTTATGAGAAGGATTTTGAAGATATTATTCAAGCCCAAAGTATTATATGTAAAACCTTATTATACATTACTTCACACTCCAGTACATATAGGGCCAAGATCTTATGCTTCTGTTAAACACTTACCCCAAATGTTTGCAGGACTCAGCCTAGTTGGCTGGATGCAATATCATTAATATGCCCAAGAAGAGTTAACCCTGTTGGCCCAAAAAATTGGTTTGTGATTTTCTTAAGGCCTCCAGATTTTAAGTGATGATTTTAGTTGAGTTTTACATTGATCTATCTCTTCATTACAGAGCACTGTGACCAATATCTGTTGCAGTTGGAGAAGAATATCTGATTATTTTTTGGAAACATCTTAACTCTCAATTTCTTCTCTCTCACCTTTCTAACAAGGTATGCAATGAGACTCAAGAATTTCACAGGCTCTTCTGCCACAGAAGGGGACAAGAAATTAGCAGTTTTATGGTAAGTCCCTTTGTGACAATGAGAGAAGCAGCTCAAATCTTAAGGAGGACTTTAAAAGTACTGAATTACTTAAGCAGCTTACAGAAGATCATTATTCTTGTTTTCCATTAAACTATTAAAGGATAACTAATGGATTTCTTCAGCAGCTGACTAAACATTTATTCTTCTAATTTATACTCTTATCAAGATGGGATTTTAATGCTTTTGACCACTTTTCTTTTTTTTTTTCCTCTCCATTTGCTTATGTTTCAAAATGTAACCTTAGAACAGAAACTGCAAAATATAGGTCAGCTTTTTTTTTTTTTCTTTAACAGTTTATAGGTTTCATTAAGCAATGGAATTAACATAATCCTTTCCTAATTACCACAGCTACCGATGCTTATCACTTCTCTACTTGAGAATGTTTAAACTAAAGAAGGACCATGCTATGAAGTACTCCAGATCTCTGATGGAATATTTTAAGGTAATCTTTATTCTGTTTAATTTATTGATAGGAAATGAAACTCATACCAGCACTGAGAGATCTCACAAGTATAACTGCATGACTTAAAAGTCCCACATTTACCCTCTCCCCTGGGAAATGCAGGCAGGATGGCTGCCAGGGAATGGGGACAGAAGTGATTCGGGGGATTTTTGGATTAGTCACTTGATTCAAAGGACCACGCTCAGTAATTCTACAAAAATAACATTATTCTCAACACCATGTAATGTTTATGCAAGTTTCTGATTCTTCCAAGGCTTCAATGTGCAAGTGATTATGACCTGACCCCCAATGAACCATAATAAAGCAATTATTTAGGCTGTAGTTAGTTAAGTTTAGATTTTAGATTCAGTGAGATTTCCTGAAGCTTACTGCAGTTCCAGAGGTTTCTCCTTTTATTCCTGTGAAACTTCAAATTACCTTATCTACATCTTGAAGGTTTGCTTTTACCTCAAATTGAGTGGAGATCCGATGGTCATGACTTGGGGATGTTTTGTTTTACTTTGCCAAATGCTGTTTTACCCAGTGTAAGAATGGCAAATCCTCACTGTTCCTGGATTAGTGGAGAAATAGAATCTTTCTTCAGCTCTGAGGTTTTGATATTTATATTTCACTGGTTAATGCTGTTTGAAGCATACATTAATTCTTTTTACTTTATTACCACGTATTATTCTATAATTATGTAATTACACTGGCTTGTCAGCCCATCAGTCTTTTTTTTTTTTTTTTGGTGGTGTTTTCAGCCTCTGTGAATTTGTTCCAGGCTTTGACATATCAGTAGTGCAAAGCAGTCAAAAACCTCTAAGGCTGCAGTTTTTCACATTTTCATGGCAATGGGGATTAAATGGTAAAACTGCTGTAAAACTCCAGTGCTCTCATGGTAGTCCTGGCTGCCCTCTGTGTGTGTGTCTCTGTGCAAGTTCAGTAAAGTTAGTCCTGATCTTGTGCCTAAGTGGAGCCTCTCCTGTTCCATCAGGAGTGCCTCTGTTGTGCTCAGGGAGTTTTCAGCCAGGGATTTGCACAACAAATTAAATTTGAGCTACACACTCAGCATTTTCATGGAATGCATTCCAGCCGCTTCAGATTTTATCCAGGATGGATGCAGATTGTGCCTTTAAAAAAAAAAAAATAAAAAAGGATTATTAGACAAATAAACCTTTTTTGCAGAAATAATGATTTCTTAAAAAATAAAAAAATAAAAAACTATTAACTAAAAAAGCTATTAACTCTGTGTTAGTTTTGTATTGCTGCACCATGTTCTCTGTGTTCACTAGCAAGAATCTGTAACACAAATGAAACAGATTAACTGTTTGAGTAGAGTTGTTATTCAAACTTTTACACAACTTTAAACTGTGAAAAGCAGCCCACTGTTTACAGCAGAGCTGGGGAGGAATTTTTCAGCTAAATTGTTTTTTTATATTTTTCCTCACAAATGTCACTTTGTCCAAATTGAAACCATTTGTGGACAGAACTGGTTCTGATTAATTTCCAATTAAAAGCTTCATAGTTATACTTTTGACATTTCAAAAAAGAAAATAGCCATTTAATCATGAAAGAAATTTTGAAATTTAGAGGCAACTTGGAGTAAAACACCACTAAAGTGATAATTTTTTTTAATCGAAATCAAACCTTTTGTGATTAGAAAAACTGGCATCCTGTGATGTATTTCCTCTGAAAGTTTGAGGAAGATTTTCATATTTTTGAAAATGTGTTGTCAGTAATCATTGAAATATTTTTGCTAAATATTTTCATTATCAAATAACTGCTTCCAATTAAGATCTTAATCTTGACAGAGCTATTATTTGTCTCCAGGTACTGTTGGGAACAATCCCTGGGCAGGCGAAATTAACAATTTCAATAAATAAAACGAACAATTAACAATAAAACAAAATTCTTCTCCATTTCTGAAGGCTTTCCAGGGCAGTTTAAGATCTCTGTCCTCCCTACATAACACTGCATATGCTCTGTGCTGTGAAACACCCCAAGTCATGCTCACAGAGGATGCTCTGTGCCGAGCAGTGGCTGCTGTGCAGGAATGCCCAGGCCAGGCCAGTGCCGTGGTTTGGACAATGCTTTGGTCAGAAATGTTGGGCTGTGTGAGCTGTGGTTTAGAAGTCAAGGGTGCTGTCTGTGCTGCAGTGAATCTCTGTGCCTCCCATGCAACAAACCAGCCATTGCAGTAACCAGATGAGTGTTGTGATAACGTGGGTAATATTTTTGGCAGAGAACTTGTCAAACTTGATTGGATTTTCACTGGGCGTGCTGACTTCTCAGCAAGGGAGCTGAACGATTGTTTTCAGAGGGCACACCCAGATAGCCTCAGCCCTGGTACTGCCACTTTGTATGGGAACTAAGATACCACTCAGTCTGAGCAAGACTGGAAAAACCTGGGCTTTATTGTTGCTCGGCAATCTTTTTGTACAGGGTTTTACAAGGTGCTACACAGACGTGAAAGGCAGAATGAGTAAGCAGGTAAGGAAAGTCAATTTGTGCAACTAAAATATATACAAACAAAGACATTCAAGCAGATCCTAACTAAAATGTTTATTTATGCTACTGCCTGAATCCCAGGCCACTTTCCCTAAGCAACTTGGGAGGGATCAATTTCATTAAAGCATCAAGCCAAATTCTTTTTGTTTCTTATTAAAATACTGAAGGTCCCTCTAAAGATAAGCAGTCATTTGCACTCTGAAGAACTTACTTTGTAGAATAAGTTTCAGTGGTAATGAAACCACTTCTTTATGACCTGCATCTGCTTTTACTGGAATTTATTCCCTCTTCCATCAAATTTTCAAGCTACTGGTTGGAACCTACCAATCATCCACCAGCCACTTAATTATGGGACCAATGTGCAGAGCTTTTCTGCCCCATGCCCTGTAGCTCTTGCAATGAAAAGGGAGAATGTTGAGCCTTGTGTCATCAGTATTCATGTGCTTGCATCACCTGTATTTACATTTTGGTTTTGTACTTACAGAACTCTTCAAAAGCCTCACAGGCCCCCTCACCTTGGGGCGGCAATGGAAAGTGAGTATTTTCTGCTGAGTACTTCTGTCTGGGAACAAGTGGTTCCAAGAGGAGGGGAAGTGGAGTTTTTGTGCCCCTAAAGGCAAAGGACAAGTCATGGGATCAGTGTTTTGGGAGCTGCAGTTATATTTCAGACATGTAGAAACTGTTCTTCAGGGCTACAGAATTGATCATGCAGCTGCTGCCCAGGGCTCGTGGGGGTGAGGGGCTCCCACTGGGCTAAGTCAGATCCCCCTGTGAGCCATCCAGTGTGGGTAGGAAGGAAGAGCTGAATCACACCTTCATCTGTGCAAAGCCCCCTTAAGTCTAAAATCAGCCACGGTGGGTCTGTGCTGAGTTTTTTTCACAGTTTACTTATCAAGCCAAATGAAGGCCATAAAAATATCAGTTAATTAGCTGGCAAGTAGCATGTCACTTTAGGAAGCCAAAGTAAAGCCAGCCTTCATTGCAATGATTTTTCAATGATTCGTTCAGCGATGAAAAGACCAATGAGTATTTCATTGATATATGGTAAGTGCTGTTTAATAAAACTGGAGGTATAATAGTGGTGAAAATGTGAAGGCACTTAGTCAGCCAATTATCAGTGGCTTCATATTAACGTTAAAACACTCTCACCTCAGGTGTGAAGTCAGGGTAATGCAGTCATGATCTGCTGTTCAGTGGAGGTTGCATTGCTGCTGCACCCTTGCTTTTATCTTGCAGTGGCTGTTGCCAGCTGACAGACATTTCTCCTGCTTCTCTGTCCTGGTCACACATACAGATAGGAATAAAACAAAGATGAAGGACTTCACCCTTTTTTCCATCCTTATTTGAGTGGGCTAAATTCTAGGTGAAAAATGATTCTTGTTGATGGTCTCTTTCTGATGGTTCAGAGGAAGAAATGACTTTTAGACACACCAAGGAAACAAAGGAGGAGTTGGGGTTTAGCACACAAAGAACTGAAGTTTTCAAACAGACTGTGTTCTCAATCAGAGCAAAACCAAAAATTCCAGCATTTTGCATAAAGTGAAATATTGCCTCAGAGAATGCAAAATATTTTGGGCTATAGATATGTATCTATACACACTCCAAATACTGAAAGTTATTTTGAATATCTATGTATAGAGCTATTAAAGTATAGATTGTAACACAAACCAAAGTGATGAAATAAGAAGTCACTTGAAATAAAAACTGAAAAGATATTTTAACACTGGAAAAGCAACTGCTAAATTAAATTATTCATTATGTGCCAGTTTTTCCAGGCATTTAAGTGTCAGTGAATCCTTGTATTATAATAAAAATACATAAATGTTAACATAAAGTTTTAGTGATCAAATAGACCACTGGAGCATAACTTCTCTTTTTTTTGCCTTAAGAAGGGGCTTGTTCATAAACATTTCATGGACCAGAAGTTATCCTTTTATTCCTGTCCTATAATAGACCCCTATGAAGTGTGTGCTCTGCAGGTGATGACATCTCCCTCACTATTTAAAGGAGCTATTAGGTGTCCAGGATTGAGAATAAGTGGGTTTTGACTGGAGGAGAAAATTCTTGTCTGGCCACAAAGTAGGCAGCAGAAACCCAGCCTTCAGGTCAGCATCACTTCTAACATAACACCCAGCTGATCAGTCTCTTCCCACTAACTTTGGAGATAAGGAAGGAAAGCTCTGAAAGTGCACATCTCTTTCTTTTATTCAGAGCAGGAAGCACCTGACATGTGAGAGTAACTGAGTGACAAGGCCTTGTTATAACAGCATTATTGTGAGACCTGTGACCCAACACACAAAGACCACACAGTCCACACTCAGGTCTTGTGTCCCCTCTGTGTGGAGTCTCAGAAGAAAACAGCTCTCCAGCTGCCTCAGAGCTGCCATCTATCTCAGGTGGCTCCCAGTGGCTCCAAGGTTTGCCACCAGCCTGGTGCTGCCATTGGCAGCTTCTGCTCTGCCTTCCCCAGGGCTACTTGCTCTACAGTTTTCTCTTAATCCCCTTGCAAATTTTGTGTCAGAGGGGAAGAGAATTCACACACCACAGGAAAAAAAAAGACCAAACACCATCCAGCGTATAGCATCACTGGAGATGGAGCAGCAGCCTGGTGCAGGATGGGGGGACAGTGAGGTAATCTCAAATATTATTTTCAAACAAAGCAAAGTTTATCCATTGCCATGGAGTGTAGTCTAGTCAGGAGCTCAGATCCATCAAAAATCACAGCTTGGCTTGCTGGAATTTCTGCCTGCTCGTTTGAAAGGGTTGTGAACCTCTACAAAGTTGGCCCAGGTTCCATCCTGGCAATGAAACAAATTTTCCCTGGTTTCATTACAGAAATGTTTCCCACCTCTAGCGACAGAAAGCACAAAATACAGAGATTTAGTAGACTCACCACAGTAATAATGGCTGTGCACAACAGGGTAAATCCAGTGAACAATGTGCTTTATTTGGCAGAAGTGCGTCAGCTGGTTGTAAGTGGCTCTAACAAAATACTCTTGGTCTCCTCAGATACTTATCATTTTTAACTGCTCCCAGACCTAATCTAGTATAGTTCAGCTCTTCTGTGCAATAAAGACACTCTGGCAAGTCAGGTAACCAGGATGTTTTGAGACCTAAAAATAAAGCGTTTCTGCATTAGGACATGCTTAAACTCTAAGCCATAAGCTGGGTAAAAAGCTACAAGCTGCCAAATCAATGTGATCTCCAGCTCTGGAAAAGGGATATATGGCAGGAGCCTGTTGCTGAGCACAGGTAATAGCAGGGCAGTGCTGCAAAATCTGCAGCAAAAGCTGTTGCCATCGGTGCCTTTCAGCCCAAGGCTGTGCTGCCGTGTCAGTCTGTCCTGCAGCACCTCTGAAGTGTCAGCAGGTCTGTGCCCAGGCAGGGCCTTTAAAGCCAAGAGGCCAAACCCTTCTGTCCTGGGCTTGGGATCAGGCTCAGTGACTGAGCTTGATGCTGTTGCACAGCACGAGGCATCTGCAGCTGCTTGTCCAGGGAGGGTTTGCAACATCCCTGCCTGCAGAGTTTTGGTCTCTTTGCTTCACGCAGAGAGTGCCAGCAGTGTCTTGGCCCTGCATCTCAAGTGTATTCCACAGCAAACAGAATGCTTTTGTTTAGGCAAGTGCTTCCAAATGGGTGAATGAATTACATCCAGCTGGGGCTGGTCACCAGTGGTGTTCCCCAGGGCTTGGTGCTGTTTCATGTCTTTACTGATGATCCAGAGCCCCTTTGATCTTGAAGGGAATTGAGGGCACCCTCAGGCAGTTTGTGGATGACACCAAGTTGGGCAGGAGTGTGGATCTGCTGAAGAGTGGTTCTTCTTACTTCTCCCAAGTAACAAGTGATGGGACAAGAGGAAATAGCCTCAAGTTGTACCAGGGGAGGTTTCAGTTGGAGATTAGGAATAATTTCTTCACCAAAAGGGTCGTTGAGCACTGGAATAGGCTGCCCAGGGACTTGGTTGAGTTGCCTTCCCTGGAGGTATTTAAAAGTGTAGACATAGCATGTGGGGACATGGGCTGCTGGGGGGGACTTGATAGTTCGACTGGATGATCTTAAAGGTATTTTCCAACCTGAACAGTTCCATGATCCTATAAATTTTCAAAGAGAATAGCTGCTCTGTGAGCATTCAGCACTACACAGCTCTAAACAAGGGCGTGCTGTGCTGACCGCTGCACTGCCTGCAGCCAGCAGGTGATTCCTAATTGATGGTGTTAGAATTAAAGGAAAATCTATATTAGAACATTAGTGCCTCACAAAGTAGGTAACTTAAAACACTGCGCTGTGCAGAGCTGTGTGGATGAACTGTGGGCAATTAGAACAAATCTCCATAGCCTGAAAGAATCCTATGGAGATATTCATAATCCTACAGTACCCTCAGGTCCTAATACTGCTCTGCAGGGTGCTTTTAAGACTTGCTCTTTACTTATTGTGGTGGCTGTTTTTGGAGCAAACTGTCATTGTGGTTTCCAGAAAATACCTTGATAATAAGCCAATATTGCACATTGAGTGTTTTCTAACTGCCATTGCAGCTTCTGGCAGCAGGTAGAAAAATCATTACAGCTATGAGATGCTTCTTTCTCTGAAAGATTGCTCTATTTTTATGATAGATTTTTTTTTTTTTAAATAACAGGTTCATTTAAAGGGAGAATTAAATCCCTTTTTATTTTCAGTCATTCCCAGTTTATAAGCTGTCCTTTCTCATAAAGTCAGGAGGTACCACTGCATCCCAAATGCACTTGAGATTTAAGTCTGCTCCCCAGTCAAGGGAGACTGGGGTGCAGACTTGAACTCTCAAGTGGCTGTAGGATGGCAGTGAAGGGGGGTGCTGCGAGGGGGACTCACTCTCTCTCTCTCTCCCTCTTGCAGGAGCACAGAAACCCCCTCGCCCATGTCCCTGAGCCCGTCCCCCGTCAGCTCTGCTGGAAGCAGCGCGGGCAGCGCCGGCTCGTCCTCGGCGGGGACCATCACCATCCCCCAGCGCATCCACCACATGGCTGCCAGCCACGTCAACATCACCAACAACGTCCTGCGCAGCTACGAGCACTGGGACATGGCTGACAAGCTGGCCAAGGAGAACAAAGGTGCCGCCCTCTCTGCCTTTTCTGTGTCCCCTTCGGCTCCCCAGCTTTAGCTTGTAGGAGAAGGGAATACGGGTGACCTCGCCCCTGATGAATAACAGCTTAATTAACTGATAGAAAGAAGTAATAACTGATAACAGGATGAGTGAAATAAAAGGGGGGGTGAGGTGCTGAGGGGAGGATCATCCTGGAGGAGGAAGTTGAGGAGCATGAAGGAGAGAATCATGAAGCAGGGTCCTGGGGAGAGAGGAGCACTGCTGTGAGGTTGGTCTGGGTCTGCAGTCAGGGCCTGTTGCTAGAACCTGCAGCCACAGTCTAGCTGGGTAAAAGCCTGCAGTCACAGTCTGCAAACTACCTGCAGTCATAGTCTAGCTGGGTAAAAGCCTGCAGAGTCTGCAAACTAATCCCTGCAGTCAGAGTTCAGCAGGAAATAACCAGCAGTCAGAAGCTTCAAGGGAAACCTGCAGTAGGAGCTTGCTGCAGCTGGAGTCAGCAAATAGTTAAGATGATTAAGCCATGAAGAGGAATAAACCACGACCCTTTTTATGCTGTGTTTAACAAGAAGTCTGTGCCTCGGCTCATTTTTACCTTCTAATAGGAGGGCTCCTGCAACATAGCTTTCCCTCTGCTCTCTGGATTTGGACCCAGAACCACCACATCTAAGAGCACAACTGTGACAGCTTGAGCAAACAGACCAAATCTGCTTGCTGGTCGCTGTAGCCAATGCATATCTTCTCTTGTCAGGCACAGAGGGGGATGTGTAACACACGCTGAACATGGGGTTATCAGAGCAGCTGGCAAATAATTTAGTGAACACAAGCCCCAAGTGATGGGAGCTTTTAAGTCTGCAAATTCGCTCACAGTTTCAGCCTCTCGTAGAGCACCGAGGTTATTTTCAGACTGCTCTGTCAACGGGTTTAAGACTATTAAACTGCTAGCTAGGATAATAAGCAAACATTAGATGTTATGTTTATGTGGGGAGTCCGATTAGGAGATGTCCACTGAAAGCCATGACCTTGACTCTCCTATGATTGGATTGCAAATCTGTTTGTTTATTCCTAACAACAAAATTTAAGTCTTTACCACAGTCATTTCAAAGGAGTTTTGGCAAGCAGTTTGTGACTGGGTTCTATCAAGTATGGTAGCTGAGATGTAACTAAGGGATAAATTTGGCCTATTGTTGGCCAGCTGTGAACTTCCCCATGACAGTGTAATTATTCAGATTCCAGCTTTGGGCTTACACAAATCACTGAGAATGCTTCCTTTGACACTAGAGGTGCAGAGCCTAACTAGGAAATAGTCTCATCATGAGTTGGCTCATTCTCTTAAATTACAGTGAGATTTCAGATGGCCGACTTGTCCTGACAAATGTGCTTGCTGTATGCAGTTTGATCTTACTCCCATTAATGTCAGTGGCAAATTTCCACTGATTTAGAGAAACTGAGCTTGAGATTTATAGAGTTTTATGTCTGAATGGTGGGTCATAATGATCCATCCCTGGATGAGGAACAATAATAGAAGTTCTGTCCAGTCCTCCCCACTGCTTCTTGTCTTTGTTCACATTGATTAATTTAGTAGCAGTGCAGTCATTTTGGATTTTTTCCATAGCTGCATCCATTTTCACAAAATGTGAAAGCGATTCCCTGTCAAATGTAATGCAGAATGTTACAGTGGGAATGCAGAAGGATGCCCTGATAGGAGGAAGAGATGGTGATAATCTTGTAATTAGCCCTGTGTGTTGTGGAGTTGTTAAATGTTCTACTTGGTATTAAATCAAAATAGCTCAGGCATTCAGCCAGCAGACAGAAAATGTACCCAGCCACTGCTGTTATCAGTCCTAGAGCTGGATGAGAAAAAAAAAACCTGCTGACTCTCTTTCTGCATTTTCCTCCCTACTCTCTTCTTTGTTCTCATTTTGATTTACGATCAAATAAACCCAATTCTGCAAAGCCATATAGGAATACTCTTTATTCAGATGAGCAGTCCCTTTGACTTTACTGGGGCTGGATTCATGAATAAGGGTTTCTCACATGAGCAAGACATTTAAGGTTGTGACCTGTTCTTTCATATCTTGTTTCACAACCTGCAGATACGTTACAGGGAATGCAAAGTTCATGTTACTTCAAATTTCATTTAAGTATTATAAACCATTGGAGAGAAATCCGAGTTTCCTACATGCTATAGCACGTCTGCCTTTATGTATTTTCTGGAAAGATACCTCATTTCTAATTAAGTACTTGGTTTAAAGTTGCATGCTTAAACACAAATTGCAACCTGAAAAATTCATGGTGTAGCAAAAAGTGTGTGAGAACTGTTGTAGTACTCCACAGGTCTTCATCATACCACATGTGGGATTCTCTTTATAGAAGGATGTATTTCAGACACTTTGATGTGAGAAATAGAGCTGGATGAGAATGAAAACTGTAATTTTCTGTAATTGGCTGTAATTGTTTTAGTAGATGTCATCTGCACCTCTCAAATAATTCAAAGCACCTTTATCTAGTTGGCTGGAGCAGGACTCACCCCTTTCTCTGTAGTGATCTCCAGTCTACCTTTGCCAGTTGTCTCAGTTCTGCTGCACTGGCCTGTGGACTGGGGGCTTCAAAACCTGCCCTGTGACAGCAAACAGCACAGTGCAAACCCCAGACTCTGCTGTGAGTCCCAGGTCGTCATTTGGCCTCTCCCTCAGGAGCCTGGGCAGTCAGTTCATTGTAAAAGATGAGATTTCCCCCCATCCCGTCGAAATAAGAATGATGTCAAAACCATAAAAAACCACAAACCTGCAAAGAAAACATGATAAGATGAAAATTTAGTTCCTTAAAAAGAAAAGCAACAGAACCAACCAGATTCAGTCACTTTTGTGGGTTTTTTTTGTGGTCAGCTCTGATGGTTTCTGTTGTCTTGTGAATCACAGGGTGTGTCTTGCATAAGAATATGTCCTTGATGATCTGTCCTGAGATGGGTATAAAACTGTGGCCTCATAGCAATTACCTCTGGGTCTTACTGCTGTCATAAATGTTCCTTGGGTCATGCCCATGCAGTCACAAGAAATTTCCTCCACGTTGTAGGAGCTATGCAGCCGCCCCTTGTCCACGGCTGTCAGCTTAGGTTTTGTGCTCCTCTGAGTCTGCCTGCACGCTCCCAGTTTGAACTTGACTCATGTCCAGCTGGCTCAGAGCAGCAGACAGAAGCCTTTCTTTGTCAGCCTGACAAAAGATGTGCCATTAAAATAAAAATGCATAGCAAGAGGGAGAACAGCAGAACTGTGACCTGCCAAGCTGATCTGGTTTGAAAAGGAAAGCAGGAACATACTGCCATGTACCTCTGGTGGAATTTCCCCTGGTCCATAGAGTTGAGAGTGTGGGGAGAATAGGTGGAGTTTGGCATAAATCTGCATCTGTAGCAGGCCAAACTAAGCTGCAGATTTCCCAAAGCCCATGGGACAGTTTATGTTGGAGCACCTGAAGTGGTGTTGTTCACCATCCATAACATCAGACTCTCTGCTGACTTTACAAGATCAGATCATTTTTTTATGCTTCTGAAGAAAGCAGGACTTCTTCCCTACAGTAGAAAACTATCAGCTCTGTAGGGAGCAAGACCTGTTCTGTCACGCATAAATTTATTAAGTGGCTTCTGTGCTTTTAGCTTTTTCAAGAAATGTTAACCTGAAATTAGGCTTTAAGGTGAATTCTCAGTGTTTAAAGCAATTATTGTTTATTTGAGCCTAGATTGAGATTCTCTAGAATGCAAGCAGGATAGTGCATTATTTCATTTCAAAATGTATTGATTTTACACAGGAGGAGGGGAATGAAAGACAGAGAAAGGAAGATTAAAAGTAGCTGCTGGCTGCAGCATCTGAACAGCACTGGTGCTAGCCCTGAGCTCTCATTATGCCTCCAGCCAAATCACTTTGTGCTCTGATACTGCTGTAGCTCCCAAGCTGACCAGGGTCAGGCTGTCAATACTTGGATAGAAGACCTCAAAGCAGCACTTACTCGCTGAAGAAAGTACTGATAATGATTTTTGTACCCAGCATCTGCTCTCCTGAAGTGCAGCCAAGGCAGGGCTGGCTGGCTCAGTGCACTGGATTGCAGACAGGGTGAGAATGTGAGGGCTCAGCCATTCTTTACTGTGATTGTTGGTTGTTATCTGAGCTCTGAGGGGCTTTAACTGAGAGCAGGTTCCCACTTGCCTAAATATAGTGTAAGTGCTGTATATGTGGGAATGGCTGTGCCCCAGCGAGCATAAAGAACTGTGGGAGAATACAGAACACAATTCAGTTCTTCATTGACAGCAATTAGGAAAGCTCTGTTGGCCCTAACAGGATTAGTCTTTCACCCAGAGAGCATCTAACACATGACATAAAGTAAACTGGTGTTTCCCTTCCTAACTGGGGCTCTCTGTTTAGTGACCTCCTGTTAACCCTTCCCGACTAGGAATCCCAGGGTTGGGATTCTTCCCTCTCAGAGGTTCTCGTCTCCAAGGTGTTATTTTCATGCTGTGTTGTCTGTCTCCTCTTCCTCCCCTGCTCCCATCCCACACTCATCCTCTGGGGCCTGCAGCTGCAGCAGGATGAGCAGAGGGCCAAAACTGCTGCAGTGTCAGTAGCAGAAATTAGAGGGTGGGGCAAAGAGCAGGAAAGGTCTTCTAGTCTGGAAAGATCCAGTCTAGTCCTTCATGTCTGGGAAAGAGTACAGCATGGAAAAGTAATGCAAGATTTCACTGCCAGCTCTTTAAATCATACAGGCAGCAAACCTAATCTCAAAAAACTGACAGTGGAAATCATCACAGTTAAAGGAAGACTACTGGCAACCACTCGCACCATCCTGTGGTAGACTTCCAGCATGGATAATCTGATTTGGTTTGTTACAATATATTGTTGCTGTTTAAATTCTTTCTTATGGACCACGTGCTCGTGCGCACAACTGTTTTTAGGCCTCGCTGAGTTCCACTGTGCTGCTTCTGAGTGGGAAATCATGATAATAATACCTCTACCTCTGTGCCACTGCCTGAAACAATTGTTTCTTGTGTATTGCAGAGTTCTTTGTAGACCTGGACTCGGTGATGGGACCCTTAACACAACACAGCAGTATGACCAATCTGGTTCGTTACGTTCGCCAGGGACTCCACTGGCTCCGCACCGAGGCTCATTTGTTGTAGTGACTGCTGCCCTGCTCATGACATCCCCATTCTTCTACCTCTACCAGCGCAGAGACGATCACTGGTGGAACTCCACTCATTTTTGGAAGTTTATTCATGTAACTTCATTTTTATTGCCTTTTTTAATATCCTATCTATTGGAAGTAGAAGTCACCATAAATGAAACTTATGACTCGAGAGCAGTATGTGTTGTACCATCTAATCATTTTTGACAATTTTCTATGCCTTGTGTCTCCTGGATCCTGCCATCCTTATGTGCTTTATGGAACGGTACATTCCCTGCAGTATTGTTTTAAGTCCATGCTGCCTTCAAGTGAAAACAAAAAAAAAAAACAAAAAAAACAAAAAAACAAAACAAAACAAAAAAAAAAAAGCACTTTGAGAAGATATGGATTCCTGAGAAATAGTACAAAGCGTCTTAAATATTTGAGGGTATATATGAGAAGTCCCTTCTGAAATAAATTAGTAGAAGTTGTAGCTATTCATTCAAAATCATCTTCTGAACCTGAACCAAGCTTTTCGACGCTTAATTCTGGCATCATTACCTGACTCAGTACATTCCTAAGATTTCATGCTTCCTATAGGTTTAATCTCTAAAAGAGAACGTTGAATATCTTACAGGTACATAATGTAAGATCACCAAAGGTGTTAAGAGGTAAAAGGTTGAAGGAATGCCTCATTAAAGAATGATGACACACTATGCAATGAGGTTTTGATATTCCATTCTTCCTGTTTATTGTTGGCTTAATAATTTCAGTAGGCAGCAGAATTTATTGCAGTTTTTAGGCAGTTTCAAAATATTAGCTTTCTTAGTCTTATCTACCATTCCTATACTAAATCTGTGAATTTTCTTTCTGTTTTACTGTTTAGTCTCAAACAAATACTTATCCAAATTTTTCCTTCATAGAACAATCTCTCCTTGCATAGTGACTCACTGAAAGCAGATTTTAACAGGACTGCTGCATTCTAAGCATTGATATTGTATGTAGAAGTCCATTAATAAGTGTATGCAGATTCTTCATGAACTATCTAGAAGTTTAACTAACCAGCTACTCTTGAAACATTATAATTCCATGTGGCATCAATTTTCACCTGTTTTGTTCATTTCAGAGCATTACAAGCAGTATTATCTTGCTATCTTGAAAACAATGTCAAATTAAATAAAATCACCAGATTTACCCAAAAGCAATATAACATTTGTTTAATAATGGCCATGAATACTTCAGTCAGATTACCTTTTTTCCAAGCTCTGCATCTGTTTACCCATGCTGTCATGTGTTGGACCATTCCTCTAATGCGTGAATAATAATGAGACAATTCAGATAGAATTTCAAAGCAATTGTGAATAAATGGCACCATTTCACATTTGCTCTTTCCTCTTATTTTTTTTTTTTTTTTTCTCCCTGTTATAAACTGCGCTGCTCTTCTGGTGCCACTGCAAGAAGCGCTGGTGCATGAAACAAAACAAAATGAATTTATATCAATAATTCACAAGGCTTTAAATGGTCTCATCTCATTCTTGATATAACGCCTGCATACCTTACTGAACTGTAAATTCCATTTCTATAAACAGAAAATGCTCACAGCAATGTAAATATTATTCTGTCTCATCTCGTTGAAATAATACAATATGTGTATTAAATGCCATCCAGATGTTAGTTAATTGCAATTACCTTCTGCTATATAAACCTGTGTATTCTTTAATCCGGTGAGTTATTGGATTCTACTCACTGGGTTATGACCAGATAAATAGGACAAATTTGCATTTAAAAGGTTCAGACTGTTAAGGTTTTTAGAGCAGGCCTCAGATATTTGCAATAAGAGCAGTTTAAGGACTCTGCCCAGTGCACATTTAAGACAAACATTTCTGTAGCTGTTGCATATTAGCTCCCTGCAGTACCACCTTTCCTTACAAATCAATCATTCCTAACGTTGTGTTTTGTTCCACAAGGTTGTATTGCAAACAGAGCCAACGTGCATCATTAGAGAAATTATCCAGAGTAGGGTTTTCTGCAAAGGACGTTTGCAGAACATGCACATCCTGTGTTATCTGCACATTCCTGTTCCTGAAGTGGTTGATTCACCCTTATCTGTTCTCTGAGGGTTTCAGTAACACGGCTGAAACCTGAATCTGACACATTGGTCACGCCAACTCTGGCCCCAGTAGCTAATGAATAAAACCATGGCAGTGAGAACTGTTCAGAAATGTAGATGAATGGTCAAGGGATTTTTAAAGAAAAAGAAAACGAAACATTTGAAATAATTTTTTTTTAACAGGTTGGGTACTTGAGATGGAGTAAGGTTGGGCTGGTTTTGTCATGAGCCAGAGTTCTCCATTCTTTCTGCAAGTAACTGTTCAGTCTAGTTAAGTGCATTGTCATCACTTGCTCCTTTAATGTAGATTGAAATCCAAGACTTCCATGCATTTACAAGGGACAGTGATGTCTTGAAAGACAGTCTTCAGACACAGGACCCTTCAGAGTTTGCTGCAGTTGCTCAGTGATCACCATGTATTATCTTTCCCCTGTCACTTGTGGTAAACAGGCTCCTATCTCTAAATTTACCCCATGTTCACACTCTTTTGCTTGAACAGCTTAAGGAATTAGCCCTCCTGATTTTGTATCCTGTGACTTGGGTTGAAATGTCTGCTGAATCAAGGGCATGGTGATAGTAAGTCCAGCAGTCAAGTCTAGGATCACAAGCCGACTTACTGTTTAGCAGTCTTGTTTCAAAAGCAGCTTAGAAACAAATTAAATATGGAGAGTAAATTATTATCTTATCCCTGGGGATGATGCTTCTTTTGGGTTAGTTATTAAGGATTATTGCACTTTTGCAGGCACTGTATTCATCTCATTTCAATTGCCAACATGTCATCTTCGTGGAATCATTTTTACCCCTTAAAATATTACTTCCAGCAGAGCTAATCAAATGAGATTGTTTGTTTGTTTCAATCCATGGGGAAGCAGCATGTCTGTGCTTGGGCATTTGCAATGTCTGCACTTAAAACTGCCTAATTCAGGCTTTCAAATTCATGAACCAAGCACCAAAAATTACAAGATTGGCTTAAAATTGTGGTCTGGTTTTGTTATTTTTTATTTTTTTTTTTTAATAAACTCTTTGGTTCTTGTACTGCCTTCTGGATGCCGAGCTTTGGGACTGGTTGCATGACACATTTTCAGGCATTTTACAAGCATGCCAAGGGCTGGAACTGACACATTTGTTTTTAATAGTGATAAACTGGAACAGTGATGTAATCTCTTGACTTTTGTAGCTGGATTTAAGGACACCAAGCTTCATAAAACATTGCCAGAACTGACAAGACTGTCATTTGTAGCCCGTGCCTGAGAAGGTTTGGAGCAATATCAAGAGTTCAGCAGTGAAGGGAGCAGGGCTGTAAAGGGCTAAACTCAGGCATTTTGGGGTGCAAGACCCAAGGGCAGCAAAGTCCTAAATGCTCAAGAGAGGCATTTACATAGCACTTAAGCTCCACTTCCAGGGCTGCAGCAGGTCTTAAGTATTTGACAATGTGCAGGCAGAATGTCCAGCTCCAAGTGCAGTGAACATCTCCAGCCATGGGATGTGTGTTGGGTGCTCTAGAGCAGGGAGCAGAGGGAAAGCCTCTTTGTGACAGTATTGGTGGCAAAACTTTGTGCATCTTGTAGCTTAATTTCACTTTTTCTTACAAGTTCTTTGGACTTTCAGTTATTTAAATATTCTCTCTGGGAATGGATTGCCTCATTTATAAATTATCTGCTTTGAAAGGTAGAGACAGATCTGTTGATAGTTATGTGGGGGATTTTAAAAAATAGGACTTGGGATCTTCATTCCTCCTAAAGAAACAAAATAAGCCAGTTGAATCTGGAATTTAATTTCCATGCTTTTTTAAATTTCACAGGTTTTATTACGTTCTTCTATTATGACAGTTTAGATTCACTGATGTTTTCAGGTACTTTGGAAAAAACTGTTTCAGTGAGTTTTTATCCTCATCTAATGCTGTCTAAATCCAATTATTAGTTTTGTAAGTGTAAATTAACAGATAAAAATGGGGCTGGTAAGGATTCTGACTGAAGTATTAACATACTTCATTACTTGGAGTTCAGGAGAAACTCCATGCAGCACTGAAGCAAGCCTATGAGTGTGAGTGTGTGCACACATGCGTGGATTTATGTGTGGATTTGCAGCAGAAAGTCCCTGTTCATCACTTCATAGCAGAGGAGAAAAGAGATGGTAGCTGTAAACAGAAAACACCCCTACCACTGCTAGTGGTAATGGCATTATTCAAGTGTTCCTCTGTAGTTTGTGCACAGTCCTGTTTGCATCTACAGCCTCTTGCAGACAATGAAGGTGTGGCAGAAAGTAGCAACAACTCTGTCATTTTGGTCCTGTGGTCCCTGTAGTCAGTGTAAGAACTGAATGTGCTGTGTCAACGTGCTGTTCTTCAGGTGAACTCATTTGCCATAGACCAGTGTCTTGAAGTTTTAAGAAAGACAAAATATTGAACAAGTCACCAAAGAAAATTAAGTTGTCGCTCTGAAGCAAGTGTAGAAGTGTCCCAACTGCAGGCAGGCTGCAGACCAGGGGGGTCTTTGCAAAGGGCCTTTCCCTCTCAGCATCTCCCTGACCTCACCTGAATGCACTGGGAGTGAGGCAATGGGGATGAAGATGGGAAACTAATCTACTGTCCTTGTGACATCTTCCAGCTTTACTTTACGTGCTTCTTCGTAAATACAAATAAAACAAGTCTTAATGTTGGGAGAGCTCAATTCCTCGGTCTCCAATAATCCTCCTGAACTTCCATGATATAACCAGAGCACACCAATGCATATTCTCTGTTGTTTAATGAGATATGTCTATATAGGGGCATGCTTTGCTTATATCACTTGGCATTTAGCCTAAATGTATAGGCTAAAAGCTATTAGGGTCTCCTTCATTACTGAAACCTCTCTGCCATTGAATGCAAAAACGTTCCTGCCTGACTTTCAGAATAGTCATCTTCACCCCAGTACCCTTGTCAGACCTGCCTTTGATGGACTTGGTAGCTTTCCTTAAGCCATTTTGTTTCAGAGATGTTTTGTCTTCCAAGATCAGTGATTCTGATCACTTCCCACCAGTTTAAACCTCTTGTGGTGGCTGCTGAAGTCAGGATAGGTTGTGTTCAGAACTTGTGTTCAGCTCGGGGGAGGACGTGGCTCCATAGAGAGGGATGAGAGCAAATTCAGGTGCAGATGAGTTACTACATGGAACTGGTGTCAGCTGAGAATCAAACCTGGCCTCATCAGGAGGCACTGCAGCAGAAATACTGTGATGAAAAGCTGTTCCCAGAACCACAGGGTGTGTAGTGACATGTCAGGCAGCTCACTGGCACTGTAATCATATTAGGCAATGGTAAAAATGTCAAGAGTGGTTTAAAGAAAGTGGGGCAAGCTGTTGTGGTCTGACATTGTGAATTTAAGCTGACTGTGCTTCTTGGGAAAGGGGACTTACTACTGTTGATGTGTCCTGCAAAATAATACCCATACCATGGTATCCTGTGAAATCAGAGTACAGCACCACCTCGTCCAGTTCCTCAGTCCACCTCAGAGTGCCACCTCATGTCACATTTCTTGTCACTACCCTGAAGTCACCATCCAGTTAAACCATAATTTTACTTTATTTTTACAACAGAAGCAAGGACTGAGCCCAAAGGCCCAGTGGCCACCTTGGGCAGCATTGTGTGTCCTGATCTTGCCTCCCCACTGGCTGTGGAGCCACACAGAGCTCCTGAGCCCTCAGGCCTGCTCTGGGTGTTGGACCACTGCAGGTCTGTGTGGTGTGAATCCCCACATAGCCCTGTCCATGTCCTGGGGACCAGTGCTGTGCCCAAGAGGGATCCCAGCCCCACGGCCTGGGTGAGCAGAGCTGTGGTTCTGCATTGCTTTCAGCTCTCTGCAGCTGCAGGTGGGCTGGGATTGGAGCACTCACTTGTACTTGCACTGTGTCTGGAAATGCCAGTCAAGTTGACAGAAGCCGTGCACAGGGTGACAGCACAGAACTCAGCCCAAACCCACTGCACACAGAATTGGAATTTAAATCGTGGTGTCCACAGAGCTTACAGGACTCCAACTGAGTCTCACTGATGCCAGCCTAAAAAGCCACGTGAGTGGACAATGCAGCTGTTTGAGACTCGTTTTCTTCTTTGATTTTAACTGAGTTCTTCTATCTGCAATCTCCAAAAGCTCTCTGTGCTAGGTATAAGTTTACTCACAGCTGTGAGAGTATCACCCTCTTGTAATACCATTGATAGCCCTAATTTCCACTCAGTTATCTGCTTCTCAGAATTCAAAGGAAGGTCAGATTCTGAGGTGAATTTCATTGTTTTATTGAACAACTACAATGTAACTACAATGGACCAAAATTTGAGCTGAGCAAACGTAAAGTAACTTGGCTTAACTGGTGGAATTCATGGCACCAAATTCTGCTGTCACATGGCATTAGTGCAAGTCTTACAGAGCTTGCTGGGTACTGTTTATCAAAGGAGAAGCTGGAGAACAAAAAATGGCATAGCCTTACTGGAGTTACGTGTATTAGGCCAGAACTTAAGTTGCATTAACCCAATTAATTGAAAGGAATTCCATCCATTTTTGTTCTGGCTGGGCACTCATCTCACTGAAAGTAGTTCAAGGTCTCTGGACTAGAGCTGAATAACTGCAAGCAGATTTGCTCTCCCTGTGTTGACTCAGCCCTTGCTCAGGGAAACAAACCACCATTGACTTCAGTGACAAGTAACAACATTTTATGGACACAGAGAAGCTTCAATCCACTGGCAGGAGACATTTGCCCTTGAATGTATGAAAGAACTAAATAGTGGATAGCAACAGAAATATTTTATTTATAACAGAGGTAGAGTACAAGTTCCTCAGCTGGTGTAAACTGGTGTAGGAGTACTGATTTCAGTGGAGTTAATCCAATATGCACACACCAAGGAGCAAACCTTCTAACCCCAGACTAATTTTTGCCAGTGTATCTCTATGCAGATAAACTCCCAAAGCTTTTATCATCATGCCTTTTTACTGATCATGCCATTGAAATGATTAATGTACCATAATCCTTGCCTGTGAGGAAATATTGTACTTTGCAAAGCTATGCAGTGTACAGCACATCATAAAATGGCTTCAGACCACACAGTCTGGAGACACATTACCAGAAATGAGATGAACAGAGCAACTTTTGATCTGATGTCGATGACACCTCACTCTGCACTTCCACAGCTGAGTTTTTCATACAGACTGAGTGATGGCTGCATGCTTCTGATGACTGTGGGCCAAAGCTTCAGCTGATGTGCCTCTAAGTAGCTCTGTGGATGTCAGTGCTGATTTATACCAGCTGAAAAACCAGTCCTCTCCCTTTTCATACTGTGCTGCATGTCCTAATGCAGCTTTACAAAGGCACGCTGAGGCTGAGCATATATTGAACAATTCTGATTCAGCACCAGATAATCCCTGCTAAAAAAAAAAAATTGGAGGGTAATTTCTGCCTGCTGCCTAGGCTTGCATATGTTTTGGTTTTAACTAAAGGCATGTTGCAACTTCATTACCTCCCAGTTTAAATATTTACTGGCATCAGCGTTGGCTTGCAGAGAAAAATGGCAAATAAATTCAAGCATGCCATAAATGCTCTCAGTCTAGAGATGGAATCTGTTACTTTCTTTCAAAGACATTGCAGCAGGCTAAAGTGGTTTTTCTAAGCCAAATGGGTTCTGTACATTTAGAAGTCATGGCAAATATTTATCTAGGCCCAGTTCTGCTGTTCTTCCCCTGAGCATCCTGGTCGGCAGGTTGCTCCACTGAAGTCCACAGAAGTAACTGTGTGAATTGGTGCTCAGCACAGATTGCAGAAGCAGGCACTGAATATGTTAGGTTGCTGCAATCAGGGGTTTAATTTTAGCCATATGTATCATTTGAGGACACTTAAAAATTATGTACGTTTCATCCAAGCTGACAGTCCTTGTATCTCCATAAAATATTGTATAATTTATTCCTGTCTGTATTTTTGACATCTCTGGATTGCATATCTTCTACTGAATCTTAAATGCTGGTGGTTTTTTTTAAGCCCACATTCAAAAGGTCTAGGACATGCCATTGCAGATTGTGAAAACAAGTCAAGGATCTGGTGATGTTTTGCTTTGGTTTTGAGCTCTCCTTTGGTTTGTGTTTTGGCTTGGCTGTGGTACTCCCAGAATTTTTGGAATGGCTCAACTCAGTTCAAGTTTCTTCCTGTCTTTTGGGGGAAAAAAAAAAAGAAAAAAAGGCAAAATACAATTGAGGTTCAGGAAAAGCAATCCTGGCAAACCTGGTGGGTGTTTGCTCTTCCTAGCTGTCCAGATTTTTTAACCCTGCCATGTTGGGAGTAGTCTAGTCCGTGGGTTCTCTCACCCACCATTTCTGGCTGTTGTGGCAAATACTATTTTTTTTTCCTTTATTTTTTTTTTTTCTTTTCTTTTGTGTGTGTGTGTGTGCGTGCGCATGTATAATTAACCAAAATATCAGGAAAAATTATATATGCTTTCTTCTGGTTCCTGGAAATAGAGCAACATTATGACCTTATGGTCTTCCAGCAAAAGTCAGATTTAATTTCTGCATTGCAGTGCAACTTAATTAGCTATTGGAATTAGATTATGGTTTACTAAATGGCCTTTTACCTTATGTTCTAATGTTCTTACTTTTTTATTTACTATTGAAGTAGCCTCTTTTTTTTTTTCTCATGTGTGCAAGTATCATATCAATAATCATTGCAATTCCACAAGGTGTCTTTGTTCTGAACAAGCATGTTATTCTTGTAAAGTTTTAAGTATAAGTTAAGATGTTTTGTACAGACCAAGGTAACTGTTAAAATGTCAAGCAATTACTGAAATGTTGTATAGTTATAAAAGTTTGATTTCTTTTGCTTTATATGTATAAAATTGTATCTTGCCTGTTTTGCTTTGTATTTCCAACGTGTTGCACAATTATGCATTTTGTTTACATTTGTTCCTTCTTCAGAAAAAAAAAAAGAAATAACAGTAATACTTTATGTACAAACATTTTAAATGTACTTTTGTTGTTTTTAAACACAATGTCTCTGTATAAATAATATTGGTTGAACTGGTACATTCGTGTCTCTCATAGAGGGATTAATTATACTGCCAGTGCATTGAATTATTTAAAAAAAAAAAAAAGTAAAATAAAATTTTTATGAAAATGTAACCCATTTTATCACTATAAATTATTCTGTCTTCTGCTATTTTCTCATTCTCCTCCCAGGATACAATGAGTATGGTACAGTAAGTACTGTTTGTGGGAGAGCTGTCATTGGTTTTAATTTTTAATCAATGTGTTTGTGTCATTGCGGCGACTTAACATGACTTGATGTTAGGAAATAATGCAGTGCTGATACCAGCTGTGAGGTAACAGGATCAATAATGTGCTTTCCCCATCCCTGAGGGGCCTAAATCCTGTCTGTCCCAAACCCAACCCAGAGAGCAGAGGGGCCACGCTTCCAAGGAGGGTTATTTTGGACAAGCAGCCCAGGGCTCCAGCGTGGCTGTGATGCCTTCGGAAGGCTGACCTGGAACAGAGACTGGGCAGAGCTGGAGAATAAAGCAGAGATTTATTGAAAGGCCTTTAGGGTACACCTTGGGCAGGACAAGAGCCTGGCCAGGGCTGCACCCAAGGTGGACCCAAAATGGGCACAAAATGGACAAAGGGTCACCAGGTCTCACACTTTGATCAGTTTGGCTCCATTTGCACATTGGGGTTGAATTGTCCAATTCCAGCTGCAGGCTGTGAGGTCCCATCCTTCTTGTTCCTCCCTCCTGCCTTGTTTGTGCTTTGGGCTGAAAGTTGTCCTTGGTGTGCAGCAGGAACAGGATTTGTTTTTTGTGTCCCTGCTCTGCGAAGAGAGCTTACTGGCACTTAATATGAGGCTCAGAACTGCCCCCCTTGGCAGCACAGAGTCTAAAAAAACATGAAAACTAAAACTTAAGGCATCAACTAAAGTGGTGCCATCAGCGTCGCTGACCCTCTGCGCCTTGGTCCCCGCGCGCTTCCCTGCAGGCCGGAACTGGGAACGCCAGGTTTCCTATCAGCACGCCAGAAATAGCTCTGAGATGCAGCAGTGCCAAGAACACCAGCTCAGAAGAGATGTGAAGAGCTCTCTGGAGATGCAGAGCAGCGTGTGATGTGGCTGATGCTGTGCACAGCAGCGTTGCTGCTCGCGGGGCAAGTGAGGTCGAGGAGCCCGCAGGGAGGGATGACGCGCAGCTCTCCCGGCGCAGAGTCCATCTCAGGCTGCTGTCTCCAAGCAAAAGGAGCCATCACTGTGGTTTGCTCTGTGGTTTGCTGTGTGGCCCCTCACGCTCACAGTCCTGCTGAAAGCATTTCCATCTCCAGTTGCGTGCTCTGGAGCTGCTGCAGGAAGGCACGGCTGGGAGGCAGCTGCTGGGGACATCTCATCCCAGACACTGTTGGGGAGGGGGTGGTGAGCCCAGGGTGCAGATGGTGTCACAGAAGAATGCCTGGAGAGCCACCAGTAGGTGTTAGTCTGGATTTGAGGCTGATTATCTGCTGCAGTCTCCCTTAGAAGAGAAAGGTCCAGTAGCTGGTGCCTTCCAGCTTCTCAGCACCACTCTGACCTCATGAAGCAGCTTAAATCTCTTTGGTCTGACCAGACACTAAAGCTTTTCCAGTTCATCATCCCACTAGTGGGAATAGTTACCTGTAAAATGGGGCTGGGATGAGATGTCCCCAGCCCCAGTCCTTAGGCCTGAGTCACTTCAGAAGGAAATCTGAAATGGGGGTTTGGAGCACACTGTGTGCCACAGGTGCCCATTTTGTGTTCAAGGAGACAGAAAACATCCTCTGTGGATATCCCAGAGAGACGTCTTTTGGGTCAGCAGGAGGGAGGGTAGGCCTGATGCTTCGTGTGCCATTCACTCCTCCCTGAGTTCTTTTCATCTTCTGGGTGTGCCCAGAAACCTGCTTGAAGCTTGACTTCAGACTGGCAGCTCGTGTCATTCCCTGCATGTGTAACCTTGTAATCAGCTGTGAAGTGTTCTGTGATCCCAGCTATGAATGATGAATGGCTCCACATAAACCTGTGCTGTACAGCACTGTTAGTGTGACTGCTCAATTCAGAAAAAAAAAAAAAAATCAAAACCTCAGAACTTCTGGAAATAAAAAAGGGATAATTATCCATACAGCCAGTACATGGGATTCCCATAGGAGCAAAAGATGCCACCCTGCTGAGTAGAGGGAGAAATGTCTCCTCCAAGTATGGCAATGGCAGGGATAGTGGAAGATGAGCATTTGGATGCTCATTTTCATACACAATTTCACAACAACCTGGGGCAAGGTATTGTGTGCCCTGCTGCCCAGCCAAGGAGACATCTTCCCTCCCTCCCTGGCTGGGGCTCAGGCAATGGAGTAGGATGTTCTTAAGAGCTACGAAAGGCTCAAGTGAGAGAAGGAAGCACTACAGTTTGGCAGCCAGTTAAGATGATTTAACTGCACGACTCCCTCAGGAACGAGTCTGGCCCATGACAAGCTGCTCTAGACCACAGGATGTTTCACTGCCAGCACGAAAGACGAAGAGCTTGTGAAGCCTTATTTATATCTGAAAAGTCTGGCTGGAGCTTCCCGTGGTCCGCAGAGCTAAGGAGTAGAAAGCACAGCCCAAATACTGTCACTGAAAGGCTGAGGCTCCTCAGCCCCTCCTACACACGTGGTCCAGAAGGAAAGCAATGCAACATCCACTATACGTAACAGGGAGGAATTTCACTTACCAGCTGCATTTCAAAGTGATTTTAGATATCTTTTTTATTGAAAAAAGCACACGTGCATGGGGTTTTTTTTCTTTTTCTCTCCATACTGTGTCCACAGATTTGGAAAGACTTTTTATTATAGCTAATGTAAATGTGTTCAGCAAAAAAACACACACATCAAGCTAATGTTGAGCAAAGTTTTCTGCTCATACGAGCTACAGTAGAGCAAATTCTGCAGCACTTTTTTTCTTTTTAGGATTTGTTTTGGGTTTTGATATTTTAGGGGGTTGTGTGTGTGTGTGTGGCTTGGGTTGTTGTTTTTTTTTCTTGCAACTTTACATTTGCTCCCTATCAAGCAAGAGCTAAATAAAAAGGCTTCAAACCATCAATTTAACAGCAATCACCTATTTCAGGATATGCTGGCAGGGAATTATCTGCAATGAGAGGCTGCTTGCCAATCAGCCTTGTGAAACTCCATTGGCTTTATCTGTACCTGGGAATGGGTGTGACTCATTCAGTTCAGCACAGCACTCAGATCTCTAATGCTCTCCTGTGGTCTGGGAGCTGATCAGCCAAGAGAAACCTCCTCCATTTGGGTGTCCAGGACATTCCCAGTGCCCCAGGCACCACCCAGCACTGCCCAAGCCCTGAGTGTGAGCTGCTGTTCTGAGTGTCCTCCTGCCTGGTTCCACACACTCCTGGTGGGAGGCAGCAAATTTGCCACAGGGGAGCACAAAGGCTGCAAAATCATGACTGGGACTGGACATGTCAGAGGAGCAATGTGGCTGGGAAACTCTGACACTGAGAAACCATAGAGGACCTTGAAGGAAATACTTTCAAATTAAATACTCCCCAGCCAAGATGACATGATGTCTCTGGCTTGGACCAGGCTTTGGTGAGCTTCTGCCAGCTTCAGGCAGGGAGATGAGCTTCTCCCCAAGGGTTCCTGTGACTGAAGGTCACTTGGGTGTCCAGAGACTGGATACAGATATTTTCACAGCAGGCTCTTTTTCACATTACTCAGATAAAACCCTTCTTGGCTGCATGGAGCTGGTGTTGGCTCAAGGACAGACCCCTGTGCTGCAGACTGTCCCAGTTGTGGTGAGGGACTGGCCCTGCAAACCATCTAATTAGTTCAGTTCTAGGCAGGCAAGGCCTCCCTCAGTGCTCAGCACAGCAGACTGCTGTGCCATCGGTGTCCTTGTCACATGGGGAATGTGCAGATCCCCCAAGGCCAGGGCTGCCCCCATCATTATCCTGGCACCTGATGCCTCCTGGAGCAATGGGCTTGTTCAGCCAGTGAAGGAAGCTTTGAACCAGGACTTACCAGGTGAACTTGGTGGCCTGTTGGTGCTCAAAGTAGATGATCACAATGACTAAAAATCTATCAGTTTATGAACCAGGTCACCTGATCTCACCACAGTGAGAAAAACAGAGCCTAAGCCTAACTACAGGTTATTCCACACTGACTTAAAATGTCAAATCCCAGGGTAAGTGAAAACAGACTTGGGCCTTCATTTTTGTAACACCAGCATGAAAAACAGTGCAGCTGCATTGACCACTCAGGGCTCACGCAGGCGTAACTATGATTTCACTGTCAAAACTGGCATCTCCTGTGGTGAACGCTGGACTCTGGATCAACAAAAACGTCACCTCCGTGTCTCAAGGAGGCATTTCAATCTCAATCATCTCTGAATCAATCAATGAAGAAAAGCACATCTATGTTAATAATGAGGCACCTTGGGCCAGCACACAGAGCTCCCTGTGCCTGGCACTGGGGCTGCCCTTGTGCTGCCAGCCCATGGCTCAGCCCCCAGCTCTCTAATTGCCTCTGCCAGTGCTATCAGCCCCCCAAAGCTGCTGTTTGTCTGCGGTTCCAGGAGGGTAATTTATTACCCTGAAGAGCCTGACTCTTCTCCCCCCATCCATCTACATCCCCGGGTTACGTTGTTTATGTTAGCATAATCATTTCTCATGGAGAATGTCAATAAATGCTGGAGACAAAAGGAACACCAACACCACCACCAACAAAAAGCCCAACTGCTAAATAATTCCTAGAATGAGTTGTCAGAAACCTTTTATTTACTGATTCCGTGCATTTCATTTATTCCTGGCAGTAGGCCAACCTCTCTGACAGTTAAGATTTATTGATTTAATTGCCTAGGGTAACCATGCAATAAAATCATCTCAAAGATAAATTTTCATGGCACTGTGCAGCATTGAAGTAATTTTTCAAGTGCTATGGCTATATTTCTGCAGGTTACAGGTGCAAAATTTGCTTAAAGCAGAAATGTCTCATTATTGTAACCCCAGCACATGAGTGTGGTCCCTCCTGTGAAACTCATTTCCTCTTTTCCTTCCCCTCTCTCCTTTCCCTCTCTTTCTCTGTTGCTGTGTCTTTCTATACCTCTCTCCCTCCTCTTTTTTTTAAAAAGGTACAGCACAGGTCTCTCAGAAAACAGATTATATTTTCTTAATTGGTTCATATATTCAATGCCCAGGAGAAGAGAGGCTTCAGTTTAATTAGTAGTGGGCTTAGAGGTTATTTACAATGTTATATAGAAGCATTTGTTTCCAGCTGTGAGATGCTTTTTAACACTGAGGCCTCACAATGTAGCTGATTGCTGTTTGTGACATTATAGTTTATTGAATCTTTAGATCTTTTTATTTACACTGTTAAAGGGCTCATTATAGTTCAGAACAAGGAGCAAATGAAAATCCCTGATTAAATCCCAGGTTAATGGCAATGTGTCTGAAGTCAGAGATAGTCTAAACTTTTAAAAATGTGAAACATTTTCTTCTTTCTGATGATTTACTTGGGGAGGGAGAAGCTGCTTGGTTTCAGTATGGGATTTGATGACATATTGTTCTGGCAGCCTCGGCAGTTTCCTTTGCCAGGCCAGAGTGTTTGATTCACTCCCCTGCCCCGCTGAGGACATTTGGCTAAAGGGAGTTCCGAGGTGGCACCAGGAGAATGAGGGCTCCCAGCCTGAGGAAAGGGCAGCTGCCAGTGGCCCCCATGGCCTGGGTGAGCCATGCCAGAGCTGAGGCCAGCAGCCTAAATGTCACAAGACAAACCAAGGAGGGCTTCTGCTCCGCCAGCCTGGCCCGGGTGCGCAGTGAGGGCAGTGGAGGGCTGGGCTGTGAAGGTGCTGAGCTGCCAGCTCCCAGCCACGTCCTCAGGGATGTCCCTGGATGTGGAGGCCAGTGCACCTCCTGTTGGAGTCCAGGGTATTCCTCTGGAAACCCTGGACAGTCAGAGACCTGTACAGGGGGGTTTAAAACCTGTACAGGGGGGTCTGAGAAATGTACAGGGGGGTTGCAGACCCTGGCATAGACCCCAGACAAGCAAGGACCTCGACTGCAGTCCATGGGAAAAGTTACCAACACTACGGGAAGAATTGCAAGCTCTCAAGGGTAATAGAAAGTAGTNGGGCGGCTCGGGGCTTCCTGAGGACAAAGGGCGAAGAGCACCAGAATCTCGGGGGAACAGAGAGACCCCCCGAGAACCTCCTAGATCAGAGCACCTGAGGCTCCCTTGATTGGGACAAGCCCCTTCATGTCAGGAGGAGAAGCCGCTGCCTCCTCCCAGAGTTCTTTGGTTGTTATTCAAATGTACCCCAGTTGTGCCCTCCCAGCTGGCCCCTTGGCCTCCCCGCCCCTTCTCCCTCATGTGCCCTTCCCCTGGAATGTTCTCCCTTCCCCGAGGCCCCATTGGCCCCGGTTTGGTGCAATCCTCCGCCCCCGCTCCCCCATTGGTTGTCCTTGCACATTGCCCCGCCTCTGCACCACTTTCCCCCTCACCCATTGGCTCCCGTGCCCAGCTCCGCCCCTTCTATAAACCCTGGTCCCTGACTCGTGCCCCACCCTGCAGATGGAATAAAACCTCCCTGTGGAACTCGAAATGAAGACCCTTCCCTTTCTCACTGCCGAGGGGTTTATCCCAGCTATCCATGGGAGTGTCCAGTGATTGTGTGGGGTGTGCCTGTGACTCCTGGTGCCTCTCCACTTGGGGACACTTCTGGAAGATGGTGGCACCTTTCTACCTCCACCGCCACAACACCTGGAGATCTGTCAGACCAGTTCTGCTCTGGGTCACTGCAGCTTCCCCAGCAGCTCTGGAGCTTTCTGGAGCCTTTAGCAGGGCTGCCACCAGCCTTGCTCATCTTGACTGGCTCCTAGTGCTGCGTGCCAGTGGAGTTTCCCCCACACCAATCTCATTCTGCAGCTTTCTCTTTCTCTTCCTTGCACAGCCTTGATCCCAGCCCTGGTCACTGAACCCCACTCTGCAGCCTGGGCTCTCAGCTGCTGCTGTGCCCACTCACCTGACTGTGGAGAACTTGTTTCCTGCAAGGGTGCAATGAATTTCCAGCTTTGCAGGTGTCTGTGCTGACCCAGTGGCCACCACAGTGCCTGAGTGGTCCACTGGCCCTTCCCTGGGGTGAGGGTGCAGCCCTGTCCCTCCCCATGCAGAGCAGGGCTGCTGCTGAGCACTCCTGCTGCCCCTGCACTGGAGGGCTGTGCTGTACACAGAAGCTGCCACCACAAAAAACTCACAAAAAACATCCCCACCCAACCCTATCTATAGAAAATGCACAAATGATCTATTAAAGCTGAATTTAATTTACAAGCAAGACAACCACATCTTTGGTCTGTTCATTTGGATTAATTCCAAAACAAACAGCGAGATGTGTTCCTATGTCTGAGGGATAATTTGCTCCTTCTTACCAGAGATGGGCAGATTAGGGTCTGTGTTATCGTTGTTAATCCATAAATGTATTAGATGGAGCAGTTTGCAAAATAATATCCTCTTATTTCAAATTATCAGTAATAAAATGTAAAATTGACTTGATGGCTTATATTTTCTGGTGGAAAAGAGAGCTTGAACTTGCAGATTTGCTCCACTGACAAGCTTGTGGGTCTCCCATAGCAAACTCTGACTTTAAAGCCCAGGACCTTTATGCTCACAGTTTAACCTCTTCAACCTCTACCCCTCTGACTTCAGCTTTTCATTAGGTGAAATACCAAGGCAGGTTGGATACATTAAAAAGAGAATTAGTGAGAAGAGAGGCAGTTGAATCAATAATGTCAGTAAAGGTAGACCTATTTATAGAGAAACAATGTCAGCATATGATAAACCTGTGAGTAAATTGGCTGAAAGCCCAGAGCTTTGTACTGGTTTGGAGAGCTTGAAGAGATCTAAGCAGCAACAAGCACAATCAGTAATTCCAGGGCTCAGACATCAGCCATGCCAAATGGGAATCAGAAAAGCCAAAAAAAAAGTGTTCTGAGATAGGAGAGGGAAGATGGAAAGGTGAGGGGAAATTGGCAGAGTTTCAAGTGCTGCCAAAGGAAAATGCCAAGTTCTTAAGGTGGGCAGTGATGGGCAGAGCTGACATCTGTGTTTTCTCTCTTTAAAAACAGGGAGCTGACCAGGCTGTGAGCTGAGCAGACCTCCCACCCTGCAAACACACGTAAGCCTCCAGGCACCTAACATCAACAGGCACCTCCAAATTCAAGAAAAAACTTGTCTAGGTATTCAGGAAAAACATCCCCAATTCATCAACTGGAAACACAAATCCTTCCACTGATTACCAAGAGAAGAAACTTGGTGACTTCAGAGAAGCTGGCTCACCCAAATTAATCTGCATCTTGAGTTTGGCTTTTTTTTTTTTTAAGATAAGAGGCCACTCAAAGCAGTCTGAACACAAGTCTATACTCAGGTCAATAAACAACTAATATTGGCTAGATGTTATGTCCTCTGTCTTTTCATTGACTCTATAGAAATTCAAGGGATGTGAGCTTTATTAAGAGTTAAGTTAGTGTTGTACAAATCAATCCTAAGGATCTTTGGGGCCTACCATGGAATCACATGCTCAACATACTCTTGGTAATTAGTATTAGTTGGAAAATTCTAAAAGAACAGAATTTCTGTTTCTTGTGAACACTTGAGCAACTCTTGTTCTAGTTCCAAAGCAATTTTTCTTTTCTCAATTGTCAAAATTCTGCTTGTCTTCACTCTGACCCCAGAAGCTCTCCAGTTTTAGGGTGACTGCTCTAGGTTCTCCCCAGAGCACACAGAAAACTTCAGCCTGAGTTACAGCATGACCTTTTTTCTGTTTCCTTAGGTTTCTGAGATGGCTTTGGTGAAGTAGGACACACTTAGATGATGCCAACCCAGTAATGTGAGAGTCCAGGAAACCTGAGAGACTTCTATTTGAGGGGGGAGTTCAGAAATGGCAACCAAACCAAGAGGCCCTCAAGTGAAGGAAAACTCATTCAGAAATGAAACTGTTTCAAAAAAAGAAAGCTCCTGTCCTGAGTTCCAGGCATGTAGAACCAGATGTGTACCAGACAAACTGCCTGTTCCAAATAAAAGAACAAGGGAGGACATCAGTGTGCACATCAGTGCACACAAATCACTTGAGCCTACCAAGAATCCGTGGTATTGAGCCATTCCAGGAGATCTTCAGTCATCCTCATTTGAAGTGAGTGACCAGGTAAAACAATGATGTCAGGTGGCCAGGTTTAGAGCCTTCTGAGGGGTGGTTCTCTGGGAGTCTTGTCCTAAACCAGGCTGGGGCTGCTGGTTTTACTGCAGTGTTCAGTCTGGAGCTATATTAGCCCAGTCCTGGTCACACAGTGAGGGTGTGCTAGAGGTCTCAAACAGAAGGTAAATAAAAATGGAAAGGACTATCAATCATGCTAAGACCCCTGCTGGCACACACTGTGCTCACACACATTGCATAAACATCTCCAAAAAGCACATTTTTAAAGAACCAGAATTACAAGCTGCTTCAAAACCACTGCACTTTATTAACATTGAGAATGTGTCCTTTGATATAAACTCTCCTAGAAATGATTCAGATGAATTAGCACAGGAAAATCTTTCTGAGTTGGAAAGCATTGAATCGGAAGCAGCGCAGTCAGTGAATAATGAAAGTAAACCATCATTCTGAAGTTATGACTAATGGTGACATGGCCTGTCTAGAAGAACAAATAGCCAAGACATACTGCTTGGCCCCAAAACTGGGCTGAACATCTTTTGAAATGACTTCATTGCTGCATGAAGACGATTAACAAAACAGGAAACCCTGCCAACTTGTGGACTACGACTCCAGTGAGGGAGAATTTCGCTTGTCCACAGGAGAGACAGATGATTCACTTTGTAAGAGTGGGACTTATTACTCTTAGAGGCAATATTAATAGATCCATCCAAAATTGCCCATGGAACAGATCTATTGACGTTGCCAAGATCTTCAGCTGAAAAATGTGCAGAGAAACTTGAATCTGCAATGTAGAATGCTGCAGTGAAGTGATTACATTTCATGGCACCTAAAATGCTTTTATCAAAGGATGACTTGACAAGACATCAAGATAGCTAAATGCTTAGAACTGCATGTCAATCAAAAGCTTACATGTATTATTCAAGGTGCAACTGAGCTTCAGCGAGGCAAAGGGAAAATTCTAAACTAAGGTTTATGGAGAGTGTGTTTGTGTAAAGATAGGAGATATCTTTTGCCATCTAAGTACATTAATTCTGCTTCTTGGGCTGGATGCATCAGGTATGACTTTACCAACTGCATGGGGAATTAATTTGACCCATAATGTCTCATGGAGCAGGTGGGGTAAATGCTTTGTCTACACCTACAGCCCAGTGTAGTTGCAGGTCCAGAACTGGCTTGTATAAAATTCCCAGTCATTGCATTGGCATTGTTTCCTCTCAGAGCATCTAAAATTAAATTATTTTTTACCACGGTAGTGCTCAAAATACCGGCAAAAGGATGTGAAGAAGAATCAATGATAGCAGAGTCCAAGCTCAGGAATAATCCAGCACAAAAAGGAGGAACACATACTTACACTCCCTCCCTCTGCGTGGCAGAGCTGAAATATGGGGCATCACTGAGAAAAGGACAGGGCTGAATTACTGCACTGTTAAAACCAGGAGTGAAACAAAGGTAAACACAGCTCATGTTTGATTTGTCATCTCCTTGCAACTGTCTAATTGCCTTCTATACTCAAGTGGTTTGCGAGGCAAGAGTGGGAGCAGACTGAAGGAGAACTGCCTTAAAGATGTTAAATATACCTATTATGGGAGTAAAAACCAAATTTTCCTGTAGGACACATGTATCAATTAAACCTTTCAATGGGGACACCTCCCTTGTGCTCCCAACATTAGCCCTGGCTATGTTACACAACTCTATTTATGCCTTTAGTTAACATGAACGAGCAGTTACCACAGCAATTATTACTTTTTACGGTGTACATAAAGTTCTTTTTACAGTTAAGAGATGGGGTCAGTATTTAAGCTTAGCTCAGCATTTAGCAAGCTTTCCTTCCTGGATGTTTTGATTACTTAGGAAAGCTTTAACCTCTACGATGTAATGAAGGCTGGAAAGTTGTAAGGTAATTTGTAGGAGAAAGGGTTGTGCATGAGGGTATATGCACTATTATGAAGCTCAATAAATAATCACGTGAAATTGCTGGCATTTAGGGCCCTCTAGAGAGGAGCTTTCCCAGCCGGCTCCTGATCCCTCATACCCTGAGTAATTCCAGATTAAACCTTTGTGGAGGTGTATGTGACATCAGAAGCCTGCCCCCTATTTCTGCAGGGCGTGTTAATTGTCTCCAGACAGCAGCAAGGGGCACAGCTCCAGCTCCTCCCTCCCCAGGGTGCCTCCCAGGGAAAAGGGGGTGCAGTGCCCAAATGGTCAGAGCTGTGGGAATGGTGCGAGATGTCCTCCACTTGCTTTTCATTGGGAGAGCTTTATGAAATTCAAAATGCAGCTGTGCAGCTTTGCTTGGGCCTGCCTGTTAAATCATGTCGGTGACTGATATGGTTGGGGCACATCTGTGTACTCACTTAACCCTTCCCTCCACCCTCTCCAGCTCAAACCGCTGCCTAGACATGAAAAAGGTGGGAATTTGTCTTTTGTAGGCGAGGGTATGGAGAGCTTCTCGACTTCCACTGAAGAACAGTGCACTTTGATTCCCTCTCAGTGCTCATTTTACCTGAGTTTTATTCAGGGAAGACGTGGAAGGCCCACACCAGGAGGATAATCAGCCCTTTTTCTTTCTCAGCCTCTTAAGGCGTAGGAAAGGGGCAGCTTGGTAAAATGACCCGGACACATGTTACAACAGATAATCAATGGCTCTAGTGAAATGCACGAGGAAAAAAAAAAA
>VWYO01013837.1:0-10752 GCA_013400275.1 Rhadina sibilatrix | reverse complement strand
AAAAAAAAAAAAAAAGCATTCCCAGCCCAAATTTCAGTGAACGTTCTCCAGAATCTGTGGCTATTTATCAAATATGAATGTACCCTTCAGGACGAGGATCTCATTTCCCCCGGTGGTTTTGTTCCAAAAATAATTGGAAGTGACAATACAGAGAGAGATGATGTTTCAACTTCATGTTTAAAATAAATATAAGGCTGTCATCAGAGCCGAGCTGTCTTGTGAAGATCCCTCTCACAGGAGTCAACAGGCAGCTCTACTGATAGAGAGTCGTGTTCCATTATTGATTAGCTTTTAAGTTCTTGTTACATATTAGATTAGGATCGCTGTATGCATAGGGAATGAATAGCCCAATTACAGTTTAAAATAGCTCATCTCAGAGTGGTTTAGGATTTTGATATTATAGCAAGAATTTTAAGGAAATTACAGGGTTTATTAAGAAAGCCTTTAAGGGATATATTTACATTTTTATTGCATGGATTTTTAGGATGGGGAGGGCAAACTATCACTCCTTATTTACATACAAGGCTGGGTTTAGCTCCCTCCCAGTTAGCTTTTCAAATCTTTAGGAGTTAGGGGTTTGCTATATTGGAGGTTTCTTCCTGCATAGAGAACACCAGACTAAGAAGTCCCAGAGCTACACCTCCAGATTCCTCCAGTTTAAGTGAGAGCATCCCACACCAGGCTCTGCTCCAAGTGCAGCTGTTGAGACTCCAGGGCTTGTTTTGGAGGCAGTGATGGTTCCCAGCAGAAGCTGGCATTCAGAACCTGCTACTTCTCACCCTTTGTACCAGGAGGAAGATCTACCAGTGGTGCTAAAAGAGACACTGATCCCTGAGGTTGGCCCTCCAGGGCACTGAGCATTGACCACAAGTAACTCAGAGTGGACAGGGACAGTGCTGCCTCTGAACTTCCAGAGAGACAGGGCTGGCTGCAGGGCAGGTGAGGCAGGAGCCAAAGGTGTGTGTGGCACTCAGCATCCTTCACAGGAGGGACTGCTGGCATAATTTAGGGCCCTCTGAGAGGCACCAGGGTTGGGGACTGCAGCAGGGTGACAAAGAGCTGCTTCCCACTGCACATGCACACAGTCATGCCACCCTTCACCCTCCCTCACTCCCCAGGTTGTTGGTGTTGAAAGACATTTTCCATAGCTGTCCAAAACAAAGTCATCTTTCATTTCATTTATAGTTTTGAATTGGAGCGGAGGGGGTACAGAAGCCCAAACTCAAACCTCAGCTCTCCATATTCACCCATTACAGCACTGCCAATATCAACAAGTGACAACATCACATTTCACAGCTTTCATTCCACATGACCACCCTGGGTATTTTGGTATAGAAAGAAACCACCCTTTTTCTACAGAGAATTTCCACTGTTCAGCAAGGTGGGACAGTTTAAAAATAGATCTGACTTCAGTTAAACATGTGCATGATATTTACCTATCCAAGTGAAGACTCTACTTTGTTGACAGTTGTATGTTTTGCAGCCCTAAAGCAAGACCAGCGTGCTGTCTTAAAAAAGAAAACAAAATATTAGCATTATCATCATCATTAGTATCATTATGCTACTGCTATCACTACCTTATGCTTAGAAATGTTTCTTTTCTTTACTTCAATAAAGCAAGAGCAATTATGCAAGCTTCATCCATTTCTCTCAAGGGCTCTGGAAAAATGTTACTTTCAAGAAAAAAAAACAGTTAATTTTTACAAATATATAAAATAAAATACTCAAGGCATTTTTGAGAGGCATTCTCACATATTGCTGAAATTACACACAATGTGTGAGAATTTGCATAACAAATGTGACAAGATGGTTACTTAAGGCACTGAAACAGAAGGAATAAAATATATATTAGATACCTCAGTTCTCATTAATTATTATTCTGAATGAGAAATAATGCCAGGAGCAAGAGGGGTGCCAGAAGAAATGGGGAAATATATTATAATGTTTCTAAAAACCTTTAAAAGGTATAATAATAATTAGGAAATTATTGCACTACTGATTTTTTTTTTTTAGTAGCAGAACAACCACCTGTTCACACTTTTATTAATTGCTCGCTTGCCTCTTCCTTAAAGATGGCCTGTGAAGATTCACAGAAAGGAAAAGCTACCTGAGCAGAAAGGAGGAGAAAGAATTCACGTCATGCAGCCAAAAAGGAAAAAAAAACAACCCCATAAAATTCATAACTTTAATTAAGAGTCATATGCGTGTCGCTGTTGGACACAAATGAGGAGACTGAGTCTTGTTCAGAAGGCTGATGCTCCAAGAAGGGGCTGGTTTATTCTCCAGACCTGTTTTATATCTTTTTACAATGTGCCCACTTAAGAGGTGGGATCCCTTGACCCATTGGTCCCATCAAAGACAAACAAGCAAAGTCCCTCCTTCAGAGAGGAATGTGAAAAACAAGATAGTTTAGAAAATATGACCTTGTGTACCAGTTTTCTGTCCCTGGGAAAGGACCCCAAAAACCCCAAACATTACAAACAGTGACTACACATGTGGAAGGACCTTAGGGTCTTCTAGGCTGGTTTGTGGTGCCATTGGCTGCTCCAGCTGTGAGAGGATCCATGCCCTCACCTCTGCACTGCCCTGAGCTACCCTTGGCACCTGCACTGGGTTCCTGTGCAGGGCAGGAGCCCCATGAATCTTTATCAGGAGGGCTGGAAATGTAACCTCACCTCACCAGCCTCCCATGCTGAACATGCAGGCAGCAGTTAGTGAAAGCTAAACCCATTTGAAATCATTTTAAGAGGGAAAATAAGGCCCTCTCTGGAGATACCATTCCTAAGTCCTGTGCTGCTCTGCCATTAATGTACTTTTGGAATGCATGAGCTCCTTGCACCCAAGGCAGGTAATAATGGTCTATTAAAAGACACCATCTCTGTTTCCTAATGCTCTATCAAAGGTTCATTGATGAAAATAGCCATCTGGCTGCTCTCATCAGCTTTAAGGAATTCCATAAAACTATGAAATATGATTTCCTCATAATTGCTTTTCTCTAAGATTTATGACAATGTGAGTAACGAATAAACTGGGCATTTGCTGAACAAGACTCAGATTTAAGATGTTCTGATGCAAATGAGGAAGTGGCCAACCCGGAGATGCATTTCTTGGGAGATATTTGAAAGTGTTTGCAAAAGCCACAAGTTACCACATGCACTTGGCTGTGTTCATTGCTGGTGTAAATACATGCAGCTCCAGGGAGGCCAAAGGTACTGCATCAGCTCTGGCAGTAAATTTGGGTCTTAGAGATCTGTCATCTGAACAGTTCACAGCTGAGAAGAGGACCTTGACAGCAACTGGAAGATGCCCTGTGTGCAGCTGTGCAACATCAGGTTCTTTTGCCACCTGATGATGATGTTGTATGCGCAAAGAATATCACTTGCTTGGAAGGAAAAAACCAGGCCCTTAATGCCTGGCAGCACTGTTCATACTCCTGCCAAGACTAGAAGTGGGAATGGACTGTGTGATTATCGTTGTGGGATGATTAAATCCCATTTTCCAGCTATTCATCTGTCAGAGATGCAATGGTCATCGCCGTGCCTGTTTGCCATTATGTCAATTATAGGGCCCTGTGACCCTGTATGCTCAGGATCACCTAAAGACCTAAAGCATAGGATTGACACTGAGGAGATTCTTTATTCCAGCTTTGCTTTTGGTTTTTGGTGCAACTTAACTTTTTTTTTTTTTCTTTTTTTTCTTTTTTTTTTTTTTTTTTTTTTTTTTTTTTTTTTTTTTTTTTTTTTTTGTCCTCATCTATTCCATCTCCAAGACAGGAATAATCATAGAGTCATTTAGGTTGGAAAAGACCTTTAATGATTCCTTGCCCAATTTCCTTGCCCTTTGGGAGGCAATCAGACACTGCAGATTAAGTGCTGCTTGAAAACGTGTAAACATGCCTGTCTCACCCTGGATGAAAAAGCAGCCACTGCCCTCTCCCACAATGCCAGCAAACTATTTACCCATATGCAGTGAGGGCCTAAAATTGCCAATGGGTGCCCATTTTTGAGGCTGTTTCACCTCCATGGGTGTTTGGCATGCCCAGGTGCACGCCCCCAGCAAGCTCAGGGGTAGCCCAGTCCCACAGGGAAGTTGAGATGTGAGTGATGTGGGGTTAAATGCTGTTTAGATTTTGACTCTGCCAAAATTTGAGTCTGTACAAGTGCACACACAATCTCAAGCTCCCTCTCCCAAGCACTTCCTCTCTTTACCACCACATGCATTTTAAGACTTTCAGCTTGCATAGGTTTGGGTATTATTTGCACAGAGAAAATTTTACTATATTTTTTACTGATTTTTATTAAATTTTAATAATGATTTGAAGCTTGCCAGAGCAATAAGTGAGAACAGAGCATGAGAGAGCAAGAGCCTGCCTTTTTGGTAAGAGTCAGTACCACAGTCACACTCCTAACATCCCAGTTACTCATTTGGCTTCTCCTTTTTATTTTTTATTTTTTAAGTTAATTATAACAAGAAGACTTTATAAAAACTGTTGCCAAATGTTTAAAATTGGAGCAGTTCAGCTCTTATTTCAATCCCAGGTTACTGTGCTAAATTGCACACGCTCACCTTGTGCATTCATTTGTGAGCACTGGGCGTATCAGTGATTAATTAATATTAATGGCAGAAATCACTTCAAACTGGCTTTATGCTAGGAATCACACACAATCCTGACTCTAATCACTCGGCACATAAAGAAACTTTAATTGATAACCCAGGTTTAATATCCATCAGGATTGGATTCTGTAGGAGGAACAGAGCAATGTTCCCTGTAATCATCCTAGAAGAGATGGAAAGCTTGTTCTACCAACATCAAAGAAGATTAGGCAGCAGAAGCCTGATAGTAAAGTAGCAATTATGGAGGGTTTTTTTTTTTTTTTTTTTTAATTCTGTGCACCTGCTTCATCAAAATAATAGGCATCTTTTAGCAAAATAACCTGGAACTCAGTTCACTGACTTTCAATTATCTTATGCTGGGAAATGCATCTGGAGAGACGTGAAAAAAGGTGATAGACACACAGGGAAATAAAGAGAAGGGGGAAATTAGAATGAGGGAAAATATGAGGGCCTAAGTAAGTGGGTGTTATAAATATCCTGTGCCTTGGGCTGAATATAGAACAGGAATACTTTTGCTGAGTTGGGACTGTGGCATCGGGCACATCTGACCAAATCAGTCCCTGGTGGAGTGCCTGTGAATGCAGGAAACAGCTGACACCAGAGACAAACTTGCTTCATTGCTTTTAAGGGGAATTTTAGATATCAAACCTTAATGCCAGCAAGGGAAGCACATGGCAACTTCCCACAAGCATTTCAGGCTGTCTAACTCAAAGGAAAAATTACTATCCTCAAATTCCCCTTTATCAGGTGGTCTTGCTTTGCAAAATGAGAAATAACCCTATAATTTTCTTTCAAAAGGTGAGTCTAAACTTAGACTAGAGCCTATCTTCCCTGGGGATGGGAGGGGGAAGAAAACCCACACAGTCTCTTGGTTTTAATTAAGGAACTGCATCCTCATTTCTGAAAAAGCACAAGGTAGACCCTCAGAGCAAGGCTTAAGAAGCCTGCCTGGAGCTTGGTACCTTTCCTTGTTAGGCTTGTTTTTAACACATCCCTTCTCTGAAAACAATTTTTCAGAGATCAGTGGGCAATTCACTTCAACATCTCCTGATCTGCAGCCCTGGTGCCTCCAAAGGCAGAGCACAGCAGAGCTCTCAGCAGAGAAAAGCCTCATTACCAGCCCCATTACCATGTGGAGTTCTTGCCAGGCTCAGGTCAAAATCAAAGACAGCATTTTCCCACCTTTTTGTCCAGCTTTACATCCCTGTTGAATTCACTGTGCCCTCTCACATCTCGATCTCTCCCCCATCACAGACAGCCACTCAGACCTCATTGTGACTCAGAAGATCCCCACAAGGATGCTGGTCAGGAGGGCTGCTCTCCATTTCATTTCCTGACCCAAGGCAGAGGGAACTTCCCATCACATCCTCCTCTGCACCTCTCCTCCTGACTCTGCAGTTCCTCCAGTCTGATCACAGCCCTGCCTCTATGTTGGAACCCTGGGCACTGAGAATTTTAGATTTTCTGTGCTGACAAGGCACTGACCCTCAAGCAAACCCTGCATTCCACCTGAGGCTGTGGAGGAGGCTCCCAAAATTGAGTGACAGCACTGGGATTGTGGGTGTGTGGTTTGGATAGACATGTGTAACATCACAAGGTAGAAAACTTAGATTTTAAGGTTTTAGGATGGAGTAATATATATAAAGCAAGATGGAGGATTTAGGGCAGAGGCTCAGTTCTCCTTTTTCACCTTCTTCTCCATGGCTCTGGGGGGTGTTTTGTAATTGGGTAAAAAAATCCGGGCCACGGGGGGTTGGTTATTGGGTTAAAAATAAAAATAATCTAGGTGTCATTTCACAATTGGACAATTTGTGCTTAAAAGACCTTGGTAAGAGTTAGAGACAGAGCCATTTTTCTCTTTTGTTAGCTAGAACTCACAACTAGTGAAACTGTACTATAGATAAGATATAATAAACATCTGAGTCCAAACACGATCTGCATCTCTCGAGCATTTAATCCTGGCTCTTACACAGAAGAAAAGAAGATAACAAACCCACACCTCTAGAGCTCTGTCTAAAAGCTGGTGGCCTTGGGAGACTCTGGGTGGGCAGGGGCTTTGGAGGGGCCCTGCACATCACCAAAGTGCAGAAGCAGGTTCTGTGTGAGGCAGAGCAGGTGCCCTCCCTGCATCCTGGCACATCAACATCCAGCACACATGGCTGTGTGTGCAGGAGGCTGAAGCTCAGAGGATCATGAACAAACACCCATGGCTGGCAGAGTCTGATCCTCCACAAAGAATCACACCACACCCCGCTCCACATGAATGAAACAGAAGTAATTCCATTGTAATTAAGTGGGAATTTTTGTGTGAATTCCAAATGAACCTTTGTAACATTTTCATTAGTCCTCAATATACCTCTTACTTTACCTCATTAGAATTATTGGTAATAAATTGTAGTAACTGGATTGTAATTAAATAGGAATTAAAATTTGACTTCCTAATGAACTACAGCAAAGCAATAGCTATTTCAATATACATTAATTGCTGTTCTTTTAGGAATGCAGACAACTTCTTTTTATTGAATTGCTACAAATTATAATGAATATATGGCCTGAGCTGACAAAATGGTCTCCCATCAATAAGTGTACCTGGTAGATGTCAGCCAGCTGTGCAGTCACATCTACCCAAGGACTTGGGACATGCAGCATGCCAGTAGAGAACACACTGAATTACGACATTTCCAAAATAAATTTTTGTTTCACAATCTCGCAATTAATATATAAACACAACAGACAAGATGCCATTGGGGAAATAAGACTAAAAGGTGTGAGAAACCAAGAGCAATAATATCAGACTAGTGCTTTTTTATGTTATTGGCTCCTGTTTGATTGTAATAGAAGTGCTTTGTAATATGTTCTGGGGTGGCAAACTGCATGTGTAAAACCCCATTTTATTATTTATACATTTTCTCTCTGTAACTAGAGAGATATATGCAATATATGTATGAATAAAATTTCACTTTTATGACTGTTCTAGTTTTAAAAGCCACAGAGAGCTGTTTCTCTGCATTACTGCTGCAGCTGTAGCAGGCACTTGGTTGCAAGAAGGTGCAAGTTGTGAGAGATGTCTGCAAGAGGGAGTGCTGAGTGTCTGACAGAGGCTGGCATCTGCATGCAGGGCAGACATCCCAGTTCAGTGGAACAGGCGAGGGAGTGAACCCAAAGCTTTCTGTTGTCACTTTGAAAGCTGCCAGCCTGTGTCCCACTGAGCAGCCTTCCACCTCCAAAGTGATGGACACTGGATTCTCTAGGCTTTCACAGGGTGTACATTCCCCCATTAGCTGCTGAGAATTTTCCGTGCAGGCTCCTCATTTCTGGCCTGTCATTGTCATCTGACACTGCTGATTTCTAGGGGACAGCAGCAGCCAGCCATTGAAATATTCCCCCTCTGCCTCCATGGGCTCCTGTGGCTAGCTCAATTCTTTGAGGGGCTTTGGAGGAATATCTCAGGAAAACAGGGCAAAAGATTCCAGAAGAGGCTCTCACCCCCTAGGATCAGTCCAAGGCTTTATTCTCAAAGGGTTCCAGGGGAGAGAGAACAAGGAAGAACAGGAACTTTAGATCTAATCTCTGGCTCAGGAGAGAGAGCTGGACCTGAGCCAATAGGGTCAAGACAGGAAGGAAGGATCAAACTACATGGTCACAGGCTTCAAGGGGGTCTCTGGGGAAAAACCATTCCTAGAGGAATANACCCCCTAGGATCAGTCCAAGGCTTTATTCTCAAAGGGTTCCAGGGGAGAGAGAACAAGGAAGAACAGGAACTTTAGATCTAATCTCTGGCTCAGGAGAGAGAGCTGGACCTGAGCCAATAGGGTCAAGACAGGAAGGAAGGATCAAACTACATGGTCACAGGCTTCAAGGGGGTCTCTGGGGAAAAACCATTCCCAGAGGAATACAACAAGCCCTCACAAACATGGGACAGTTTCCTTGGACACAGTGAGAGCCAAACACACTGATGTGATCACAGGGCCCGTCTCACTGTGGTTTGACATGCCCTGAAATACCTGCACAGCTCCATTTGTTCACCCTTGCTATCATTTCGTCTCTCATCGCACTGCAAAGTCAGAGTCTGACTGACACTTGAAATCCCTTTGGATTTCCAGACCCAGCAGGGGAAGTTCAGAATCAGGCTCTGGATAGGAACTGCAAGAGGCAGTGTGGGTTTGGGAGAGGGCAGCTCACTGCTCAGGCATCTTTGTTACACTGAAATTTAAATCACAGAGATTGAACAGGGAAAGCAAGCTCGCTTTTTTTTCAATTTTGTTACCTAATCAGAACTCCGAAGCTTTCTAGGGTTGGAGAGTGTTCACATATCATCCACTTTCCATATCCAGTGCTGACAAAACAATAAGGCAGGAATAACATAAGTCGTGAGAAAACTAGTCTGTCTCATAAATCTTCACAGGAAAGTAGCTGCTGTTTTATGTTATTGCAGTGTGTTGTTTCCAATGAAGTGATTACTGTTAGATGTATTTTTAAATTGCTTTTGGTATTTTTAAAAATACATGACTTTGAGAGTGATAGAAATGAGATTGAGTGGCGGTAGGCAGTGCCTAAAATATGATTAACTTTTTCCCAGACCAGCTACTTCTGAAATTAAGGTTACCAACACAGCTGTTGTCAACTTTCCCCTGGCTGCAAAAGGGCTCATTGGAGTCTGGTGTAAGCAATTATCCATCAGCCCATCCAAACCCTCCTCCTGCTTCAGACATCCTGCTTCAAGATGCTTGATTAATATTTGCTAGTGTCACTTTAAAGTGTGGATGTGCATGTTTGTGCACTGAAGCCCTGTCACACAGAGCCTCCAGTGACATCCCCTTGTGCCTGGGTTGTGGTTTCTGCCCCTGGAGGGGCAGAACTATTTGTGTGTTTAACAGCTCCAACCAAGGCAAGCACACTTCCAAAAGAGCTGAGCTGCCTTTTAGATAAAGTTCAGTTGGAAGACATTCAAGGCAATAAATATCAAGTGAGAGGTTTTCTCAGGGCTTTACAAGTCATTAAAACTCCAGGTAGATTTTACCTACCAAAGGCTTGGCTTGTGGCTTGCTGAGTTCACAAGGCCCTTTTCCTGCAGATTGTCGTGTCCCTTCCAGGGGCTAATGAAGCCTGTAACCATCCCAGGGCCCACCTACAGGGTCCCTTCCATTGTTCTGTGCTCCACAGACCAGGCACTACAGGGTTAAGCTTACTCAGACAAGAGGAGACTCAGTAAGAGGCAAAAGGAAAATGAATTAGGGGAAAATCAACAGGCAGCAAAGGAAAAACTAAATTACGTTTCATGTACACACATGCACTCTTTTGGCTGGAAGGGCAGAAAATGTAGCCAAAACCAGGCTGTTTTTACTCTAAACAGTGCATCAATCCATTGATTAATTTTACACTTTGTTCCTTATGAACCTGGGCTGGGGCCATGAATGCTGCTATGAAAAGAAGAATATAGCCAAAAAGGAACTCTTAAAAAGTTGGCAGGCGTTTCAAGGCAATGTGTCTGGCCAGCAGGAAGGAGATGGCTCCTCCAGGGAGTGTATGGAGCTGTAAAACCATTTGTGAACTGGCCCTGCACAGTTTATAAGGTGTGTGACTGACTTAAAGTCAAGTTTCTTGCAAAAATCTGTGACTTGTAAATCGAATTATAAAAGTAGTTTTAAGTATCATTTTTCCAAAAGGGCATTACAAGATTGGTTAAGAATGACTGTATTTCCTCACTAATGCCATTAAGTTTGGAATTGTTTCCATCCATTACAGAGCAGAACAAGGACAGTTTGCTGTAAATTGCTGCACACTGTATGCTTCAGCTGGTCAGCTCGGTGGGACAGGAAGAATAAACGAAACAAAATCAAATAAAGGAATGAAATAAAACACCGTGGGCCAACTTCAGTCTTGGTGTAATCAAATGCAAATGGGAATGAGTGGAGTTGCATTCACTCACACCAGAGAGGACACATCCCTTGGCCATCATGGCCATAGAGCAAAGGGAGGCAAACCTCAGCTCTCTGTGGTGCTTCCCAGGAACAGCTAAGGTGAACAGGAGCAGGCTCACCATTTCCCAGTTACCTGCTATCTGCTGCCTAGGTGTTTTCATGAGAAAATTTGTCTGTCTAGACTGGTTTTGACAACAAGTTTTTATTTTATTTTATT
>VWYO01013836.1:244749-302193 GCA_013400275.1 Rhadina sibilatrix | reverse complement strand
ATATATATATATATATGGAAAATTTCAGGGCAGTTTTCCTTCTAAAACTTGAAGCACCCATAACTTTGAACATCAAACTATGCAGCTCCTTTTCTTTTTCCCTACAGGGAAACTGAAATCTGTTTCTTAGATGAATGAGTGCTATGGAGCCATCTGCTGTCTATTAATTTTATAGACACTACTCTGTAGCCACGGTTCGTGCCTGCCATGTTTTGGTTTTGGGAAATTCTTTCCCAGCACTGAACATGGTACACAAGGTTATAGTATTGTAAACTAAAGATGTTTTCCACACGCTTTCCCAGAGGAGGGACTTTGCGTGATGGTCTCATCAAGTGACCAATGGTCACTTGGGGTCCCCACCTCTAAGGTGGGTGCTTTGTAAAAGGTATAAAATAAGCTTGGAAAATAAACCACTCGGCCCCTCCTGACAGGAGTCCAAGCAGCCTTCTGAAACAGACTTGGTCTCCTCATTCGTGTCCCACAGCGACACTATTCTGATAATGTAAACACCTTAACTTCTCTAGAAATGCACAGGCAAAACTTTTTGATTCAAATAAAACTTTTAGCTAGCAAAATCCAGACTTGGCGTGAAATAAATAATGCAAGCGATGTTTAATGCTATAAGGCCCTTTCACTTCATGCAAATAAATTCTTGAAAACCTCCTTTTCATTATTTTCTTAAGAGCCAAGATTAAAGATCACTTCCTTACTAAAATTTTAAAAAATAAATTGTCTGAAATTTAAGTAAGTTCAATACTTCCACATTTCAGACATTTTAATAAAAAATAAAGCATTAAAATGTTTGAGGGGTGAGATCTGCCCACAATCCCCATTAACTTAGAAATGAACTTTCAGGTGTGTCACCTGGTGGGAATGCCAGCAGTGGAGGGCCTTCTACTTGGGGAGGGGTGCTGATGTCTAAACTAATGCTATTATGGCATTTTGTGTGAAGTATTTTGTTCCAGATAGAAGAAAAGCCTTACAGGACAGGAGCAGCTGGCCATTTCTCAAAACAATGTAGCTAGGCAGAAAGTATTGCTAGATTTGTTGTGCTAAGAGTTTTTAAAGGTAGGATTGCAGCATAGAACTTTGATGTAAAATTGGCTTTTAGTGCTGAGTCAGAAAGTACTGCACAAAGCTGAGGCCCTACTAAACAATGCCAAACTTGCATGCTTCCTCAAACACCCTGTTAGGATATTCACTCAGGAAAAGTGGAATACATTAGTATCAAAATACTCAAACAGGGCGCCTCATAAAAACCATATTAAAGCCAGTTACATACGTCTTTACAGTGAAAGCATATACTTTACCTCTTGCATTTTAAAATAAAAGTAATTTTTGAAATTCAGATTGGCAATCTTCTAATTTGCTGATCTTTTATATAAGCATTATTATTATTTACTTATCTGAACCACTGCTGCTGTAACAAAAACTGCCTTGTAGCAGAACCTATATTCCCAGAAGAACAGAAATAATTACCGTGATGTATCATCCTGATGAACAATATGCTGCTTCACAGTTTTTTTTTTCCTTTTTGCTGAATACACTGCTCTATAGACACCTGTGAAACAAAACTATAATAAATTGCTTCTATTGTGTACACACTGCAGCATTGACCTTTGAAATACCATGATGTTGTTTATTGCTGCATCCAAAGAAAAGAGCAGCAGAATAAGTTTATTTGAAAATCAAACTAAGTATCTGTGTCTGGGTCTATATCCCTGGAATTAAGCTCCTGTATAATACATTAGATTTGGGAGGATTTTCTGACTACACAGTTGTATAGTCTAGATTTTAATTAGCTGTAGTAGGATATTTTGCTAGGTCAAATTATTTACAAATATATCCATGAAGAAGCATTTTTGATGATCTACATTACAATGACCATAAGAATGTCTGCTAGATTATGGATGGGCTTAATTGTTTAATGAAAAATATTAATAAGTTTCTTTGTGATTTCCTTCTTAAAACCCTGTAAGTTTCCCCAGGACTTGGGTCCTTTAGTCACAGTCCATTTACACTGGTGTGTAAAAGTAACATATTAGCTTCACAGTTTAGAGAAAGCTGTAATTCAGATGGGTAAGTGCAACTGTTTCACTAGCATACATGAAGTACTTGGAGTACTGAGTTCAGCTCTGGGGCCTCAGCATGAGAAGGACTGGGCGAGGACTGTTGGAACAAGTCCAAAGGAAGGCCATGAGGGTGATCAGAGGGCTTGAGCACCTCTTCTATGAAAACAGGCTCAGAGGGTTAGGGTTGTTCAGCCTGAAGTGCGGGCTCTGGAGACACCTCATTGCAGCTCTTCAGTACCTAAAGAGGGCCTTCAGGAAAGCTGAAGAGGAGCTTTTTATGGGGCATGGTAGTGAGTGATAGGACAAGGGGTAATGATGTTAAACTGGAAGACGGTAGGTTTAGATTGGATGTTAGAAAGGAATTCTTCACTGTGAGAGTGGTGAGGCACCACTCTCATAGTGAAGAGTTGCTCAGAAAAGTTGTGGTTGCCTCATCTATGGAAGTGTTCAAAGCCAGGCTGGCTGGAGCTTTGAGCTGCCTGGTCCAATGGAAATTGTCCCTGCCTGCGACAGGGGTGTTGGAGGTAGATGATCTTTAAGATCCCTTCTAATCCAAACCATTCTATGATTCTGTCAATTTGGGCACTAGTCCACTATAAATTATGATTTCATCAGAATGCTGTTTCACTCAGCCTGCAGAAGAGCCAGCTTGGCCTTCATAAGCAGTTGTTCAGTATTGAGGATTCTCTCTGTCCATCAGTGTGTGGCCCCTTGCCTTATTTTATAGCCTGTGCTGAAGACAGTGAATCATTGTCATATGAGTGTTTACAGCATCTCATCCCACCATCTGAGTGGTTTTTGAGACTTATCTCCTTAAAATTGAGGAAACTCAGGGCTAAAAGTCACTGAAATTAAAGTATCCATTTCGTTGAGTCAAATAACGTGAGATGACTTGCACTTCAAAGTAGTTAGTGTGATACTGGACTGAATAACTTTGAAATTTCAGGTGACTTTGCTTTATATCTTGGGAGTGCTTAGCAGCATTGCAAATTTGAGTAATGGTCTTGTCAGACACTCACATAATGAGAAAGTAAAGTAGCTCTTTGTGAAATGCTGGGCTTATCTCATTTATCTAACGCAATTATGCAGGGAGGTAGAAAGAAAAAAGAGGACCTATAAACCTTTTTCCTATAGACAGAAATTACTTGCCTGAAGCAAGAGAAAATCATACAGCTTTCCTGTATTACTTCAACATGTTCCCCATCCCCAAGGATGCAGAACCAATCTTCAGGATTGTACAGCTCATCTCATCTTAAATGCATGTAAGGGATCTGGGTTCAGGAGCTACAAGCAATTCTGACTAATTTATTTCTGTTATTTCCTAGATTTTTAATATGTGCCTCCAAAATTATTTGACCATGTTGTTTGTTGCTCTGTAGAATGAAACCTAAAGTCTCTCTGTTCCACAAGTTCTGGACCACACTGTAAGTATCATTGGACTAAATGAATGTGGGAATTGGGCTACTGGAGACCAGGAGCAGGTTGGCTCTGGTCAACAACGAAGTGGGCATTAATCTAAGGCCATGGGAAATGAGATACTAGGAAGGGGAACATCTGATTAGATTATGGAGAGAAGAGTGGGATTATGAGTATAGTTATGTTAATAAAGTTGTACCATATAAGGTTGAGTTCTTGTATATGATTGATTAACAACATTTTATATATAAGGTAATGTAACTGTTCATTAGTCCATTGTCCAGGCTAGAGTCTATGTATTGTTATGTTTGCCCCATTGTGGGGTCTTTCTAGATTGCCCCATACTGTGTTTAGCTTATGTTCTTTTGTTGGCTCAGCTATTATTAAAGTTCTTTTCCAGGCTTGCTCGATTGTTGTCCCTATTTCAATTGCCACCCTGGCTGGTCCGGTTTGTGTCGCATTACCAGCGACAAATGAATGGCATAGGTCCGTTCCAGTTTAGCTATTCTATTCCACGTCACCACCACAAGTGGTCCTGTTCAAATCAAGCAAAAATAGGTCCTTATACTAGTGAAATATACAGCTGGATTCAAGCAGTGTTTGAGTTATTCAGCTGGGTTTGGGCTAAAAACTAACAGTATAATGCCGAAGGTGAAGGAAAGAAAACAATTAAGAAAGAGTAGCTGCATACAACATACAGCTGATGCTTCACTATTTAGCATTTTTTATTATTTATCTTCTTAGCCAATCACTACCAACTCGGACAACAAACTTCTTGTGTACATTCTAATGGAAACGGATGCCTGGAGAACTGTAATTTGTGAGACAGTATTGCTCTTGCTGTGACTGCACAAAAGACATTGTGTGATTGATTTTCCAAGAACTGGGCTAAGAGCGTTTTATAAAGCTTAAAAAAAGCACACAAGCTTAATTTAGGTCTTTTACTGCTTCCCCCTTCCTCTATAAGGAAATTATATTAAGCAGTCATGAAGTCATACCTATGGTCTCAAAAACCTTTGCTGAAGTTTCTACAAAAGCATTGTTCAGGCCTTGCCCTCTCCCTCTTCATCCCCAGATCTCCTGTAGGTTGTCACACAACCTACAAGCACCTCAACCACATACTGGGACAGGCAGCATTGTCACACTTGAAAGATTAAAAAGCTGTATCTATCTCCCAAAAATAAGGAAATTTTGACCAAGAACAACCTGGTGACTTGGTGACTCTCAGTGGATGAGAGGGATGTTGCCTTTGGAGTGCTGGATGCTTCAGTAAGATCTGTCTAAAGCAAAGTTTGCAGGTGAGCTCAACTCCTCAGCTCAGCTTTTTACTTCTCTGTGAACGCTCTTCTTGGGAAATTCTCATCACCAAATGTTCTAGTAGATAATGAATTATGGTAGTGTTTGGCTTAGTTTGCCTTTCACTTGACACACAGATAAAGACACAGGGGTTTTTTAAATTAGAAATGTGGATTTTGGAAAATACTGCAGTGTCTGCAAAAACAATAAAGTGGTATTGTGACAATGAAGTTGTTTTAGCTGAACAAGTACTGCTCTCTATAAAATCTGATTCTGCATAGACTAATAAAAATTCAAGCGCATGTGCTGTTACATTACCTGAGTCTTCACAGATTTCTACAGTTCATGAAGTATAAGACAAACATGAGATGTAATGATGTCTCTCAAAGCAAGGTGAGTTCAGTGTTTTAAGAGGAGCTGGATATGTGGTGGTGTTTCGAGAGGTTCTTTGGAAACAAGGCTCAGGTTCTCTGTCTGCATGCTTTATTCCTATACAGCCGGATTTCTCAAGCTGTACTCAGGCCAATGGGATCCTAAAGCTAAGATCAAGTGGTTGCAAAAATGTACCTTAATGAGCAACCTCATAAAATGCAGTAAAAACCTATGTTTGCCATTCAACTCAACATATGAAATTCAGTAATAACAAATGAGTTTGTGAAATTGAAAGCAGCTATTTTTGTACCTGTTCTTTTGCTCATAATCCTATACCAAGAACTAGAAAACAATCCTTTGATTTTTTTAACAATGAAAACAACTCAGTTATTAAGGGCTAAATGATGAAATAACAGGACATAAATATGTGTTTTGAAACAGAAGTAAAAACATTAGGAGTCTGTGTGTGGGTACGTGCTGAAGTCAGGAGTGGGTTCAGAAAAGGAGAATAAATTCAAATTTCTATGAAGTTTTCAGTAAGACTGTGTTACCCAGTGACAAAGAAAACTAAGCTTCTCCATTTGCTACCTATCAAATTATTCATTTTATCCTGACAAACCTGGTTGGCACCTGATGGGGCTGACTGCATTCAGAGTATGTTCCTCTTGCGGAGGAGCAAGACTACCCTACATTCCAATGTCAGCGTCTGCAAAGGAGCGGGGCAGATATACCTGAGCTTTCTGGGCCTTTGGAAGCAACAGAGACTCTGGAGCTTGTGGAGGTCTGTGTGGAGTCTGTGCAAGACAGGAAATTGGTAAAAGTTACAGAGCTGAGGAGAGGATTTGTACTATGTACAGTGGAAAGGCTGTATTCAGTCTGCTTTGCTTGCAGAATAGAGGTCTCTCCTTAAAGGCTTAGCTTGTACTTCTGTCTCTTGTATCTTGTATGAGGAAACCCTGCAGTGGAATTCCAAGCCCCTCTGTGTCTCTGAGCATGCACACTTTCAGGCAAAGGTGAGACCTACTGTACCAAGGCTCTTAGGACAGGACCCGTTTGGTGGATGATGTTCGGTTATGTATTTCAGGCAGCTGGCACTCTGCATCTCAGTCTTCACCCCTCTTGACTGAATGTTTGAGTTAGGAAGAGACAGTCATAACTTGCAACACAGTGAGGTTTTCCAAATAGATTGTGATTGATGCTCTCAATTATTTTTGTCAAGGTCTATAGCAAACCTTGCGTTATCCATTTGTCAGCACTTGCAACAAAACTGTTTTCTGAACAGAGTTCTCCTTATTAGGTGTAAAAACTCAGTTATATAGAGAGGACTGAGTGAACTTAATGCTGCTGTGAAGTTTGATCTTTTATTTTTCACTTCCATAGTAAAAATTAAAGCTTTTAGGATTAATTTAAATTTTATTCAGCTGGAATATCACAGTTATTGATGGGAAGAGAAGCTGTTAAGCTTAAAGACTTCTTGTTGTGTAACCTGTAGAATGCAGCAAGCCAGTCTCTTCTTGAGCTACTTGTCTTTTCATTAAAATGCCAATATATGTCATCAGTGTGTATTTTTAAAAAAATTAATTAATAATTACTTAAAAATTTATAGTGCACTACTGGGAAAGAGGACAACTAAAAAATCCTCATCTTGAGTCATCTAGATTTCACATTTTGAACATTTTCTGCTGGAGTTTGGCCTTCAATGCCTTGAATCAAGCTTTTTCAGGAAAGATGTTTATAATAATTTTTCTCCTGGGCTTTTTCTGCAGTGGGGATTTTTAATGATGTTGCAGTCTCTAGTGTAACTATAATTTATTGTTGTAAATTAAATGTTTCTTATGCAGTATGCTTCAAGTCTCCCCAGCCCCTCTGCTAAGGTTTGTCTAAAGCGGTGATTTGCAGTACTTCTACCTCACATTATGTAGCTAAAATGATGATTAAGAAAAAAAAAAAAAAATCCAACCTGTCAACCATACCATTGATGGAGTGGACATCCATAGCAGTGTATTTTATTGCACTAACATGAAAAGTCACAACAAGGGCTCTCAATCAAGTTGAAGTTATCTGACAGATAAGCAGTGTGAGGTGATTCACTGAAAATCAAGACTTTTGTTAGTGACATAGATCCTTCTGTGTGTAAGCAGAGGAAAAGTCTTTCTTGTTGTTTTCTTCTAGATATTTCCAAAACTGCTATTTACACTCTCTTCTCCCACGGGAAGCAGTATCTAGGTAAGAAGACAAGAAAACTCTGCGGTTTTTAGCACTCTGTGTGTTCTGGCTCTGCCAGGTGTTCTACCCACTGCTCTGCAGTGAGACAAGTGGAAGCAACACCTTGTCCTTAATATTTTATTATTTTTGCCTTGAGCCAGTGTGATCTTCATCATTTGCCTGTGATTTGTAATCTGTCCTGATCTTGATGCCTTCCCTGTGTAGAGGAAAACAAGCTGTGATAGTGGAGGCTGGTACTGCTCTATGCCGCAGAAGTAGATAACACACTTGTGGAATTGCTTCCCCAGAATAAACACGTAAATGCTTATTGAATCCAGAAAAATATGGAAGGAAACTGGATGAAAAAATGTATGCAATGGGTCATGGTTTACATCTCCTATTGCAGGAAACTAATTTAGCCAGCTAAATTAGGTAGCTAGTTTCGTTGTGCTGTATCATTCATAATGGTAAATAAGAAAGAGAAAAGTTCTTATCAAGAATTATTCAGACTAGAGTTTTGATCTTACTACAGATTACTCCAGCTGATCCCTCTCTCTTCATTTATGGGAGAAACTTATGGAGGCTTACCTCCTAAAGCAGCTAAGTGAAGCTAAGCAGTGAGAATATGCCCTCTTCTGTATGACATGGTCTGCTGTGCATCTTTTCTGTGGTTGAGTGCAAAACTCTGCCCTTGGATGTGTATCCAGTCTTGACATGAACCAAAGGAAATTTCTTCACATGTCAGCAAATGTAATGTGAGTACACACTGCACATAATGTTTTCATGTATACATGTTTTTATTTTCTACTGAAAGTTGATATAAATATCAGTTCTTGTTGAATCCAGATATGAATTAAAAACAGCCATGGGAGATCTAGCTCACTCAAGGCAGCATATCTCCTCCAAAGAGAGGCAGCTAAAGGATAATTCCCGTTCTACAAAGGGGAAAGGATAGAGTGTTTGCTAAGATGTAAAATAATTTAGGCATGTCAGATCTCTGTTAATATAACATGCTCTTAGTATCTGGTTGTGTGTTAGCCAGTCTACCAGCTAACACCAGTATTTGAAAGCTGGACAAGGAGAGATTAAGCTGAAAAGTGTGACTTGGGGCACACACAGATAATAAAAAGCTATAAGCTGTTTTTCTGCTTAACCTAAACTTTGAAACAATCCCACGTATGCATTTTCAGTTTTATGCTGTGTGTGAATGTCAAATATGCTTAGCTGGAACAGAATTTCTTGAAAGTAATAATTGTTGTCCCATTTGGCTAAGTATACCTATAAACATATCAGAAGTATGCAAGACTAGAAAATGCTGATATAGACTTAATAGCTTGGGAGGCAGGGTTATTTAAGAACTGGTACTCTTAGTTTTGAAATTTTTTTGCCATGTTAGCTATATGTCATCTATTCCCAAGATGTATATTTTAAGTGGAAAGAAATTAATAAAGTGGTTTATTCAGAACAGATTGTTTCAAAGAAAGGAAACCAAATTTGGAAATGAAATATCTCAACCCTTTAACTGCTTCAAAGGATCAGATAATTTGGGGAACCTTTTTCAGAGCAGGTAGCCCTGTGCAATATTTCAGGCCAGATAAGCAAGTTGAGCAGGTGGCAATGCAGCTCTGATGCCAGGATTGGTCCTGACTCTCTTCTGCCCTCCTTCCTTGCACTGCAGAGCTTTTAATCAGACTCCTGGGACAAAAAGAGCAGTTAATACAACTGGGGGGAGTTTTACCCTGGCTCTCCTGCTTTGCCTCCCTAGCATGTTGAGTTGTAACATGCTTGTAAGTTACTGCTACAGGGTTTAAGTGGGATCGTCTGGCAGTGGTATTGTCTGGCAGCATTAGGAGTTTCCAGCAAGCTACACACAGGCCATCCACAGCTTAAGCTTTTGGAGGAAAGTGTCAGGGTGAGTGACTCAGGTGGCCGCAGTCTGCCTCCCATGGCCTGGGGTGAAGGAGAGGAGCTGGCTGGGTCCTGACCTGCAGTAAGCCCCAGGCCCAGATAATCTGTTGGGCTTTTGCCTCCTGCTCTGAACAGGAGCAGATGAGGTGTGACAGGATCTCAGCTGGAAATGTAGCAGTAAAACTTGCCACTGAAGTCTCTTGGACTTGGATTTGTTTTGTTATAGTGTGTATATTTCTCCCCGTATAAACCCCTCCTTTTAATGTCCAGTCTTTTCTGCGGATGTACTTGGCCCACCCTGCAGCAGCCTCATTTCTTTATGCAAGGGTTTTACCCTTTTCTTTATATGTCTGGTTTTACCACCACAGCTCAGGGAGGGTTTAGCAGCGGGAAGGAGTTAAGTGAGTAAATATATGTGTGTTTTTGCAAATGTGTTCGTGCCTTGATCTGCTCCCACCTCCCTGAGGGAGATTGTTTTCCTGTGGAGCAACCTGACTGGAGCAGCAGCCATGTGAAAGGACAGCAGCTGCAGGAGGGAAAGGTGCGTCTGATTGTGAAGATCAGGATTAGCTGGAGAAGTGGGAGGAGGGAGGGGGAAAGAAAAGAAAAAAAAAAAAAAGCCCAAGCCTTTGAACTGCGAGACTGCACTTCTAACATGTGCCCAGCATGTGTCATGCAGGCTTGAGGAGGCGGGAGGAGCACAGGTGAGAGGCTCTGGCTGGGCAGCAGCAGAAAGAAGCATCGTAGCAGGATGGGGGATTCTAGGACACCAGGAAACAGGGGAGGTCTGGAGGTGCACAGGCCACGGCAGACAGTCTGCTGTCACTCAGCCTGGAGCCCAGGTAGAGCAAATGCATGGACTGTGCAAGGTATGTTATTTTTTCATCTCTCTTAGTTTAGGCTTATTATGCTATAAGGTAGAAGTAGGTGTTTACTGAGTTATGTGCTTGCTGTATAGTGTTACTGCATTTAAGGGGTAAGAGGAGTATTAGGGGATTGTTTTTGAATATTATCACTTCAGGAGGATAAACAAAAGTTCAGGGGTTTAGGGAGAATTTTTGAGCATGGTGTTGTCTGTGAGAGAAAAAGGCTGGGGGCAATCCAGCAGGGAGAAAACTCAGAGATGCAAATCCACCTCCTCAGAGAAAACTGCAGAGAGAAAAGGAAACCTGTCTAAAGTGAAAAAAGTGCATTAAAGATGCCTGACAGGAAAACCTGAGGGGGACTAGGGTAGCCAGGTTTGTATCCATGTCCAAGCTTTAAGGTTTACTCTTCAGGGCATTGCCTCTGCAATGCTCTGAGGGACTGTCAAGCCCCTTTCAGTGCTCTTCACTTGGAAAAATTATTCCAAGGTATATAATGTAATTTAATTTCTATTTTTATAATAGAAGGTGTATGTGTTTCTTTTTTCTGAAAAGCATATCTAAACACCTGGGAATGGCATTAAGCTTGTGGCTGGAACATTGTGGATTCATAGTTGTCCTCTTGTTTCCAACCTCGATTCTATTAGGCTGCTAAAGAGCCTCCTGCAGCACATCTCAGGCAACCCTTTCCCTGCCTTAATGCTGTGAAGTTCTATTGAGAGCTATATACTGCTTCTCCTTGCTGTTTTAAGTTTGAAATTTTTGGTACAACTTAAAAGGTATTAACAACTGCAAAAGTANACTTAAAAAGTTGTAAAAATTCCAAAAGTTTTTTTTTTTTTTTTTTTTTTTTTTTTTTTTTTCCCAGAAACACCTTGTGCATGGATCATGCAGTTAAACACATTTGTCTGTACTGCTGCAGGGTTAGCCAGCATTCCTTGTATTTTGCAATGATCCCTCATGTTGCACTTACCTTGAAAAACATGTCTTTGAACTCTGACAACTTTTTCAAGTGGCTTTTTTGTTTTGAGTGAAAAATTTTCAAGGAGCTTTTTCCCCCTTCCAGGAAAAAACCCTGAAACTGAAACTAAAATTTTCAGCAAATGAAACAGTTGTGGTTTTGCAATTCAAGAATTTAAAACTACTGCATTCACTTCTCATACATACACTTTCATACTTCCATGGGTATGTGTGTGTTTGTAAATATTTTCATGTCTAGGTACACATATATATCATTGATATATACACGTTTCTTTATGTGTTGCTTTAATTAGACATTTATTTTAATGTGGCTGCTATAAGTGGTTATGGTGAAAGCTGTGTCATATCCTAACTGATGTGACTAATGAGATTAAACAAAGTCAAAAACTTGGATAGCTTGTCTTCACTTAAGAATGCTGAGTAGTTCTATTTATGAACTTTTTATAGTCTAGCTTAGTTTTTCAGCATCAGATTCTGTGTGTAATATGCTTACAGCTGTAGCATGTGCTCTCTTATAGATAAAATGAAAATTAAGCTGATGGTTTTAGTATAGGCAAAATGGCCTTGCAGTGGTGAATGGATAAATAAGACAACTAAAAGTCTCTTTGATGGGATGTATCTGTGTTGTTGTTTGTGTTTTGTTTTGCGTTTTTTTTCTTCAGAAATGATCAATTACATGTACTTGTAAATGAGTTTATGGAATGACTTTATTGGTAAAAGTCAAAATCAATGGTTACAGGAAGTTATACTGGGTAAAGGAGCCACTGCAAGGGTATTTTAAACATCTGAACATAAATCTTCATGGATTTTTTTCATTGATATATCGACAGTTAAAAACAGCCATAAATTTCATATCCTGTATACACAGATATATTTTAATCCTCCCATTTTCCTGAGCCTTCATGATAAAGCAGTCAAGCACTATGGGATAATCACCATCTTTAGTCTGTGGGTATCTGTATTAAAGCCAAATTACAACTAGGAAAGGTGAATAAAACCTGTATCCTTTGAAGTTAGCCAAGCAAAGCTCCATGTTCAATAAAATTGATGGTCTCAAATGTGCTGAACGTTTGCAAGAGCAATGTAACAATATATTGGCAGCTAACTCCCTAGAAAATCCATCAATTTGTGTTTAAGAAAAACCATGAGCCAAGATGAAAGTAGGGAGGATGGAAGTTTTTTTTTAACATGATGTCTACTGCAATACTGGCTACTATTGAACATTATTTTACTACAGTTCACTAAACTTTCTGCTGTAACACTGAGGTCTTTCTCTGGAGTGGACACACTTGAAAGTCCTTGATGTGAGAGTCTGCCTGTCTAGTGGGAAACTCAAATAGCTCTGAGGGCACACACACTTATTTAAAGGGGATTGTTTCCTAACTCCTAGAGGCTCCTCTTCTGAGATAATATGATAAAAAAAAAAAATCTCTGTTATTTTGTTCCCTTTGAAGGGATCTACCGTTAGCCAACTCCTCCTCTTCAGGTGCTTAGTTTGATGCTTAGTTACAGTAGATGACAGAAATGTGGTTAGAGCAACTGAAATGACTCTTACTCTCATATTGCTCTTGCAGAACTTATGAGCCAGTTATGAGTCACCAGTTCCATTCAGGCCTGCTCTACTGTTACATACTTGGTTTTCTGCAGGTCAGTTCAGGATTCATTGCATGATCATGTCTGAGGTCTGGATTTCTATGTTCTATTTCAGTCCTGGCTTGATGCAGCAGCCAAGGCTACATCAGATTTGTAATCTTGTTGTGAGTGTTGCCATAATAGCTTGAGGGTGCTTGTGTGACCATCACAGGTTTGATTTGTCTGCCTTCAAGAGTCCAGTTTCTTGGATGAGACATTCAGGTGGTCCATAGTCTTGCAAGTATTACAAACATGAGAGTTAAAAAGTAGGAAACTACTTGTAGGAGAGATATGCAGAAGTCCCCTTATTTTGCAGTGATAGGTTTGGGTTTTTTGTTTTTTTTTTTTCTTTTTCTATATTTTGGGATGGGATGCTGGTGAAGCAGCAGAAGAAATATCATGAGCAGCAGAATAATCTCTTCAGGATTTCTCTCCTCTGTAGTCTTATGGTATAGTGTCATAAGAAGCTCTATGGTTTTGTGTCACAATGTCATATGCAGCTGAGCTTTTAGTAAGATCGAATATGAATCTTCAGAAAAGGTTAAAAAGAAAATCTAAAATAGAATAAATCCTAAACAACTGATTGGTGGATAAAAGAATTGCTGAGGACTATAACATAAGAACGGAGAAGTGCATTGTGACACTGCTATGGTTGTTTCCCACTTCCTGATTTCTACTAAGGTCTGAACCTCACAGAGGTCAAAAAAAAAATCACAGCAAATTGGCGATTAAAAAAAATTAAAAATTCAGCACTGGCTTTCTACTTTTACTTGAGAAACCTTCAGATTGTACTGTATGAGTGAGTTCCTGCAGAAATCCAGGTATAAGCAAGACAACTACAATCTGAGAATACAATTGCAATTAGAAGGTTTATTTCATGTTAAATGTATCTTGTCCAGAAAAAGGAAAACACATACTGAAAGTATTCTTTCAGCATTACACCAGCATTTAACAACATTACTCATAGTGGACCAGAATAAAACATGGCATTCTTTTCCAGGGGACAAATTAATGATCAATACAAGAAATAGTATTACTTTGCCATAGCTTCCTTGTCCAAAATTACAAGCTGTACAACACAAGGCCACAGGTTTTAACTCCGGGTGTTTGTTGCCAGGTTCTGAAGGTGTTGGCCCTCTTGCAATAGGACTGCTTCGCTGGAAAAATCTGTGTGTTTATGGCAACCCTCCCCCCAGTCTCACTGTCCCTGAAGATGCCTGTGCTCCTGTGTGTCAATGTTTTGCTACACAAAATGACTTCTCATGTCCATTGTCCTGTCCAGCATCACTTTCAATCACTCCAGTGCCTTCTTGCAACAGTAGTAGTCAAGAAACTTTGAGTCAAGACTCCACAGGTAAGTGACTATTTGTTTTTAACATAGCTGAGCTTAGTTTGATCAGCAATTTTCATGGTCAATATAAACAGCTGTTTCTGCTATCAGAGTGCTTTGATTGCTCCTAAATAAGGATCAGACTACAGAAACATCATGAAAGATTTATGGTTATGCAAAGTAATCCTTAATACAACAATTTCCCTCATGGTTTAAAAGTATCAGAAACAAGATGTTCTCAGCAGCAATAATACCATTAGTGTATTTTTTTTTTTTAAACTGATAGGCCAAATGTTTGAGGAGGGTGCATCCATGTTAGCACATGGAGGCATTTGAGGACAATCTCTTCTGTGCCTATCACAAAACTTTGTATGATAGAGGATCGATACCCTCATACATCTGTCGTGTTCAAAATGCTACTTGCACCTGGCTAATCAAAAAATAGGGTGTACAAAGAGCAACCAATGGCATCCATGGGAATGTGCTTGTGCTCCCACCCTGTTAAAAGGCTGATGTCTATCAGAAGCTATCAGAGGCAACAGCAGCATACTGATCACTGGTGGTGTTCTTTCCTACTGAGATTTGGATGTCTCAGGGTCTGATAGAGAGATGACAGCTGGTGAAGAGTTGTGGTTTTAGGATAAATCACTTGACTCACAGTCTGGTTGCATTTGTCTCTGAGAGTTCTTAAAGACAGTGATGATAGGAAGTGGGTCCTGTGCTCAGTGAAATTTTATGGCTGCCAAGGAGTCATCTATATGCTTCCTAACTGAAGTCCTTTAAAAGCATTTTAATTCCTGCTACCTATGTTGTGTTGCTAAGTGGAAGGAATTAGAAGGTTCTGCCTAGGTGCCAGGTAAAAGAATGGTACATATGGAGAGTGAGGTATTAGTAGATCCAGTATTGAAAGGCATAATCCTGGAAGTCTAAATACTTAGAGCTGGTATGAATATCTAGTGCTGACCAAGTTCTTAAAATTGTAATAATTGCTGGCAACACTGGCTGAATATAACCTGTAGTAAAATGATAGTCAAATATGTGGTTTGTATTTGGCACTTTTCATTTTAAGTATCACAGTACATTAATGTAGTTTAGTATAACTGATGAAGACATTACTGCATATTGCCAAAAAACAATGGGCCTGAATCTCTGTGGTGGTGCTGAAATCAAATCAAAACCTATTTCTCCCTTCCCAAAACTTTCTGCTCTAATGGCTCATCCTCTGAACCTGAATGGATGCTTATGGCCACTGGAAATCCCAGGCTCCAGCACTTCAAGTACCATTCTTAATGTCTGCTTTGATGGTGACACTTGCTAAGCAGGAGCATTAGGGCAAATGCTGAACAGCTTCAGGAAGGTTAAATGTTGTGACTTTCATTTATCTTTTTTCCTGCTTCCAGTTAAGAGCCATGTAAATATGCACCTCCTTCTTCAATGCAGTGTTGATTGTATGAACTCTGTGACTATATTCTGTAGGGTTAATTTGCATCTTGGTTTACATTACCATCTGTTTTACTGATACAAATACTGTACTGCAGTGAAACATTTAATATTCTTCCCACATGATGAGTGACAACTCTGGTTTTAATTTGAAGTGGTTTTGGGACAGTAAGGTGGCACTTGTGAGGAGGCACTTGACACCTAGAGGTGATGTTGTGGAGAAGGGAAGAAATGTTAATTTAAAATAAAAGAAAATAGTAGTAGCATAATAAAACATTAGTAAAACTTGATAAGGAGCTATTAGCATTGCAAAACAATTTCCCAGTTCTAAAGTATGGATGCATATAGCCAACGATGCCATTAGGATATTATATTAGCAAGCCAAATACAAATGCCCTAATTTTCACCCTAATTTAAGAAGCTCTAAGGTCTTTGAAGAGTTGACACTGAGATGTTTATGAAAATGTTTTACTGAAAAGCAACATGGCAGCATGGTGTCAGATTAACACTGAAGTAATGTCCAGTAATGTCCATTTTTAGCAGGGCAAGGGTAGTCCTGGTTCAAAGTACAGCTTCTAGCACAAGAACATACGTTCTTCATCCTGATAGTTAATAACCTAATTTCTGTATCCAGTGAAACAATTTATAATCAGTGGGATTTTTTTACATCTAATTTTTAAATCTAATCCTGCAGCAGAGTAGAGGGTACTGCATGTAACCAGGGTGTCGTTATTGCTCAGGGGTAAAATGTGTTGTGTCAGCAGCTACTCCGTAAGGCTGGATATCACATCTGCAACTCCAGTGTTAAACCCTATCCCTGGGTTTCATTATAACAGTTCTAATGCAAAGATTCCTCAAGTTTTTAAAATTACATCAGTTTTCAGGGACTGTTTGCCATGACTGAAAAGCTTGTTTGCAGCGTACAGCACATCTGTGGAAGCTCAGGCAAGAGTACAGCATCAGCTGAAATGGGGGAGTTCTTGAAAAGACAGAGGGTAACAGATGTAGATTAGTGAGGTAGGATAAATCCAAGCTCATTTATGTCCAAGACTAGTTGATCAAATAATTTACAAGAACTTGAAATGCAGAAGAATACCATGACACAGGCTTACTGTGCTGCTTCTTGTCTGTGCATTTACAATTACTCTCAGTAACATTTTAGTAGCAATTCTTTAAAAAAAAAAAAAGATAACTATGCTAAACCACCAATATATAATGCACACGACACACACATTATAGTTCAAAATAATTCTTTTTTTTTTTTGACTATTGAAGGTGGAAAATTTCTGTCTGTTTCCATTTGTTTGGGACCTTGTAACACTTGCATGTTACTGTGCAAGTAATCACTGTGCATGGTGATACCTGACCTGGATTTCAATATTCAAACGATAGTGATGCAGAAAATAAGATATTGATGCAAAAAACCTCTGTGTATTCTGATACACAGTATGAAAGAGATAAATCTGCAGCTTGTTTTAGTGGGTGCTTTGCACCCTACTTGAAACATTAGTCTCAATTTAGAGCTTTTGTTGCTTTGCAGAATTTTGCAATGCTAGATATTTATAGAGTAATTAATGCTAGTAATTTAAGTACTTTACAGAGTAGTGTTAAATTTTGTCCTTGGACATAGGAGTATAATAGACACCAGAATTAATCAATTTCATGGACTGTACAAGTAAATTCTTAAATTTCTAGTATGAGTTGTGATTTGAAATAATGGGGTTTTGAGAGGATTGCTCTGGTCAATAAAAGCCAGGCCTCCGTTAGAATGAGAAAAAACATGAGTTATTCTTCGCTCATTTTCTAACCTGGAAACTTTGTGAAGAAGTACCAGAGACGAAGGTCATTGTGGTAAATATTTCATAGCTGCATATTGTTTTTTAGCTGAGTCATGAAGGGTTCCTGTTGATTAACTTTGTCTCTTCTTATGATCATTATTCAATGCTTAATCACATTGAACACTATATTCCAGAATAACCAGAAGATTTGCTGGACCACACCAGCTGAATTGAGATGAATAGATTTGCACTGGGTAGAAATGAGTCAGGAGCTGAACAATACCTGTCAAATTTGTGTCAGCTGCAAATTTTAAACAAATACAAAATACCATAATTCATTAAAATACTGTATATAACAAGAAATCTATGCCTTTTTGAAATGTATTCCTGTTTTTCCAATAAAAATCTGAATAATTTCATTCAACTGCTTCTGACCTGAAATTAGTGCACCTTCATCTAGACTGTATTTCTCTTGTTTGTTCATTACAGGGACTTGTTCCCTTGTATGCTAGATCAGCTGTTTTGAAAGCAATTATATTGATTTGTTGTGAATTGTTCCTGAAAAATATGTCAACTCATTGTTATCATCTTGTTTTCTTCAAGGTGGTTAAAGACAGCTTGATTTATTGCTTACTTACTAATTTGTCACGCTCTCTTTTCAAATATCCATGTTTGGCTGACTGGGCTGTAATTACCTGAACTACTTTATTTGCCCTTCCTCACTGTTACAGGACGCTACTCCATCCTTACTTCAATGGGATAATCCCAAAAATGCATTTAGGCTACTAAATCTCAGCAAAGCAACTGAAAGGTAAAGTAGGCAGCTACATTCTTTTCCTTGGCCTGTGCCTGGTCCCTGATGTGTGAATGTCCAGACCACAGGTATTTCAGGAGAGCTTGTACTTCACAGCAGAGACAGAGAAAATGCAGAGGACTCAAGATAGACCCTCTTCAGGGAGGCATTTGGACCTGTCTTACAGTTAGACAGAAATATATACTTAGGGAAAAAATAATTTTATGATCACAGTATACAAATTTTGCAACCATAAGTAAACCTGGCATGAAACCTTTGCCTTTTGTTACTACACTGCAAGATATTGCACCTGCTGTGAATGCTATATTTGACATAGAAAAAAATAAAATTATTTTTATATGTATTTCTTAATTTGTAGGTAAGTGCATACTTCTGTGTGTTCTTTGATTCTGCAGCTTTTAAGTTTTAAATTGTGCAATGATAGTAAAGAAATAATTTGTGACATTGCCTACTTTCTAGTGTGGTATAGGATTTCAGTTAAATCTATTTGATCAGTTAGATGCAAAGGCTAGATCTAATGTTAACTGGGTACTATAAAAGGAATATTATTGGCCCACCTAGGAATTTATTTATTCCCCTGAAGAAAAATGATAGAGAATTAGAATTAGAAGAATTAGAATTAGAAGAATTATAATGTGAATAAGGAGATGATTGAGGGGGACATGACAACAGTAGTGAGAGGGAGAGTGCAAAACAGGAGGAAGATGAATAGTGGAGTTTTCCCAGTACTGGTTTGGAAAGAAGGTTAATATTTTAATGGATGACTTCTGCCTGGAAAGGAGGAATGCATTGACGAGATGTGCTGATGAGTCTAAGGTGGGAGACATCATCACTGCAAAGGATATTCAGAATGTCAGCTAAGAAAAAATTGATGGATTTTGGGAACAGAATATGGGAAAAGTGATGGAATACAATGATGCAGGTTTTGCTACTGTCCATAGCAGGACTTTTTCTTTTTCTCCAATAAGCAGTGAGTCCTAAGCTAGAAATAGTAGAAGAAGATAAATTCAGCTACTAATTAGAGGTGGACTGCAGCTATTTAAAAAAAAAAAAAAAAAAAAAAAGAGTCCTGGGATATTTCAGGTGAAGTATTTGCTATAGAGGGAGAGAGAGAAGATTTTTACCTAAACTGACTGTGTATTTTCAAAGAGAGTAGAGATTTACTGGGGCTGAAACAGAGGAAAAACTACCAGAACAATATGGGAGAAGAGAGTAAAAAAATGTCACTGTGTTTACGCTACCAAAACAAAAGCCATTTAAAGAAAAAAGAACCAAGACAGTAGGTTTCTGTTTCTGTTTATTTAATAATCTAATGTTTGTAAAGCTTGGGGAAATAGCTGAGTCTGAAGATCAAGCATTTGATCCGTCCATTTATCTTGACCAGCATCTTTCAGAGTCTGAAGAAACTGCTAAGGGACCCTAAAGATGCAGCTCCTCATTTTAACTCTTACAGTTTGTGTTCCAGTTGCAAGTCTTAATATGGAGGGGTCATAAGCTGACCAGCTCCTGGGGATTCTGTACAAAAGTTAAAGCCACAAGATGGTGCTCACACTCCTTATTGTGGTTGAAGGTATTGTGAGAGATTTAGCAGAATATGCAGTGGCCTGGGTGTAACCAGACAAAATTTCTGTGGAGTTTGGTGTGTATTAACCTGCAAACAAGTAATAAAGTCAATGAATGACTTCAGTTTGTGGTTAAGCATTAATTTCTGGTAAAAAGTCCTAAGGAATTCTTAGTATATTGGAGGGAAAGAGGGAATGAAGGGAATTAGAAAGGCGATGGTTATTCCTGGGGTTGTAACCCATTTTTTGCTTGGCTTTCAGTTGCAGAGGGATTGATGAAATGGAGAAGAAGAAAGAAAACACATCTCCGTTATCTCTGACTAGAATCATCATTTGAATTTTTGTGCTTTTTAAATGCCAAGGACAAAATCTGCTGTGCCCACAGTGTTGCTGACTGCTTGTGCTTCTCTGCCTGTTTTCTTTTTGTGCTTACATCAAGGGAGGGACCGTTTTTGTAGATTGATGTGGTGTTCTCTGTACAGCATCTTAAAAGGAGTGAAAGAGAGACAGTTTTCTGCAGTTTATAGCTGTCTAATAGAGAGCTCCTGATGGGGTTTATAAAGAGGAAAAACACTGTTAGCAAAAATGTTCCTTGGGAACTCTGTAGTCAGCTGAACCTGAGAAACAATGAAGTCCAGCTAACAACCACATAAACTTATCTCACTGCCCTGAGAACAGCCTGTCTTTCCTACCCTTCTGTCTGCCAGCAAAGGCATCATGTCTCTGTTCATTAATCATCGTGGCCATGAAGAGGGGAGGCTTATCCTTCTCAAGTCTTTCATTCAGCCACCAGCAGAATCTTCCACTGTTATGAAAGGCAACAGTTCACTATTTTTCTCAAAAATGAGGCGAGTGCACTTTGTTACAGAATGTCTTTCTCCCAGTGCTAGGTCATGTTTTTTCTCCTGAAATGCAGTATATGCATTTTTACTCTTAAAAAAGGGGGCCTAACTGTGTTTAAGTTTAAACCTGAAGTGGCTGAAATGCATACTGCACTCAATAAGTATGATAAATTAGGATCTTAAAAAGAATGTCCTTGCTGACTCTTGGGACAGAGAGTGCCATTAAATCTATACTTTCAAATATCTAGATGTGTGTACTTAATCAGTTTCAGGACCCTGGCTACCGGTAAAATTGCTTTTATGATTCAAAGAAGTGTAATATTGTTTACTCAAAATTCTGGTGACATTAATTGCACAGACCATTCTAAAACTCTCATGTTTAAAAGGAAGGAAATAAAATCTGTGAAATTTCTGTACACTTCTAACCTTATTGTAGAACCAAGTCTAGAAGCTGGTGAACTTTTGATTCTGATCCAGCAAAGCTATGAAGTGGATGCTTAATGAACTTCAAAGTTGTGCCATGGACATCAATTTATCTGCTTCTCTAATTATTCTTACCACTTATGAATGAGAAACTAGAATCTGACTAAATACAATGAGCTGGTAGTTCCTGTAAAAACGTATTTGGAAATGCCAGCCAGCACTGATCATGTTGTTGGTTCAAGGCATTTAAGACTGGCAATGCTAGCACTTGCCTCCTGTACTCTTGTACCAGTACCTGTACTGCTTCAAACTTGTCTTCAGGGAGCATCTTTAGAGCTGGAAGTGCATTTACTCTCCTGCATTCTCTGTGTGTTAATTCTGAAACTAACTGCAAGGCCTGGCCTTCCTGTTTATATACAATGTGGAAATTTGCCCCTTTTTGCTGATCTAAGGTTGGCACATCATTACACAAGTTTAAACAAGAATCTGATGTTATCCCTGTTTGCTTACTGGTGGTGCTTTGTGTGAACTTAAACTCAGGAGGGACTGTAATAAACAGTCTCCTTCTCATATCACCACTTAACTAACACAGATTTAAATTTATAAGATTTAATTATTTTTGATTGCCTTATTTTTGTTTTTTCTTGAATATGTTTCTGCACTCTCCATTGAGAACAGTAAGAATTATTTTGAATATTACTTTTCATGGAGACTCTTTTTCTCTGGGCAGTTGTTGCCACAGCCCTTTTGTTAGAGGATAGAAATGAGCAGAGTCACAAACTTCTTGTTTATCACAGCATGAAAAGGGTGCTGGTTTATTCCTCCTTGCAGCTGAGCCATCCTGACTCCAACTATTCACTGACTCTGGCTGCAGCAAGCTCCTACTGTAGATTTCCCTTGCAGCCTCTGGATTCTGCTTATTTCCTGATAAACCATGACTGCAGGGATTAGTTTGCAGGCTTTTACCCAGCTAGACTGTGACTGCAGGTTCCAACAACAGGCTCTAACTGCAGACCCAGACTGACCTCACAGCAGTGATTCTTTCTCCCCAGGGCTCTTCTTCTTCACCATTCTCTCACTCATGATCCTCAAGGTTTTTCCCCCCATGACAATCCTCCCTCACCAGGTAACCCACTCCATTTTATCACTCTTGTCTTTATTGGCCATAGCTATGACTCAGGGGGCGATGCTGTATTGGGTAATTAACACAGCTGTTACTTATCAAGGGCAAGGTCACCTGTATTCCCTTCTCCTACAGGCAATATTTTGGTTTTGTAAGCTAGTCAATTAATGAAAAAAAAGGGTTAGGATGGATTTTGCATCAGTAATTGAAGAACTGTTTACCTAAGGATGTGTCTTTATACCACTCTTGCAATTGCAGCCTTCAAGTGCTGTAGGACCTTCAAGGCTTAATGCAAGGCTTAATGCAAGAAGGAAATGTTTAATTAGTTCTTTAAATCAAAGAAGGGTTTACTGATGCTGTGTTAAACAGCAATCTGTTTCATTTTCCTGTTGATGACATGCCTTTCCCTGTGAACAGTGAACAATATTCCCTGTGAACAATATCTTGCATATTTTATAACCAAAACACTAGTAAAAGATAAGAAAAGAATTATTATTTAGTATCTGTTTGTTTGTTTACAGAATCAAAATAGGACTTTTCCAACTTTACTTCCAGAGAAATGAAGGGTCTAACAATAGAATGCCTTTTATTTTGTTTCTCATTAGAGAATATAACACAGTTAAACTTTGAAGTGTTCTATATGTAAGTAACTGATATATACTTGAGCAGAAAAACTATTAAAAACCCCCAACTTTATAATAAATACACTTTTGATAGTCACGTTAAAGAGCATGAACCAAAAAAAGACCCAACTATCTAATGTGTTTTCTTTATTTTTTTCCAATGATTTTTTAATAAGCTGTTTCATTTTTTTTGTGGATGGTGAAGCCTTGATCCTTTAAAAGAGAAAGGACGCCAAGAGTTTCAGATGTCAAGTGGGAAGCATTCATGTGTAGCACTGCAGTACAAGACTGAGGCAGAGAGCAAGAGCTGTATAACTGAAATGGAATGAACTATGCACAGTATCTCCAGTAAAGCCATTTTTTTCCTCCTCTGTCTTTAAAGCTTGATTTAAGGTATCCAAACTTAGTATCCCATCACTTCCCTCATTGAAAGAAGAGTAATCAAGTTCGAGAAAAAAACCTGGAGTTACCAATTTGAAAAATGCAATCCTGTCTACCCTTTCAACTACTGTATTTCCTTCTTTTTGCTCATTTTTAATGTTTATTTTTACATTTCTTCCTCTTCAGTCATTTCCCTAATTGTATACCTCTGAAAATCTCTTCCTATTTTCCTTCTCTTTCTTGCCCACCTATTTGTTCTGCATACATACAGTGAATTTGTTCCCAGTTCTCTACCTATTTTGCATTCCTCATTAATAGTGTTTCCAGGGAAAAGGAGCTTCCAGCTATGCATCTCTGCTTGCCCTCAGCCCTGTTCTGCTCAGCTCTGAAGTGGTGATGGCTGGAGGAAGCTCCATGTGTATAGCTTTTCCTCTCACACCGCCTGCAGTCTCCCATGCCTGGATCACAGGCAAGTTGCTTTGCTCCACTTGTGACTTTAGGAAACTGACAGGTTCAAACTGAGACCAATAAGCACAGCCAGCCACTGTGTTGCCTGTACCTCTCATTCAGTCAGGATGGAGGATGCCCATGGAAGAGGCCTGCTGCTCTGAGGGCCAAGGGAAGGGTGGATTGCCTCACTCCATAGAGCTGGTCTGTGGCCAGCTTCTAACCGGGAGCCTATTCCTGTAACAGGTAAGCAGAAGCACACGCTGATCTGGTGTCCGGTAGACTACTTGCTCCTTAGTGCTTATGTCTGATTGCTTTCAGTTCTGCTATGATATTTATGTCTAAGCCATGTTTATTGATTGAGAAGACTGAGTAGCATTCATTGTAAAAGGCAAAAAACCCCTTGGACAGAATTCCAGTCCATGTCAGTCTACTGACATGCTTCTAGTTGAATCCTGATGACCAGGCTGCTGGAGCCCCCTTAATCCTAAGTTTTCTCTTGCAAGTCAGGACTTTGTTTAAACTCTGTTGGAATCAATGGAAAGACTCACTTGCACTGCAGCATTAGGGAATTGAACCTATAAAAAACCATGAACCTAAAAATTGAACCTTGATAAAAAAAACCTGCTGTTAAAATATACAACAGCTCTCTCTCTTCTCTGCCTGTGCTTCCTTTTGTCCATTGTTTCCTATCTCATTTTTCCCTTTGGTCCTGGAAATAAAGCTGCAGTAATCTCCTGAAATTAAGTACTTGACTATCTGTTGTCTGCATAGGAAAAAAAAAGCCAGACATCACTCTGGGGTTACAGAAGTAATTGCTGCTTTTCAAATGACAGGTTCTCAAAGTCCAGTAATCTTTTCCACATCAGGACTAAAACCTGCAAACACACCTCATGCAGAAACATCGATCTTCTTTCTTATTCTTCTAAGTGCTTCCCCTGGGTGCCTCTTCCTCCCTTGTCAAAAATACTGTCATTCATAGCCTTGAAGAACTTCAGCTTTTAAGATAAAAATACTGAAGAGTGAAAATAAATTATTGGAGATTAATTTTGTGGGACAAGAGAGAGTGTTCATGCTGGTCTGTGCATAAAGGTAAGAACATGCTGTACCTCAGGCTTGCTGAAAATAGGCATTTAATTTTTTTTTTTCCTTAGGCAGATATTACACTATGCTGTTTTGTATATAGTGGGTGAGGGAGAAAGAAACAGAAAGGTGGAGTCATTATCCAGTTACTCTGCATGGTCACAAGGGTAGTGTTTATCAAGTCAAAGCAGAAATCAGATGTCTCTAGGTGATCTTCAAGTCAGCAGATTAAACAAAATACTATCTCTTGTTAAAAGTACAGCTGATTGTTGAGAATCTGTATCAGTAAACATCCAATGTTGGATTGAAATAAAAGGCATCCTTGGCAGAAATTCTAAGCAATGAAGCTGTAACAGTAAAAAATTGTAGCTGTGTATTTTACTAGTTTGAGTTATATAAGAGTCTTGAACTGAGACCACAGGAGAGTGAGGATGAAATTAAATGAGTCATTGATAAAAATAGATGTGGGATTGAATTAAATGTTGAGTGTGCTGGGCAGCTGAATAGAGGATGAAATTTGCAGTGAGAAATAGGCTGTGTCTATACCATATAAATGTTGATGACTACATAAACGCATAAGGATTAGGGACAATAAAAGGACTGCAGGGACAAGAAAGGCATCTGACCAGACCAACGATAGGCATTTCCTCCCAGGCAGGGAGATAAGGCACAAGGCTTTTTAGTCTTTCTTGATATTAAATACCATCAGTAGCAAGTGGAGAACTGACTGTATAAGCCAAGTGGAAATAGCAAAAGTAAAAATCAGCTGGTTTGGTATATACAGAAAATAGTGAGCTCAGCTTGGTTTTAAGTTATGTCTGGTTAGAATGGGGCTTCTCTCATGACTAAGGGGATGCAGTAGTTCAGTTTATAGGATGAGGTAAAAAGTGATCTCTTTTAATGATACAGGTGGCAGAAATTATGACCTCTGGCTATTACTGGGAACACAATGCTTCAGCCAGTAGACTAGAAGGCTTCTAGCCTGACCCAGCGCACCAAATTTTAGGCTATGTTCCTACACAATTTAAAGGCGGAGCATGTTGAACTTGAGCAGTGGTTCATCTGCTTGTCACTGTCATCCATATGGCTTAAAAAATTTCCTTGATGAACATTTTTGTCGAAGTAGAGTAGTTACTAGTAGCTGTGTTGGATGAGAGAGCCTTAGATAAAAAGAATGATGCATTATACTGGTACTGTGTGGGCATCTAAGTCCTCAATTTGGTTTAGATACTGCAGGGGGGAAAAAAAAAATCACATTTCTCTAAGCTTATTTTCTATCCTAATTTTGGGGATGGGTGACATTAAAAAGCAAGTTTTTTTAAAAAACTAAAACAAACCAGCAGGCGATGTGCTGGTCACCGTGGAAACCAGGCTTTTGATGAAGAGGTTGTATGTCTGGTAATACTTTGTACTGAGTTCTGATTACAACAAAAATCTTCATTTTTTTAGAAATTCTTTCACATCCTCTTCTGCCCCACAGTTTACTTTTTAGAAGATAGATAGGAAGGAGCTGCAAAATAAGATACTTGCTTTTAAAGTACAGAAAAATACTTATTTCAGCAAAATAGGAATCCATTTTGCTGAAACAAGATTTTTATGTGAGGCTAGAACATGTAAATGGAAATGATGGCAAAGGAATTCAAGACTTAACAACTCTTTGGACATGCATCAAGCGTAAAGGCCAATTGCTTCCAAAAATTTGTAGAAAAAAATTGTGAATAAAGCAGTGCCTAAAACTGGACATTTGCAGAAATAATGCCTCTGCATTCGTAAACATCCAGACATCTAGCAGCCTCATGATCTCAGTGAAGTTATTCATGCGCACTGTGGGCTCTTAGTTCAGAAACACTATCTTGCATAACTTGCTATGTTAAAAGATTTTATTAAAATATTATTGAATTTTTTTTGTTTGAGGTTTTTCTGAGCTCAGGTGTATGAATCAGGCAGTGAATATTTGGAAGCTGAACCAGAAGAACCTGTAATGACTGAATAAAAATGGTTTTACACAAAAATTTGGGGATTGACTGATGAAAGCTTCAGTAAAACAGCTTCTGAGACACTTCAGAATAACATCATGTAAGGTCATCTTCAGAGGAGTGGGAAATTCTTATTTAATGGGCTTATAGGAGAACTGATCCAGGACTGAGGTAGTTCAATGCATATTTTCAGATGCAGCTGTTATATTGTCCTTATACTCAAAAGCAAGTGATAGTGTTCTTGCATCATGAACACCCTGCTCATTCTTATTTTGAGCAACTTAATTGAATCCTAAAGTAACAGTAAAACCAACTGTGAAAAAATTCAGTCTAAATTTTCATACACATAAATGTGACTGATAATATATTTTTTCTTTAAATAAGGAATTTTTATCATCGACTATTATTCCTTTACCAAAATGTATTGAATTTATATCTTAGGTATTTATACTAAAGTTATAATACTATGTTTTACTACTTTTAATTTAACATAATATTTTTTAGTGTATTATTTCCTGGTTGGGTGATAATATTGCTGATCAGAACTGCATCTACATTCACTACATCTTATGGACTTTCAAAGTCTCATCTTCCTTCTTTAGCTGTGGAAAGTACTCCAAGAATTTGCCACATTACTCTTTGGAAGTTGACAGGGTCTGTTGAGGCTCTGTAGAATGACTTGCCTCTGTGACCTCTATCTCAAGAGTAATCAGACATGTTTTTACTTTTATTGATAGAATCTTTTTTTAGTGGAAGGCCATAGAATGATGTTTCCTAATTCTTCAAAATATAGCATATACAGAGGAGACTTTGGCTCAGAGAAAAAAAGCTTTGTTTTTTCTTTCAGGCATGTTGTTTAAAATTTCCTTTGGCAACTGAGGAGACTTGACATAGAGACTTGAAGGGCTTAATAGAAGTATTTTATTCTTAATATTGTTTTACATTGATTCAGATTTCGTTTTGAAGCAACTTAACAATGCATAACACTTCAAGCATGTCAGTGTCTAGAAATTGTTTGCATACATGATTAGTTGTAGTTTTGATATTTTGGTATTTAATTTAAAAGTATGATTATTCTTGTTTCAACATTTATATGACAAATAAATATTTGGTTCTGCAGATCCTGCGCATAGCTGTCTTTAAAAAATGAAAAAGCTCCTCCAGCTCCATATGCAATAGTTTGCTTTTCAAAAATATTTGTTTTGTTGCATATAAGACACTGATTTTTGTGTTAAATTCATACATTTCTTTTGGTTTATTCCTTGCTTATAGAAAAATCTCCAGCTTAATAAATCTAGAATTTTCTATGATGGTGACAAATATATTAATTTAATGAGCTGGACTAATTTTATATATTAATATATCTTTATGCAGAGCACTTCTGGAAAAAATAAATAGTTAATCAGTGTAAACCAGTCTGAAAATACTAATATCTGATAATTCACATTTACATTAAGTTATTTAAATAGTTGTTTTTACTTTTGTAACTGAATTAAAACATAGGCATATTTTTAAGGTCTAGACCTTCCAGTCAGTCCTCTGTAAAGGCCCCTCATTTTCCAAGATGATTAAGCTAATTAATCATAGATACCGCTGAGACCATGATGAATGACCTAGCAAAATATTTTAGATAATATGATTTTTTTAGCATACAAGCAATCTTTTTACTTTAGTGGTGCTTTCATGTGCTTTAGGTTTGACATTCAAATGTTTTTATCAATTAAGTCCCAAATGCTCAGGGTGGTTGATGCCACTCCAGTGACAGGATTTGGTTGCCTGTGCACATGACCTCAGAGTGCACCTTTGCTACTTGTAAGGAAACTTGCCAGTTGAAGCCTTCTCGGAGATTTCCTTTATAAAAACTGCTTTGAGAGCTGAAGTAAGTAAAGTATTTAATCTGCATTGAAATTGAAACAAAATCTTTTTACTGATTCTACAACTTTTTCCCAAGAGTTTGGACTTAACAGTCTCATGCGTTTATTCTTGAGCAACTTTGACATTCTGCAATGCTGCTGCAGAAACACGTATTTAAAAATCTTCAAGTCTTCTGGTGAATGACATCCACTTTGAAGCTTCAGAAGGTTTTTCCCCTCTTCATTTTATTTTATAACAATTTTCAGCTGAGAAACTCTGTAATTGACTCCACTGTGTGTGATGGTAGGTGTGCTGAGGAAGTTAGTCTCTATTATGAGTACAAATTTCTCTGAATTGGGAGTCAAAGGGTCACCTGGAAGGCTTCTTTTACAGGCCAGACCTGTCTCCTATGTATTTTTTTTCTGCAATGTGGTTGATCCCAGTGGAGGGCTGAAAGCAGACAATAGAAATTGAAAGGTTTGGAAGGTAAGCATGCAACAAATATTCCAGATGGTTTGTTATTTATCAAAAAGTGAGATGTTCCTGTGGGGACTGAAAAAACCTCAAAAGATACCCAAGCTTGGAGAAATGTATTAGAGAGCATGATGGCACTCTGTGATCAGAGGGCCTGGAGGCCAAGAGGGACCTCAGTCCTGCACTTTCATATTCTAGAAATATTCATATTCTTTCATCATCTGGGGATGAAACTAGGGAAGGGGTAGCTCTGCTTGTCAAGGAACAAGAAACCAGGAGTGGCTTTGCTACTTGTTAAGAAACAGATGATAACAATAGACGGTCAGGAAGCTGCCAATAAATGTGGATATGGGATCTGGGAGGCTCTGCTTGGGCAGGAGGTAAGTGGTTTGATGCAGCAGCTCCTGGAATGCCCACAGGGCTCAGCTCTGGGGGAATGCAGCTGCCCCATTTTTTTCCCCCTGCAGCAAAAGAGGTGCTTCAGGAGTTTCAAGTGATAGTTCAGGGAAGGTTCTATCATCTTATAAAATAGGTTTTGGTTCTTTTGTTCTCCTCTGCAACTTTGTCATCAGAAACAAGCCTTTGGCTCTGACAGAATAAAACTTTTCAATCCCATTGTTAAAAATGAATCCCAATGAACCTGGAAAACTTAATGTATATTACTCCTCCAATTACAATCAGTATGTATAGGCAGCCACTTGGGAGGTAAAAAGGACATCTTCTGCCAAGCTGCAAGGACAGTTTAAGGACTAGTATCATGAGAGGCCAAGCTACACGGAGAAATCTTCCTGTCAGGCAGAGATTAGTGTGTCCTCACAAGCAGAGTTTGTGGAAAACCAGCTCAATCCTTTCTTGGGTGCCTCACGTTGTGTTTGAAAAGGGGGGTGTAGAAGCTGTAATTGCTTTGCTTTCACGCTGGTCTGTTGAGAGGATTTGAGTTTTTCATTGAGGATTCTGGTGCTGTTCTGGCACAGCCATTGTGATCTCATCAGTGAGGTTTGTGGTTTGCAGCCCCTTTCCCCTCAGGAGTGTCCTGCTGCCTCAGCAGAGGCAGAGCAACCATGCGGGCAGGCACGGCAGCATGGACTGTGGAGGAGAAGGAGCAGCAGCGCTTCTTGAGGTGACCTGAGCCTGACACTGTGGTGATGAAAGCTGCAGGCTGATCCATGACAGTCTCCTTCAGCTCATTCCCCCACCTGCCCAGATGCAGATGACAAAAGCATACTGTTTGATGCAAGCACATGGAAGGAGCAGAGCTTAGCTCAGCCAAAGAACAGAACGTGGATATTGGGGTCTGCCCATGGTGCTCATGGTGGTGGTCTCCCAGTCACCTTCCTCACAGACCTGACTTGACCATGGAGGGTTGTTCTGTTATTGCTTTGGTCAAATCCCTGCTGGGATAAGAAAACTGAAGTGTTTCATCTAGTCAGGAATTAATCACCTGATCTAGTTCTCCAAAAGGAAACCAAAGATAAATTGGAAGATACAGGGGAGCAAAACCCATCTCACTTTCTTGCAGTCCACTCTATAGTGGCAGCAATCAGGACAGCCTGACCCCTGCATTTTCTGGGGGGCATATGAAATTGTAAATGTAAGTTATTTTTCTGACTTTAACTGTACACTGAGTTTTACTCCCTGTAAACAATTTTTTTTTTTGAGTCTATGGCTATGAGACTAATGGTTCTGCTGCATTATGGAAATTTAACAAAATCTTCCTTTCCAAGCCTCAGGCAACAAAGTGATAGAAATGTGAGGAAGGAAGGTGAAAGGAAAGAAAAAGAGCTTTATAGCAAAAGCTGATATTAATAATTTGTTTGCTTTATTTTCTGTATGTCATAGATTATTTCAGCCCATTGTTCAGTCTCATTTGGTGTTCCATATGTGTAGCTGAAAAATTATCTCTTTTCTGGCTTATCATTATTTCTTGCTCTACAGCTACTTGTGGTGATCATATTTTCTTAAGTCACTTTCTTCCTGTTGGTCTTTGTTTAGTGTGGAAATGGCGATAATCTGAATAACCAAACCATTACTTTTTTCAGGGCCACAATAGCCCTCAAATTCCAGCCCTTGCATATAAAAGTGAGGGGGAAACAAAGCAACATTTGAAAGATGTTGTTCTGAATCTGTGGCTCTAGGAAGCATGGAGCATGTCAAAAAGTCAATAAGGAGAATTTTTAGTTTTAAAGAACCTTTCTCAGGCTACAACTGCAGAATGTGGCTGCACACAAAACCTACTCCCGCTTTCAGGAATGTCTTCAAATAGTGTTTTGCTTCAGATAGTAATATTTAAGTTTTAAAAACTCCATAATAATAAAGGAAGTTAATACTTCCATGTATGCAGTGGTTATTCATCATTCTTCGGTAGTATTGAGGAGGCTGAGGGTGTATCACAATAAGCAAGTAGTGTTTGTTTGGTTTGTATTGGTTTGTTTGAATTAGACACCTCTCTTGCTTAATTACCTCTTGTACTTTGCACAGGACATTCCCCTCACAGCGTGCATGGGGACCTGCAGATGGAGTGTTGTGATGTATCATTAGCGCCAGCTGGACACTGCTGCTTGCATGATGCTTTAACAGCAGAATAATCAGCAACTAAGTCAGCAGTCTTTCCATCCAGTCTTAGTTTCATGTTATAGCAGCAGTTATCGAATCTCAAACACAACAGCTTTTTCCACCAGGGATATTCAAGTCCCTTGAAAATTATTCCTTGCATATAATTTATGGGGCTTTCAGGCAACTCTTGCATTAACCTAAAGCAATGTTAGCTCTAGATATCAATTCTTTGTAGGCCCTTACAGGAACAGCTTTGTTGGGTTACATGTGGATTATCTTCATAAATCTTTCTGTTGAACTATGTAGGACTTGGTGCTTTTTCTGTTTTCCAGGGCTGGCACATCAATGTGTAGGTGTCTTCCATTTTGCCAGCAAGAGCTTCTTCCACTCTAGACTGGGTGAAATACTTTTAAATTAAATGTAATGGCAGTTACAATGAAAATAATAAGAAAATAATAAATTGTACGTTCTCCACTAGAAGGGATTTGGATATGTGTGTGTATGCAGAGGGGAAATGGGAACTGAAACGGTGAATACAGATGAAATCTAGTGAATGATCTTATTCAAGCCGAACTGTTGCAATGTCAGTGCCTTTTTGCTTGTCATGCTTTCAGACTGGGGTGTTCCACTTGGGAAATACAGATATTTATCAAACTTTTGGTATTTTGGGTGAGTTTTTTCTCCTAGACAAAAAATTTAAACACATGACAGATCTCCTAAAACTTGCTAGAACTAGTCCTGTGTGTCTAAGCAGCAGATCTGTGGTGTCTTGGGTTATGGAACCAAAAATGTGTATTTTATTTCATCTGTTGAAAGNGCTTGCTTGTTTTTTGTACTACTAAATTTGTATGTTTTTAACATAACAGTAAACAGTAAAGAACTATTATTCCTATTCCCATATCTTTGCCCAAAAGCCTCTAATTGCAAAATAATAATAATTTAGAGGGAGGGGGTTTACATTCTCCATTCCAAGAGGAGCTCCAACTTTCCCTGGCAGATACCTGTCTTTTCCGAACCAAGACATGTGGTTACATGCAGGAACATGTCGTGTACTGCACCTTTGGCTTCTAGATGTCCTAGATTCCCCACTGACCTTCCAGTACAGGTGTAGAAGTTGGATGGCAGAGCACAGTGTTACACTACAAACATGCTTTAACAACATCTCTCTTACTAAAATATATTTTGAAAATTTGAAAAACAGTTTTGAAATTCAATTTTTTCACATTAAAAATAAAAAGGAAATGCATCTAAATTAACAGGGAAGGGAGGAAATCAATACAAGGGTTTCATAAGGCAAGAACTAAATAAAGTGTCTCTGTCTGCTTCAGTCAAAATAGCTTACACTGTCCCATAAATATTCTTCACTTAACTAAGCCAGAAGAACCTGTAAAAATACTGCAGAAAACCTTTGTCTTTTTTTCATCACTATAACTCATCGGTTTACCTGCCAAGCTGAAGAAAATGTTGTTTCTAAAACATTTTTAGGCTCTTTCTACACTGGGGAATCAACAGTGGTCTAAAATATTGTGTGTTTTGGTTCACAGCTTTTATGTATTACCATAGCATATTAATCAGTAAATATATACAAAATACTGAGTTTGTCACAAATAGATACTAATTTTAGTGCATTTTGTCCACTGCATTAGGTCCTAAGAGCCATGTGATAAGATTTATTTCTTGGTGGGAACCCAGTTCTTTTGAGCTCATTTTACAAGGCATTTTACAGGAGGATGCAAGCTATTATTAAAAAGTTGTTTTGAATTACTCTTGTCAGTGGCTGGCAGTATTTATGAATGTGTCCTGAAGAGATGCATTTACGAGTATAGTTTTAATTATATACGCTACTTAAGAATATCTGTTTTCATTTCCTCTTGCTTTTGGTATTACAGAGATCCAACAGGATTATTAACAGTGGCATTTCTAGAATTTCCTTTTCTTACATTAAAAACCCATGAAAACCTGTAAAGCTCAAATAAATAATCAATTTTGTGGTTATTTTATTTCTGTTTCCTACCCAACATTTTAATGGTTGAATGCCTGAAAATGGTTTGTGCTTCTGAATGAGCTGAAATACTGAACCAGCTAATTAGGTAGTAAGTTAATTTTAAAAATAACTTCTACTTTCTGAAAGAACACTTAATAACCCCATTACTATTTCCAAGACACACTTAAAATATTTCTGTAGAAGAAAATCTCCTTTAAACTTCAAAAAAGAACTAAGATATGAGGAACTTGCCCCAGCCTCAGTAGGTGTGGTGGTATTTAAAAGGTCATCAGCAAATGGAGTCACTTTTCAGTCTGATCAGCCAACTTTTGAAACTTCTCAGTATGAGACCTTTTATGTAGGTCCTTGCTGGGAGGAGGAACCCAGTATAAAAACCTCTCCTTTTCTTGACTCTGCCTGAAATACCTGTTAAAGGAATTCAGGCTCTTTGATTATGAAGTGTATGTGTGTATGTTCATCAGTGGATATTATTATTTAGTGATTATTGCTAAGTTTTGCTGCTGTTTGTTTTTATTTGAGAGATTTCCTTGGATGATTGTTTTTGAAGTTTAGTAAGGTGTTTTAGAGTTGTAGAGAAATTTAGGTTAGAGGGCATCTTGAAATCATCTTGTCCAGTTCCCACATCAGAAACAGGAAGAGCTTAGATCAGTTTAGCTTTTTTTTTTTGAAAGAGATTCATTCCTACTCTTTAATAAAGGAATGGTAAACCTCAAATCAGAAGTTAATAAAACACTTCATCTCTTCACAGAGATCATGCATTTTAAATTATGTTTTATTTTAAAGTATTCCTTATTTAAACCTCTTGGATTCAGCAGTGAACATGTCAAAAATTTAAATGCTCAGCAAGACTCCCTGCTGTAGTAAGCTCTCAAATGTTTGTCACATGTGCATGTGTCATGTTGGGATGTCTGACCCTAAAGGCCTTTCAAATCTCAGTTGTCTGTTCATGGCATCTAATGCTTTCCTCCATATCCCTGTGCTACATTCTTAATGGTTTTTGATGCAGGGTCCTTCACACTGTGCTTCAGCATTAACTTCAGGTCATGTTTTACTTCCACGAGGTTGAAGGATATAGTATATGGTCATGTGAAATTTGACTAAAGGTCTGACACAGTTCTAAGACACCCGCTTTAAAAGTGGGCTGGAAAGCTCTCATAAGTGTCTGGGGGCCTGTCTGTTCCTGGAAGATGGCCCCCTGCTTTCTAGTTGTCATCCTTCCCCTTATTCCTCTCAGGACCTCAGTATTGCAGCCTTTCCATCCTGTGTGGCCTGATCTAACCTACCTGTCTCCTTGCAGGTTAGAAAAGTTGTAGCAACTCCAGTATGGAAGGGATCTGTATGATCCATATGTGAAGAATATACATATATATATACACACATATACATATATAAAACTTTTTTTATTTGCTTTGTTAAAGGCGTGTTGTTATTTCTGAATCTCCACCAACATTTTATCTCACCATCTTCTACTGCTGGTAGTTCAGTGCTTAAAAGCTTTCACGAAGATATCAAAAAACTTGTTTTGCTTTTATGAGTTCAATTTACTTAGTTAAAGAAATAGCTAGAAATAAATGGAATATTCTGTACCATTAAATTGCAGTCTGTTAAGAGTGCTTTAACTGCTTCATGTTATGATACTTGTTTTTTGTTAGGGTGCATGGTACAAAATATAGTTAATTTGGAGTTATGTGGCAGTAACATAACTAATTTTTTAAAAGTTTTTAAATATTTAATCATTGACTATTTAATATTTTTTCTCTTTTTCAAAGAACAACTTTAAATCAAAACTTCTATTTGTTGGTTTATGTATGTTTACAGCTTTTACCTACAAGCTTGGACTTCAGGCAGCAATTGATTTGTTAGAGCCTCCTTGAAGCTGCTTTAACAAAACCTGTTATTTATGCTTCAAGAAATACTACCTGTCTATAATTTTCTTACTTGATTTATGGAAAATCTTATTATGAGTTTCTGAGTTGAAGACAAATGGTATTGTAGATATTGTACCTTGTAATGGTGTTCTTGATATGAGTTGTGTCCCTCAAGCTACCTCTGTATGGCATTGATTTCACTATCCCTTTAGGAAGGAGGAGAGAAGGTGGGGAGAACATTCTCATTGTTTGTTTGTGCCTAAATTGTAGAATTTTGAGGTGTTTTTATGTGGATCTTTTTGTTGTTCTTTTATATGTTTGTTTGACAAATGTGGGTACGTAAGCCACATGTGGGTACGTGGATAACAACAATGAAGCTATTTCTCTTATATAAAACATCCAGGAAAATTCTCCATAAGTGAAACAATCCCTAAAGAGCATCTTGCTACTATTCCCTAGATAAGTTCCTTTTAGATAAAGTCTCTGGAATGCAGACAGGTCTGTTACTGATTTTTCAGCCAAAAGATGCCTATGAGACATAGGTTTGAGGGGCTTGAGGTTTTGGGGGTTTCTTATGAACAACTATTCTGCCAGGGGTTTGGCTTTATAGCCACATGTGGGTACGGTTGTTTGCTTTTTTTTTTTATTTTTTTTTTATTTTTTTTTTTAATTGTTACAGCAAAGGTCTTAGAAGCTGTCTTACCAGAATGAAAGATGCCTCAGTGAGCACCAGCCATTTCTCTTCACACAGTCTTGTCAGTTCTGTACTGCTTCCCACCTGCATTAGATTTAAACTTATGCTGCAGAAATGGAAGTCTCTCTAGATTATTACTTATTCTCTTTTCCTCTATCTTGATATTTGTTGTACTTCAGAAATGGTGTATACGGATTTTATTTTTTTTTTAATTAATGGTCATTTTGATTTAGTTTAGCTTACATCTTTTTCTTGAAGTCCATCATACTTTTTAGCTTCCTTTCCATGCATGTGTTGTTCAGAACTTCCCTTATGGAATTTCAAATGATGCAGCAGCAATATGAACAAAATCTTGTGGACCACCCACTCTTCTTGATAAAGAGATTGATAAAGTTTCTACTTGAACTGGCAATGATAATTCCTGTTTCATGGCTAAGAGATCTGAAAAATGAAGTCACATTTTTATAATTATGAATTTTTATTTATCTGGAAGTCATTTAAGAACATTTGACGTTTTCCAAGGAAATGACATTTTAAAGAATGAAGTCATAACAATAAAATTATATTAATTTCATAACTGTAAGATAAAAATGATAAAATAGAAAAAATATTTGCTGTATTGACAGCCATGAATATTAATGCATGTTACATTCAGTAGAAAATAAGTAAGGTTTCTCTTATAACTGGAAATAACAGTATGTTAGGAACTCAAAATGTGTTGGTCTGTTAGAGTTCTGATGTAGAAGAGCAGAATTTTCCATGACAATGTTAAAATCAGAAATATTCAGTAAATATTTCTGTTCTGTATTTAAGGGGAAAACTGCTATCATAACCTGAAGTACTTCATTCCAATACTCACTCGATAGTTTCTAGTTAGAAACCACCAATTATTTTAGAATAAGTAGTTATAAATAAATAACTTCTTTTATAGTACCTTAAAAGAATTGTTTAAATTCCTAATTGAGCTAAAAAAAAAGTCCTGAAAAGTTGAAAAGGAGCCGTGTGACAGAGGAAAAGATCAGAAAACATCTGATATATAAAACCATCATTTACCAATATGACAACTAAGCAGGTATTTTTGCCAGTTCTCAGTAGATAATTGTAAAGGTTAAAAATCTCATAACTGAAAGCACTTCAATTTAATGTAGAGTAAAAATAGAAAAATCAGAAAGTTGAAGGATGTTCAAGTTAAGTAGTACCAAGTGCTGATTTTCCTAAGTCCCTTTCAGGCAAGATAAAGTTAGCAGAAAGATAAAGTTGTTGCTCTCATCACCCTCTTCAATACCAGGCACGGGAACTGGGCTTGGGAACACTCACAGGTGTCAAGTAGCAATGTTTCTGCTGGCGTTGCAGCCTGTTTTGAAAGCTTACTGCAGAGTTTAAACGTCTTTTCTTCTGCTGCTTCATTCTTTTCTTGTTACTTCTCCTATATTGACTATATGTTTAATTTTGGTTATCTATATGTGATATGTGTGTTATTATCTGTATAAATCTTGTGTGCATTAGTTGCCAGTGGTAATTGCCCTCCCTTTAGTCTTTTAGTCTTTTGATCTGCCTTCACCTGTCCCTACTCCCTCACAAGCAGTTCTCATGTTTTTTCGGACTAATTATGTTTATGAAAAGGGAAGAATAAATATCCTGTATGTTCTGTTGACAGCATGAAATCAGCTAATTAAAACCTAAACAAAATGTAAGAAAGTAATGGGCCTTCCGATGTCCTGCCATCTGAAGGGAATTTTTTTTATCAAAAAAGCTAAAACCAAACCAAAGCAAAAGAGAAAAAAAAAACCCAAACAAACAAAAACCAAAAAACAACCATACAGAAAGGTAATATCTTCTCAGCAATCTGGGATGACAGCCTGGTGTTTGGCTGTTGTTGCTACTGGAATTTGTATGTTTTTTGCACTATATATACACTTTCAGACATTTTGGAACAGATCAGTTGTATTAAATTGGCCGTTAGATTTTTAGTCTATGCTTCAAAATGTAGAAGCTGTGATTTACTATTTTTATTTTTTTTTTAATGTTGTTAGGCCTCCTCTTTCCCTGATAGGCTTATGTTGTTACCTGGTGTGATCTACAAGTACTTGATATTGATGAAGTAATACCAGTAAACTGCTGGGAATACTTTGATGTCTGTTTTCCCCATACTCCCTCCTTATGCTACATGGCCTTTTCATCTCCTGAAATGTGAATATCAGATGTATAATATTCATGATTACTTTGTGATACAGCAAAAATTCAGGACTGACTGTTCTAAAAATATTTTGAAAAGGTAAGCATCTAGCACTTTCTACTGGCAGAGTGTTGGCTTTAAGTAGAAACAAATTTCCATTCTGTATTTTGGTTTCTTCCACTATGGACTGCAATGTGAGTAGGATCAGAATAATTTCTCCCCCATAGTCAAATTCAGCCATTTGTACCTTAGAATCAGGAACATCCTGTGAAAATTATAGTGCTTGGCAGCTTTAAATCTGACTGCACTACTTTACTGTGTGACTTGATTCTATCATTTAAATAGCGTAGGAATATTTCTCTCCAGATCCCAGATATCTTTATTGAAAATTAAGTAGAGATTGTTTTGTTTGTTTGTTTTGGTTTTTGTTTGTTTGTTTTTAGTAATATCTTTTTTTGGTGTCAAGTAGTATGGTAGAAAGCAGCACAACATTTAATCAGTTGTCATCTTGTCAGGTGCAGGGAGAGGAACTTTGGTTGCATTTTTTCTGTGGATTTGATGCTGGGGTCTGTGATGTCATGTCAAAATCAGCACTGGCTCTAACAAGGCCATTCATAGCAATGGGACCATGCTGTAAAATCTCTTACAAACTTCTTTTTTCTTCAGAAATGTACCTTTGAAGAGGAAGCAATGATTAATGTACGTTTTATACAGGGAAGGTACCAGATAATAAAATTACAAGGTAAAAGACACTGATACTCAAACCTCCAAACTTTTCTTGCCTCTGCACGACTGCAGAGATGTAGCAGACAGCCTGTCAGAACAGCAACCCAGAGGAGCCTGTGGCTCTCTGAGCGCTGCTGCTTGGAGGAGCAGGCAGGGTGCGGGAAGGCAGTTTGTTTGCCTGTGGGTGCAGAAATCTTTGCTGGGGCTGCGAGGCAGAGAAGGCCGGCAGGGATCCCGTGCAAGGCAGGAGCGTGCTGGCAGCTGACGCTCGGGCTGCCCAGCCTTGGACAGCTGTCTCGCTGCCACCCCGCAGGTCCTCTGATTGGGTGCTCCCAGCGACTGATTACAAATGCTGATGCCGCTTCTGCGATCCTTTCCACTTGGAGGAGAAATCTCTTATCCCCACCCCCAAGCCCACCTCTAGGATGTAAGTAATGGTGAGAAAAGGAAGATGAAAACAGTGCGGTGTGAGTGACTGAAAATCCAGCAGTCTGGTTTAGCTGCAGTGTTATGTAGGAGCCGTCTTCAGACTTCTTACCTTTGGTTTTTCGGCACAAACTGCTTGCAGGTTTTCGAAGGCTGTGAAAGGACTTACCGTTTGTGTGTTAGTGTTTTCTGTGTATCATCATATTACCTTGCTTTTTCCCTGGACAGCTGTGTTCAGAGCTTCATGTGGAAATCTTTCTATTGAAGAGAGATAAAAAGGATCCTTAATCTGATTCTCTTTGGATCTTTCTATTTTTATGGTAAGTGCCAGCATATATTGGCTGAGCGTAGCTTCTTTGCTGCAGTGCTCGTGCTCTCTCCCTCTCCCTCCCCCTTCCCCATCTGTTTTTCTCCCCCTATAGTCTTAGATAAGCCTCGTGACCTTCACTTAATACCTCATCATAATTTTCAGCATCTTCATTGCAGATACTGGCTAAGTAAAATACAAGTTTTCTCGTTATTTTGCTCTTTCCCTCCTCTGATCCGGAGCTCTGAAGTATTGACGGCAAGCTGAGTACTGCCTCTTTGTCCTTGAAACGGGAGGCTTGAGCATTGCTCCCGATTGCCTGTGGCAGCAACGGGATACGGTTCTGGGGAACTGGAATAAAGATTAGGTAAAGGTGACTGACTCATTTCTCTAGGTCTGTACCCTTGCACTGAGGGCACAGATATCCCCTGCTTGATCAGCCACCTGGAAAACTCTGAAGCCCCTCAGCATTAAGTGTGAGCACACGTGTGGTTTGAACCGGTATTGGTATGGGGCAGATGGGTTCTTTCAGCATTTTCAATATATGCCTATGTCATCAGGTGGACCTTTTCCATCTTACAAGTGCAGACAAGCTGGGACAAGAAGTTACAGAATGGGCAACCTAATAACCCTTACCCCTATCTAGCCCTTACAGTTGTGAATTCCTAGCTTTTTGAAGTGCTTTTATATCTCTGCAGCAGAAAAAAGTGCTTTAAATGTCTGAAAATCTGTTCTGTCTTCATTTGTGCTCTAAGCTATTTTAACAGCTTTGATTTTATAAATAAGAAAGGTTTTTATTTAGACTACAGTAAACTGTGCCCTCAGTTTTGGTTTGGGTTTTTTTGGAGTTTTTGGTTTTGGTGAGGTTTTTTTTGGGGGGGGAGGGGGGTGTTGTTTGTTTGTTTTTCCTAGTTTGTTGCATGAGATTTAAAGTAAAGCAAATATACAGTTTCTGGTAGATAGATATTTTCCTTTGCTTTTGGTATGAGAAAACTATGAAAGTATTTCTTTTAACTTAAATGTGTTTCGTGCTGTGGATTCATTATGTGGATTGAATCTGCATAGCCCTTACAGGCTGCAGGAATAATAAAGACTGCTAAATCTTCAAAGATCCACTGAATATAACACTGGCTCTAACTTGTCACATGGTGGTCTGACTTCAAGCAGAGCAAAGAGACGTGTTCTTATACCTTTGTTTTACTGAGGTAGGATAAGAATAAAGCTTTTATTCTGTCTCTACATCGCCTTTTCTTGGTTTAACAAGAGATATGCTGGTGTCTGGGAATTTTTTTCTTCGTTTAATGTAGTTTACATTGTGACTTAATAAAACAATTTTGTTCCTAATTTAGCCTGTAATTCAGAGAGTTTTGCTTCACATGAACTGATTAGTTGAACAGAGTTTGTGTACCTCCTTTTCCCTCCCTAATGAGTAAAAACTTTAGAACACTGCTGTTATTTTCAATAATTGATTTCTCTTCTGTACTTGGATGTACTGTACTGTCCTGTTGTACTGATAAGCATGTATGTGTGTGGTGGGAGAGGGGGAAGCCCAGGTTAGACAAGAGGCACTGGGGGGGAGGAGGAGGCTTACCCAGCTCTGCAGGTAGAGGACTTCATGATGCAGTGAGGTACCTGCTGCATTGCCCTCAGAGCAAGCAGTAGTGGCCAGCACATAGCCCAGATTTCAGTGGTCCAAGTAATCTCCCCCATCAGATCTTGTGTTTTGGCATCACGTAGAACCCACTGGTGCAGCTCATCCTGAGCCTGGTTTCCCTTCTCACTGATGCAGTGAGGGCACACTGCAAACTTCCTACTCTGGTAGGGAACAGGCCAGTTTTGGCAATTGCAGCTCGAAGAACTGCCTAAAAACATTTACCTCTAGAGCAGCCTTCCCCAACATCTACTACAGAAAGGCTTTGGCACTATGATTGGTCTATGTGTTACTTAACTCTTTTATTTCAGTAATGAAGGTGCTTGAGTTCTCTTCCAGTTTCAGAGTGCTCACACACTGGCAGCAGCAAAGTAACTTTTTGCTGTGGAAGATATGCAGGGCTCCTGGTAACACACAGGAGTGTGTTAAGCAGTCCTGAGACCCTGCAGAACCTGCAGGTTGTGAAATTGCCTTGGAGGAATTAAGCTTAGGCTTTTATTGATTAAATGTAAAAAGTAATTTTGTGCATGCATTTGAACTTGGAGCTTTTTACCATTTTTTTCTATATAAAATTATTGTAAACTTAAAAAACAAGAGGTTTTGCGAAATACATGCACCACTTAAAATATCCTGAAGAACTCACAGTTAATTACAGAACTGCATGCTATTATTTTTTAAAATGTTGTTGTAATATTCTTATGCCCTAAGAGGTTAACAATTAATCAGAAGTGTGGTTGTCACTCAAAAATTACCAATGTTTAAGTAAAATTATCTTGTAAAAGCTAATTTTGAACATAAGTGCCTAATCATATCTGTCTTTTCCAATAAAAGTTTAAAAGCCAAAGTGCATAATGTAATGTGCTTTTTCAATAACCTTGAGGCAAAAGCAAGAGAGAAAAATGATCCTGAAGTATTTTCTCTGGTTTAAACTATATGAGCTTGCAATGGGATGTTTGCATTTGGAACCTAACATCTGTGTTCTGCAATAGAGAAGTCTATGCATCTAAAATCCTTGCCAGCACATCTTGTTGAAGGCTAAAGGCTTGAAAAATAAAGATGCAATCCTCTATAACAGTCTTGAGAGGTATAGAAAAGAGTGAAATTCCCCAAATTACATGAAATTCAAGTAGGTAGATGTGCTGTTCTATGAATTCTATGAATGCTCTAACAGGGAATGCATATATAGTACTTCCTTGTTTCACAGCATGGTGTCATGTTAATTCCTTTGCAGAGTGGCTGAAGACTGCATAGAAAACAACTGCAGGGAAAAAAAAAAACCAAACACAAACCTCTGTTCCTTAGCCAGACAAAATCACCCAATGGTCTGATGAAGTCATTGCATTTTTTCCTTTGCGTATGAAAAATATGCTTTCTTCACTCCACTTGTATATAGAAGCAAGTTTCTTAAAGCTTTTTACTCCACAAATATTCAAAAATACACATTTATGTTGGGAATATAAATGGGTTTTTTTTACAGAAAGCTCACTCATCTATCCATATAGCTTCAGTAATTTTATGCTTTCCATCTGCTCATATCCCTTCTGACAAAACCTATGCAGACAGCTATTGATTATCATTGGCTGAGGAATTCAGGCACTGAATTAGCCATGCTCCAACTTCCCCCTCTGCCCCAGACTGGAAAGCAATACTGAGATATGCATGTTGCAGAGCTGAAGTCATCAGTACCAGGCAGTACTCTGGCTAGTGATTTTTTTCATGCTGCATCACTTGTGCTTTTACCTGGCTGTTTCCTCATCCATCCTGACCCACTCATGAAGCCCACATGAAAAATCAAAAGCTAACTGCACCTTGTTTCTCCCTTGTTCATAGATGTTTTAAGATGTTCCTGGACATATTATCCCACTTAGTCTGCAGAATTAGTCCAGGATGATTCCAAGGACTTTTTAACTCTAACGTTGCAGATACTGCAAACCTGTCTCTATATGTTTTGCAGCTTTAACACGTCAGCTCCCTTCAGTGCAGTTGCTACTTCTGCAGTTCATGGATGTCTGGAAATCCTGTGTGTGAACACTGTGCTGCATAATCTGTCAGAAGTTTAGTGCTTAGGGAAGTGCTAGGCTGAGTGTGTGTGCTATGTGCTTTCTCTGCGTCTGTGGGGAAGGATTAGCTTTCAGGCGTTGTTACGTGTGTCCTGTGTCTCCTGTGCATAACTTGCCTTCTTTGTGAGAGCTTGCATCCTGTGCCTGTCATATCTCAGGAGAGGATTGCATTTTCTGCTTTTTTATAAGTGCATAGTGCTTTGTGTAGATCTGTCTGATTCTTCATGGGAACTGTGGTCTTTCACTTTATGTCACGGAGGTTTGTTCTTATGTAACTTCTGCATAGGAAATACTGGACTATAAAGTAAGAGGTGTTCTGGGTGTTACAGAACTTTCTCCTAAATAGCAAAAATCATAATTATGTTATTTCAGACTCAATGTGGTAACAATGGAGCAGCACTAGGCCTAGTTGACTTGACCACCACTAAGTGTTAGCATTCTGACAATGTGAGATTGTTTTAGAATCAAGAACTTCTCATTGTATGATATAAGGAGGGAGAACAGTTTCGTTAGGAGTTATGGGTTAGCTCTTCGGTATTCTAGTAGAGGGGATCTTGGCACTGGAGCAGGCAATGCAAGTGTTTTAATCCTTATGAATAACACCCTGAGCAGGATGAGTATCACTAATTAGATCCCCAAATAAGGGAGCTAAATGGTGTACAGCTCTCTGCACATGCATGGATTTTACTCTAGGAAAGCACAAATCTGAGAGGATTTTTTCAGAAAAGCCTCATATTTCCAAGAGCTGTGTGTAGATACTAATACTGCTGCAAGACCAATCCTTCAAAACAGTTTCCCTTTATGATCTCAGAAGAAGTTACAGCAGTCTGGCCTCCAAGTTCAGCTCTGAGAAAAGACTAGTTCCCACCAAATAATGAACTTCGAACATAAATCCAGAGATTTCCAGACTCAGAATTTGCAATCTGATTGTCCAAAGGGAGGCTTGCTATCCAAGAATTTTAGACAACTTGGTCCCTCAAAAGCCCATACTACCATAGGTAAATATTTTTAAAAGACAAACTAAAACAAATTAAATCTTCTCAATGCATTTTCTGGACATTAATTCAGATGTTCTAAGATGCCAAGATTATGTGGGTATTGATGATGATCATAGGAGATGAGAGTCTCATGCTTTCTACGGAGGTAGAATACCAAAAGTTTGCACTTCCAGAGGGTGGTTGGAAATACATTTAAAAGAGATGTCCTAATCTTTAGAAAATTAGTACTGTTTAATATGAAGCTAGGAAGAGTAGACTTCTGTATAATTTATCTATCAGCTTTACGTCACTAGTGCTAGGAGATTATTAAAATTGAGCCCACATCAAAACAGCTTTTCTACCTTCATTCACTTGGTTTTGTTGCAACCCCCTGCAGTATTAACATTAATTTCTTATTTTATATAGTGCTTGCAGCCTTCAAATATAGAAAAACTTTACTGCCTCCCTTCATTTTTGGATGAGGAAGTTAATTAACAAAATCACTTGAGGAGAGAAAGACAGAATCTCCTCTGAGCGAGTTTGCTGTATGGAAAAGCTGGTTATGAGCCGGCTTGATGATTAGCTGTTTTGGATCAGCAGGAGATATATTCCCATTTCAGATAGTTTTCTTTGAAGAAACTGGCTTTCATTAAAATTAAGCATAATACTTTCTACATAATGTATTAGACCACCAGAGACTTTTTCTAAATTGGCTTGATACTTCTTGGGAAATAATTCCCAGTAAAATGCCAGTTAAAATCCAGAGCTTTGTGAAGTCCATTGGTATTTGTTCATGTATCCTGGCAGACATACAACCTCTCTACAAGTTGTTCATCTATTCCTCAGCCTCAATTCAATTATTTTCCTGTTTGTGCTCCATGTCACTCTCTCTCCACTGTTTTCCCTTGGTATGTACTTGTTTGCCTTTTTACATGTTGATTTGCTTTCACATTTTTCTTAGTTTTGATTTTCTTTTGGTTGTTTTTTTGTTTGTTTTTTTATTTTTTGGGGGGGACAGTGTTTATAACCATACTAGTTGCCACCCTATGCTGAGTTTCATCTAGGCAGAAAGCTGCTATGACTGAGTGCCTAGCGAAACGTAAATATTGTTCTTTCTAAAGACAATGTTTTCTAAGAGCTTGGTCTGGAATCCCAATATGTTGTGAAACATGCATAGAAAAATGGAGAACAAGAGGCAACAACAAACAGGTTTGGCAGGACTAAAGGGCTGGAACTTAAGAGTCTGGTAAAATATCAGCCTTGTTAACATGAATACTCTTTTCCTTAATCTAGCAGAAGAAGAATATATTTTGTAGCTGTGGAATCTGACATCAAAGAACCGTAAAAAAAAAAGGAATTAAGCAGGTGATACTGGTCTGAATTATTTTAACCTCTCAGCAGTTTCATGCAGGCAATACTACCTTGGTTTATGTTTAGTGGTTTTGAGGCTATTGCCATAAAAATTTCTTTATTTTAGATGAGGGGGAGAAAATGAGTTAAGTTGAATGCTGTTCTGCCTTAAGAGAAGGAAAAGCATTACCTCTTCTAATTTCTTGTTATCCTTTTTTCTCAGAGAAACATCTGCATCATTCGATTTTTCTAGCCTATCTCATTTAAATAAACTCTTCCAGACTGGTGAAAATTCCTGATCTTATTTAAATAAAATATAAGGTAATCAAGTTCTATAACAGACTTAATTTTATTTTGAATGTTGCTGAGTGTTGATAATAGTTGTTCTATTTTCTGACTCTTTATGACAACCACCAGATGAGCCTAAACATAAGAAGTTCTTTCTCATTGGTCACACTGGTATTGCTGTTGAGCCATAGACAGAATTTCCCTATTTTCCTATTGCAGAATTTCAGAATTTTCCTATTTTCCTTTATAATGTAGGATTTGTGATTTGGATTTCAGAATTGTCTTGGCAAAAGCTTGGATAGCCTTCTACTTCAGTATGCTTCATGAAGTTTACTTAGTTTATAATAGACTGAACTATTCTGATTAATATATTATGGTACAATTTTGATGATACAAACAAGTTTCCATCAGTACTCAGTGTCCCATGATTAAGTTGTTACTGCAGCTGCTCATTAGACTATTATCACCTGGAACAGTTCTGCAAAAATGTATGCATTCTTATGTAAGAAAAATACTACTTTATTTTCTTTGTTACCTAAGAACTAACATGACTCAATTGTTTTGTGATTAGTACATTATGTTAATATACCACAACTTTTGTGACAAAATTTAAGTCTAAATTATCTGGTTGCTTCCTGTAAAGTTTGATCAGATCAGCGTTAAGGTAACTCTCTTTCTGCAGTTTTAATTCTGCCTCTTATATTTCAGCTACTGTGTCTGATCTTATTCTTACAATTCTGCATTTTGTGCTTCTGCTTCTTTGCTGGACCTCTTGTCCTTTGATCTTCTTCCAAGCTCTGCTCCATTCCCCCTCCAGCATTTCTCTGTCTGCTCCTTCTGTTCTTTACCTGCTCCTCAAGACTGTGTCCAGGCGTCCCACTCACACATACTGGTGTTTGTTTTTTGCTTAAAGTTTTGAGCCCTAATGAAAATATGAACTCAGATCACTGATCTGTGGTACTTCAGCAGTGCTTGTTGTGCAGCAACAGCAACCAAAACTTTCTATGAATCGTTTGTGAAACAATGCACTGGGTGTTAAAGGTGACATTACAATGCAGACATGGAGGCTCAGATTTCAATATAATTAAGCTATTTCCTTACCTTAAGGTACACTGTTCAAATTGAAATTTAATATATGTTGCAGTGAGGAGGGATAATAGGCTTGTCCTGATTCTCCTTGTGTGAGATTGGTTGCTAAAGGGTATCACCTCGGCTTCTAAGTTGAGAAGGGAGATAGGTTCAGGACATGTACTTCCTTTCAGTTCCAAGAGGGACATGGGGGAAAGAAGAGATGGATGTGGCACATATCTACAGGGAGTTTAAAATTTGGTTTTGGTTGGTTGGGTGTTTTTTTTTGTTGTTGTTGTTGTTGTGGTTTGGTTTTGTTGTTGATTTTTGGTTTTGTTTTTGGAGTGTGGTTTTTTTTTTGGGGGGGGGGTTGACATTTTGATTCAGGATCAGGTTGTGATGAAAGAAACTGTGCATCTGGGAACTTCTATGTGCTTTCAGCTATCATGTGTTAGCACAGCAACTACTGCACAGGAACTTGTTCATTGTCAATGATATAAGTGTGATCAAGATCACACAGAAATATATGTCTTGGTTCAACCCAGGAGTCTTGAAACCTGTACTAGTACCCTGCCCGTGCCAGGTTAGCCTGTTTTCCCAAAATGACAATATAGGGTAACTGGAAATTTTAATACAAACAGATAATTCTAAATAAGCTACATTCAAATACACAAATACAAAGAAAAAAAAAGTTTAATCTTCTAGTTTCTAAAACAAGTAAAGCACGTCAGAGAATTTTTAAAGCAATAAAAATCTTTTTTAAAATAAAAGGCTTTTTTAAAGATAAAATCATATTGTTACAGAATGCGGAGAAATATTTAGGTTATTTGTTAAACAACTTTGATAACATTGCAGCTTGTCAGTGCCTGTCTAAAAATTCCAGTTGTTTGTTTCCAGGGTGTACCATGATGCCTGGTTAGTTTTTGATGTGCTCTGATTGCAGTGCACTCCAGGCTAAGTAACTTGCAACTGGTGTGTTTCTCTTTCATTGTTGTCAAACATATGTTGTCTTTGCTGAAGGGAGTCCAGGGGAAAACGTGTTCTGAGGCCACTCTGTTAGAGCTCACATCTTTTGAACTGCGTTTTTAGAAACATCTGTAAGCCTGTCAATCAGTTTTAGACCTTGAATATGGCTTTGTGTGTACTTCATTGCACTCTTTGATACTAGCACTGCTAGTTTTATTTTACTGAATACCATGGGAGGAGGCAGCTTTGAGCATTTAAGAATTATTAAATGCCAAAATATTGGTTGACTGTATTTACGTGATATCCTGGAGACTTTAGTCATGTTCACACGCAGTGTTTTCCTTGAGTTATCTTTGTTTCTTTTTATTTCCCTTGTGAAATTTTTCATTCTGTCTATGATCCAAACCAGGCTCCAATCAAAAACCAAACAAATATTTCCTGATATTTGTATTTTTATTGCAATCACTACAACTTCTACTAGTATCTATATGGCAAACAATTATCCTTCATGGAAACTATGATGTAAGAAGATATTATTTTGGTTCTTGGTGTCATCTGTTCTTATTACTTCATAAAAAAGGAGCTGAGGTTTTTGATGTGAAAGGGAAGAATGCTCATTAGCCTAGGATTCTGACCGTGAAACATCAAGGGCATGACTTTTTCACATCTTTATCACATTATAGCTTTTTATGTAATGAAAATAAGGCTTCAGTGGACACTGACTGTAGCTATGAGTACCATAACTTTGGTATTGTGTGCTGGGTGCTTGGACAGTGACACCTGAAGTCACTTCCTTAGCAGTATAGAAAGCAGAGCTGGGTATACAGTTGAGTACTTCAAATTAAAACCCAAATTCTTTGATCCTGAGACCAACCTTTGTCTTCATGCAGTTTCAATGTATGCTTCTGTACAGCTTTTCCTGTGCACAGAGACTGGGCAGAGGCCAGGTGGAGCTGATGCTTGTCACAGAAGTGTCCATCCTAAGTGCATACTGCAGATAAAAATTTCTGTGTGGTCTGAAATTAAAACCTGTATCATGATGAATAAGCACAGAATTGCTGAGTATATTTCACAGGTGCAGCCTTAATCCTGGCACTTCTTAGGCACTTGATACTGCAAACTCAACAGACTTTTGATATAATTGTATCATATGTCAACACCTAAATATTTTAAAAGAATTCATAGAATCCAGAATTTTCATCCTCTGATATTGAGAAAAATGTTGACTGTATATGTAAGCTATTTGAGAGCTTCAATTTTCTTCTTCCTTGTCTTGAGCACAGTGAGGGGTCAGCTTGGTTGACATTCCAGGGCTAGTAGAACTGTCAGAAGAGGGAAGTACATCTTTTGCTACAAAGCTCCTTGTTGATGTCATTTTAATGGAACTAAGTGTCCTCTACTGCCACAGACCTTTTAATATTGACATTAGGATAATTTTTCCTCCTTCATGATGTGATGTGACTGCTAGCCATGAGATCCTAGGAGAGAATGTCTCTACTCTTCTACCATTACAGTGATGCCCTTGAGCTGTAAGAGAGGAAAAATACACCACATCTATTCTGACAGAAAAAAAAAAAAATAGCCAGCCTATAACTTTAGGTAATCTTACATTTTCTTTAAGTAATAACTATATCTCAGGGGTGGGTAGGTAGGTAGGTAGGTAGATAGCTATTCACAGAATCAATTAGTTTAGAAAAGACCTTTGAGATCATGAAGTCTAACCTGTGACCTATCACCACCTTGTCAACCAGACCACTGGACTGAGTGCCACATCCAGTCTTTACTTAATCATCTCCCACCAGCAACAGTGAATCCACTACCTCCATGAGCAGCCCATTCCAATGCCCAGTGACTATTTCTGTGAAGAACTTCTTCATAATGTCCATCCTAAACCTAATGTTCTCCCTCTGAATTTCCAACAAAGCTGCTTTTAAATTTGCCAGAGCAGATTTCCCAAGTCAGAAATGGCATTTAAATCTTAAGGCATCTGTGTTTGTATGTGCATGGTTAGTGATTTTATAGCATATTCATTGATGTGGTTAATATTTTAAAGCTGCTTTTTAAAATGAAAAATTGATGTTGATTAGCTATTATGTGAGCACAAATTCTATCTTCACTGTTTCAGTGTTATAAGTAAATCCAGTTAAATTGTGGAAGTGTTTTCACTCCTCATTAACATAGTTTTAGCAAAGGACTTTACACAAGTAGTAAAACTGCAATTGATTAAGTCCAAAAAAATGTAAAAAATCTTCTGTCCTATTTTAAGTGCTGTGAGTAAAGCAACTAATACTTGCTCATGTGCCCTTGAAAATAGCACAGCCACTGTCCTGTTTCAGAGGATTTGCCAGCTTGGCCAGTGAGCCAAGGTTACAGGAATGCAGATTTTGAATCAGCATTGCCTACTAAATGCTGCTGGAGTTTTGTTGGCAGGAGGATGTCACAACATGACGTCCTACAATGCCTGTGGCTCTGTGGTGGTTTGTCACCTGCATTTTGTGTTCCAGGGCAAGAACAAGAATTCCATTTAATGCATAATCCCAGGAAAGGGCCTGAACCTGTTTCTCTGTTGGGGTTCATGATATACCCTACTCTGGCTTCAGCTGACGGAAAATCATGAGCTAATTTTTCATGCTTTACAGTAACTTCTTTTAGTTACTTTAGAGATTGAGATATATCAGGGGGAATATCATGGCCTGAATATACTTTGAAGCCAAAACCAGAGAATTGCAGAACTCAGGAAACAGTACTAAGGATGTTCCTCCAATCATTGTTTATCACTTAGAAGTGTAACTCAAATGCATAATTTAAATATTTTTACATATAATCACACTACCAATTATATGCTAAAAATACTAATGCTCATTGGTGGAGAGAGCCATTTGTATAAATAGAAGCATGGAGAGCAAGATGGTAGGTTTAGTTACTCTACACAGCAGTTTTAAGGCACTAAGCACCTAATTCTGCATCAAGAAAATTAGAGACTTATTGATTTCCTCTAAAGGGTATACATAAAATGCTCATTTTCCCAGACAGACCATTTCCTTTTAGCATAAGCAGGCATTTTATTAGCTGATTTAGGACAAGCCAGGCTTGCAACCTTCAATAACTAAGCCAAGGGTCACCTCTGTGTTGAATTTCATGCTTTGTGAAAATCTGGAGAAATTTTTCCTTACTCTTCATATGAAAAGCCTGACACACAACTAATATTATACCCTGTTAACTGCCAGATGCTGAGCACTTTGATGTAACATTAATCCTCTGGGTCTAGTGTTGCCATTTTGCTGAGCAAGCTTAGACTGCAAGTGCGATAAAATAATTCAGAGACAGGTGCTTTCAAAAAATGGAGTCATGCAAGACACATTGCAGATCTTCTGTGTGTTAGTAGGAATTGATGTAATTGAAAATCTTTGAAAAAGGGAGAGAGAATCCAGTGCTGCAGTTTCTTGAGAAATCAATTACAAGGAAAAATGCAGACTTGCCATTTTCATTCTTGCAAAAGTATTGCCTGGCTGAAGCAGAAGCTGCTACTGATCTGTAGTCAACAGCACCCCAGTAGTTACATTTGCAGCATACAGTGATACTGTCTGGTTGATTTTAGAATAAATTAACAAAAAAACCTCAAACCTAGCTTGGTGCAATATTTTTGATTGTATTCACATCTTCCTTAATGGATAGGTATCAGATTTTATAAAGCAAAGCATATTATTTTGAAAGTTTTACTAAATGATCCACACAATTAACAGTAACAGGGAGTGAGTGAGAGCAAATGAGCTTTGTCTCATTCCTGCTTGGCACATTAAGAACACCCTAATTTCATTATTTTGCTCAATTTGTCTCTTTCATACAAAGATGGTAAGCATTTGAGACAAGAGATTTTTGGTTTTTTTAAAGGCATGTGATATCTAGCACATGAGATTGTGCGATCTTGAACCCTGTTAGAAACCTAATATTTTTTTTTTGCCTTGTAAGGATTTCTAAGTTCTTAACATTCTTTAGTCTGTTTTGGGTAATGTCAAAGTCCTAACAGAGAAATCTCCATTCCTTACAGAAAGTCCCATAGAATACTGAAGTTAACACAGCAGCTGGTACAGTGGGGACAAGGACTGAGCAACTCTGTGTCTGGTTTGGACAATAAATGGTTGTCTTGAGAAACTCTTTGTGAAGCTGAGACATGAAATATTCTCCTCATTTCTATATAATTTTTTGACTAATTGTAATTTCTGATGTTTGAAGTGGAATGATGCTGCTAATGCAGCAGAAGTGAATGGCAGTAACAAGTGGAAGTCTGAATGATGAGGAGTAGGAGGGTCAAGAGTTTTCTCAGCACAATTTGCAGTTTGTGAGCAGCTCAGATGTAGAGAACTTGAATCTGGATCTTTCTGTGGGTTTTCAAGAAGTCAGGTACCTGGGAAACAAGCAGAGTTGTTTTTTTGAAATTTCTCTTGCCTGCAGCAGAAAGGTCACTTAGTGATGTTAATTAGCAGTTATTCATGGTGATGATTTAGTCTCACTCCACAGATCATCCGGCCTTGTGGACACTCTGGGAGTTCAGAGGCAGGACACCTTCTGGTCCATATAAGGATAGTCTGCACAGAGCAGTTACCTGCTGTAGGAACAGTGTATAAGGCTATAAAATCAGTGTCATGTCCTTCTGTGTTTAAATAGACTTTTATATTCCTCAGGGTTGAAAAATAAATAAAAAGGTGAGAGGAGAGGGTTTCCCCCCATTCTCTTCCTTTAGGAAAAAATATGTTTTGTTTGAAAAGGGAATTGAAGGTAAAGAGTAATGAACTAGGGTAGGAAATACAGTTTAGATATAGCATTTACAAAGGAAAATTACAGAATGTGTGAATGAGGATAGGATATAATGTAATGAAAATTGCATTGTTCACTGCTTTAAAGCTCTAACTTTTTCTTGATGCACATTTTTCTCTTTCAGAGCCTTACTCAAGTCAGCACAAAAATAAATTAGGTAATTAGTCAAATAAATGGTCTAAATCTTCATGTCATAATCACAGAAGACCCATGGATTTTATGGGTTCTAAATTCTTCATTGACTTTGAAGGCTAAATGGCTAGAAATTAACAATTCCTTGCTTAAAGTCTATTGAATGATCAACTAAGAAAAGAAAAAAATGCTTTTCTGCTTTAATAGTATTATTTCAGGATCATTGGAAAGAAATAGCCCTGAATTAATCAGCAGCATAACTTGATGATTCATTTTTATTGTGAGGCATTCACTCGCAGATAGAGTGTCTTCGTTCTAGCAAGGAGAATTGCTGGATGTGTATTCTGGTCATTGGCAATAAAGACCCTGACAATTTTATTCACACACTGCTAACTATTGATGTTGTCCTCTGTGGTGTACACCCTATGCTATGAATCTTGATGGAGAAGAGCAATTATTTTTTCCCTGGACTAAAACCTACATGCTTCCAGATTCCTAAAGAAAACTAACCCAGAGTGAGTTTCCATGCAATCCTAGACTTGGGCACTTTCCCAATCAGAAAGGGAATTTCAGTGGGCTTAAGTACACGTGCTTCTACTGCAGAAACCTCAAGTGTGAAAATTTATGTTCAGAGAGGATCTGATTAAACCCATAGACATTAATTTTGCAGTTTCCAGAGATGAACACGGGACAATGCTTAATTCAGGATTGAAGAGGAGAGTGTTTCTTGCCATGGTTGTATCTGTGAGCTTGTAACAGCTCTGAGGAGCCTTTGTGAGGAAATTGGAAGGGAAGAAAATATGTGATTCTACCCAAGTATGAAACTGAGAAGAGAAATTTCCATCTCTAGACTTACTAATGCTGACCATGCTTAGCTGGGACAGTCCTAACATTTCTGATAGCCCACAGGGGAAGCTAACTTAGCATGGGCAAAAGCACCACACACACACCCCCCCATTTAGCTGTACCATTCAAACTAGGCAGGCTCAGTACAGATCCTCTGTGAACCTGCACAAAACTTGCAGGTTCAATTTGCACAGAATTAATTTGAGGAAAATTTAAGTACTATCATGAGGAAGCTAAGCTGTTTTTAAGTTTTTTTGCCCCATAGTAATTTTTCAGCATTGTCCTCAACAAGGGTAATTTGGATTGCCTTTCTTAGTTTATTTTATACCGTAAATAGAGTGCAAATAAATACATAGGTGCAAACCTGACACTGAAAAACTCTAATAAAGCTAATAAATAAAACCCATTTTCTTCCCACAAACATCTTGAAGTATGTGGACAAAACTTACACATTTTTATATCTCCCTTCTGCAGTGAATGAACTAAAATAAAGAGAAAAGTAGAAGACAATTATAGAGTTTTTAAAAATACTGCAGTTCCCACACTGTGACCTTTTCACAATCATAACAAGACAGTATAAGAAATGTAAAATATGAATGCTAGCTTCAAGATGGAGGATCTTACAAAATTTTAAGTGAGGGTTCTTGAAAATCTAGACTGAATTGTAGTCCTCTACCTTTTCACAGAGCACTTCTGATTGAAGCTGCTTTTTTTTCATTCTTCTTTAAGAAATAAGAAAACTTTAAGAAATAATTTGGAACAATAATTTTAAAACGAAATTGCCGTGTGTATAATCCTGGTTTGCAACTTTTCAAAGAAAAAACAAAATATTGAGATTTAGGCAAGGAATGTAAGTAGTGGTGAAAGAAATTTTGAACTACATAATACAGTTTCATGTGGGACATATATGGATGTACAGAATTTTAGAGGGAAATCCTATACCCACAAGGATGTGATACATGGAACAAACAAGGAGTCTCGCCAGGGAGATCCAACGATAGGTACAGCAAATCATCTCTTGTTCAGAAATCCACCGCTAAGTGTAGCAAGAAATTTTCTACAATTTTAATCAGTTCCGATGGATTTTGCAGTGTGTGTTTGCTTCTAAAAAGCTGCAGTGCAAAGCAGGCAGAACTCCTTACCCTGCCCTTGAAACCCAGATCCAGAGGACCTGCAGGAACACTACACAGGCTGCAGACACGGGGAGAAAAGCCCTGGCTTGGTGGACGTCTGTCTGCTTTGGCTAACTTGGATTGTGTTGAAATAATTTATTTGAGTGCTGTTTCCCAGAGATAATGAACACAGAGACAGTCTACATTGCTGTTAGTTTCATCATGAAAATTTTCATCAAGTTTTGTTCAACTAGAACAAAACTCCTTCACTAATACCACAGTCATACTGAACAGCATGAAACTGTGTCAGTAGCAGGAGGATGCCAAAACCATTGTAATATTTCAGTAGATGCAGGAAGATCTGTAAATTTTGAGCTATCTTTTTAGCAAAATGCATTGTTGGTAGATTTCTTTGGATCAATTTCCCATTACAATGAGATCAGTATTTGAAACTTTAGTGAGCCACTAAGGTTCTCCTTAATTATTTAATGGCTCATTTATTTTAATTTTTTTTTTCTGGAGAGAAACAGAAGATTAGGTAAGGGACCGATCTCAGCACGGTATATCTGGATGGGAACCTTCTGTCTGATTCTGCCAATATTTTGCTTTTTGAGTTTTGGTCAAATCACTTGGGCCTTACTAGAACTTTGCTGATTAGGCTCAGTAACAGAGACAGCTATAGCTGCACCAGATCCATGTAGGAAAGAGCAGCACAGGCAGGAGAGATGCAGCTTTTATTGTTCTTGTGTGGAATCACAAGGAAAACACATTCATCACAAATGATGCTACACTGATGACTGAAGCATAGACAGTCCTTCATGTCTTATCTTTTTGCGTGTAAAATAAAGTTTGTCTTGTGGGAGAGGTTTCAAGGATGGATCAGCCAAAGTTTAAAAACAGAGGAAAAATATCTAAATTTGAAGTTGTAAATTTCTATTGAAAAGAACTTGGTTCTAAATTGCATGGGAAATAGTACAAGTTTGCTTAATTTATTTATCTGCCTATAGGCATGTTTATCTGTAATAGCTGTATCTGATCAGAATTTAGCATCTGCAGTGGGCTATGGGAATGAGAGTCAGAAGAAGGTCACTGGTGATATGCAGTGTGCAGATTCAGCACTGAATACTCTGCTGGGCACAATCCTTGAGTTAAACTGGAGTTTATCACCTCACTTTCACTGCATTTTTACTTACGTTTGCAGGCGAGTTGAGAAATGCTCTGCCATGCTGTCAAACCAATGACATCCAAGACTTCCCGAGCTTCTGATAAAAAGAAATTGAAGGTCACTTCTGAAGATCAACAGGTTTATCTCTAATCCAGAGCAGTAAACTAAATTGACTGTGTATTTTGCAACAACAGCAGAAGTTTCAGGAGAGCTAGAGTGTAGTGTCTCATCCATTGCTATAATAATTCTTATTTGAGTGAATCGTAAGGAAATGCCATAAGATTTTAATGATGTCTTAAAACTAATGAACCTCCAGAGAATGTGGTTTTGTTTTGACTTTCAACTTAATCTCTGAGTATTTCCAACAAGTTCACTCAGTCAGGTGGTGTTCATGTCCCTATTGTTGCTAAGATCTCCATTTCTACACTATTCTTGCTGAGGAAGATATTTAAAGTTCTGTTTTCATCATACTGTTGTATTCTGGAGAATATACCCAGGGTCATGCACAAAACAAGTCTTTTACAGCTGAAGCCTTTTGCTAAATTGTAAATGGATTCCTGTCTTTATAAGGAGAAATATTTGAAGTATTGGTCAAGATTTTCTGAAATGCTGTCCTTTGCTTGGAAGAAGGGTAAAAAATAGTCAGAGCAATAGTTCCTAGTTCTTGTGCTACCGTCTTGATACCTGACTTAGTAGATGCCTCTGCTTGGTCAGCACCAGCAATGAGCAAGCAAGGATTTCTGCCTTCTGCTTTAACCCACTGCCTCTACCCACTCTGTTCCACTCCACTGCTGCTGATGTCCATTTGGCAGCCAGTGCCAAGTTATGTCCTTTTTGTACTTTTCAGATGATGTAGAGGTGAAAGAACTGACACTGCAGATTTATGATTAGTTTGGTCAAGACCACTGCAAAGCCTGGTATTTCTATTAGTTGACATTTGGCATTTCTGGTTGACACCACTGATAACAGGGCTTTATTACATAGGGGAGTGCTGCTACCCTAGCAGATAATTCAAAACATTTCTTATTCATTCCCCAAAGTCAATTAAAAAAATTTAATTCATGACTCTTATCAGTGCACACACACACAAAAAAATAAAATCGCTTAGAATGTGGTGCAGTTAACAGCTAGCTGATTTCTCTTTATATACTTACAAGTGTGAGCAAACAAAGGAGCACATCTTCAGCTTCTAGTTGAGTATAGCACACGTGATAAACATAGGTTTTACAAAGCATCTTCCCTGGGACTTATTCCTCTTGTGTCAAACATTGACAAGGCATCAAGGAAAGGGAGTTATGGGCAGTAAAGCAAGGACACACTTACTCAGTTATGCTTTAGATCTACCCTCCCCCCACCCTCCCCCC
>VWYO01013836.1:223570-244706 GCA_013400275.1 Rhadina sibilatrix | reverse complement strand
CCGCCCATTTAGCTATGGGAAAAAAACCGACAAAAACAACCCAAAAACCAAAACAACCAAAAATCCCCCCAAAACCTATGTTGAAGCTCCAGGAAAAATGATAGAGGATTTCTATTCTCTGTTGAAGCTGCAGGGAAAATGGTACAAGATTTTTATCCTCCTGCTTTTTCTGATTTTGAGGTTTTAATGTGTTATCCTAGAGGCAAAGATAGTTGTAGACATTATGGGAGTATCTATGAAAGCATCCACAGTGTAAAGACCAGTTTTCTAAGCCTGTCCACAAGAGTGAGTAGGCCTTAACAGGTAACTTTATGGGCACATATCCCCTGGTTTCTGAATTGTTATGTTTTTGCTGCTTGATTGTGCATTGAAGCCTGTCCAAGGCTGGAGGTCACCTTCCTAGTGGTAGGAGAGAAATAGACTGATGGTTTTTATTCTGCTGCAGCCATGTCTAAACCAAGAACTGCTGAGCTGCGTGGATATTGGCATGCTTCAAGAACTTGAACATTGTTCAAGTCAAGCTTTGGTGCTTAGGTTGCAGTGCTTAGTCTCTGACAAGTTTGATAGCACTGGAAATTCTGACAGCAGGAGGAAGCAGAAAAGTGTAAGGAAGCCCCATCTATTTCCATCTGGATTATCTGGTTCTTCAGAAATGCAAGTCAACTGGTTTGGATGGTGTAAGATAACAGCGATCCCTTTTACTTCACAGTGCATTTGAGCCTGCTTGTAAGCTCTAGGAGTAAATTCTGCAAGCACTTGATAAGGCTTCAATTAAGTGCTCATCTTGCAGCCAAGCACTAAATTTCCTGCCTTTCCAGGTCACTAGCTATTTGCTGATTAAGCTCTGATCTCCATTTTGAAAGGATTGCTGTCATTGAAACAACTGCTGTATCACCTCACAGCTGACATAGCACCTTCTCCTGTCCCTGTGCTCTGCTCAGCTCCAAGCAGGCAAATCACAGGAGCAGGTGGAGAGAGAGCAGGAAACATTGCTGGGAAATGAGAATGCATCCTCCCAGCTGATTAAATTCCTGACTCCTGTATGCTTGGTGAGGTGCAAGGAATCACTTCCATGTAATACAGCTTGTGCTTGCTCCATAAGTACTGCGGCATGCTTAAAATTTTTACACATGCATAAATTAAAAAAATCATTTTGCTAAATGTCATAGATAGGACAGCCACAGCTGTGCCAGGAAGGCAGAGCTTGCAAGATATTCATGCAGGGGAACACTTAACGAAAAAAAAGGAGTCAGCACCACTGGGAAACAGACCATACATGGAGGGCTGTCCAGTGCAAATAGAATACAACTACTCACTAGACAGAAAATACCATTCCCTTCCTTCCTCTAATCCTGCACATTTTCAGTAATCCCATGTACTGCCTCGGGTAATGTCAATTTAATACACAGCGGTGTAGTTACAGAACATTTCTTTACCTTCAAAAAGCATGGTCCTGATGGAAAATTTGAGATTATCAAGTCAGTATTGTAGATTAAGCAAATCTGTGAATGCTAAAAAGTAGAGCAGAAACTGCTAAATCAGACTATTTCTTCATCTACATCATTGTGGTTGGCAATGGACTGCTCTTAATGCTATAAAAAAAGGGTAAAGCTTCTTCAGAATAAATTATGGTTATATAACAGGTGGTATGATTAGCATCATGCTATGGTGATACTTAAGAAAATTAAGCCTTTTTTACTTGTTGAGATGAATAGTTTATTTCTCTGAAAGCCAAGGCCTGTTATCCCATGTGGCATTCATTGACAGAACTTGAAAATTTGCTGACACATTGATCCAGGACATGCAGGAATTGTTTTGTGCTGTTGGCATTGTTGATGCTTCATCAACACTGTTGATGTTTCCCAGAATATTGTCCATGTACTGGATCTAAAGTGAGCCAAAATCCTGTTATTGATTCAGTGGCTTCAAGCCAGCAGTTCTCAATGTCAGAAGGGGAGGAATCAAGACAGAGGAAGTAGAACAAATAACAGAGGTCATGTGAATTGTCTTATATTTGCATGAGCTTGAAGAACTCTTTTTATTTGGAGACTTAGCCTTGGGATATTTCCTTCCTGCTACCTTGCATTGAGCTGAAAATGGTAACCCACAAACTCCTGAGTGAAAGACAAAGTGGGTATTCCTTTCTCTCTGAAAATCAGCCACGAGGTAGAATGTGACCCCTCCCCCTCATCAGCCTTGCAGAGAGCCAGGAAAATGGAGAGACAGTAGTTAATTAGTAGGAACTCAGAATAAGTACTTCTATGCAGGATGTTATTTTAGGAAGAGCTGCTCGCCCTTGGTAGAAGAGCTCCCACAATATGTGTTTATGGAAATGATCATCCAGAGTCTGTGAGGGTACTTTTAGAAGTCTTCAGCTGTGAACCTTTAGGATGCGCTGTCTAATAATTTTTGTCTAGTAGCTCTTAGACCCATAGTCAGCCTTGTATCAGGCCTATTTTGGTTGATTTTGCTTGCCATTATGTTCCTTATGTTAACTTTATTATTTGAGCATCAAAATTGAATGCAGTGCTGTGAACAGAATAAGGTATTCTGTCGCAAGGAACTTGTAGTCTAATTCAGGCACAGTGACGCACAGGCATACATAATATACATGATAAGGATGCAAATTCCAAGTAATAGAGGTGTCTTGGGAAAAATCAGTGCTGCAGGCTAATTTACTACTTCTGAAGAGCTACTAGACTGCAGAACAGAATAAAAACATCGAACAATTCAAAAGATGTCTTTTCCTTCTTTTTACTCCTTTTTTCCAAAATGCTAATTGCTGATGCATCATCAAATGGTGGGCCAATGCCCAAAGAAAATAGAGGGATAACAAAATTGGGATCCTCTCTATGTTCCTGTTTTCTGAACTGGAGTCCAGAAAAGAAAATTGAGGATTTCTTTACTTTCTTAACTGGAGTATGCTTTGTGAAATTAGAATTCCATTAAAATAACAAAAAGAGAATATGTGTTGAACCTGGATTGTATCCACTAACAAGAGTAACAAGTGATGTAACAAGAGTTCTGTCAGCAATGTACTGTGAGCTTCTCAGAAAATATTGAGTTTCTACTTAGCTTTATGTGTACCTGTTAGATTGAGACATTGGACATTGTTTTTCCTGCTGAGTATACACATAGACTGGTAAGATAATGATCCTAAAAGGTAGATACCAGGAATACCCAAAGCAAACAAATCCAGATTTTAATCTGTTTCCCAATCTAAACGTCTAGTGGGAATCCACACCGTTACATGCACACGCAAACCTTGGGAAGCAGTAGTCCCATTGAATTTGCTGGCAGTCTTTTACTTTGCTTTGGTCTCTTGTCTAAGCCTTGATTTTATGCCATTTATGGTGGTTCTTTTTCAGGAGTGTCACCCAACATTTCTTTTTGTTTGTAGGTATAATCACATTTCATTTAAATGTTCAGGGATGACAGTGAAGGAGCTGTCAAAAACCAAGCTTTGTATACCAAACTCATTAACATCATATAGCAATTTTGTCAGCCGTATTGATCCTTCAAACTACACCTGAATCCAGAAGTAACTATAAGGTCAGAAGAAGCAGAAGGAACACAGCTAAAATGTGTATGGACAGAGAATTTCTCTGCAGACTTTCAAGTGATGGCTGCAAGTTCTGACACCAGTTGCATCCCTCACATGTAGTGTGTTCTCAAGGAAACCTCCTGACTTCTCAGGAAATATACTGGTTCCAGTGGAAGAAAAATGTGAAATACAGGACGGTTTTTGAAAGACTATCAAAAGTGCAAGTGGAGTTTTGCACACACGGGCATACAAACACACATGTACCCATGGATTATTTGAACACAGAAGCACCAATAAATATAGTAAATTTCAGAGAATTAACTAAATATTTCTAGTGAGATCAACTGTACTTGTTTATTAGCATTTTGATAACACTACAACTGAGAATCAAGAACTGCTTTAAGACCACCAACTGCTTTTGTTGGTGGGTCTGTGACTGACTCTTGTGATAGATGAGCTATTAGCATGGCAACGTTGAATCTTTCTACTTTTCTGAGTATACTGATTTTCACTTTGCTATGTCTATACATTGAAAGTGATGTATTTAACAAAGTTGCATGGACAGGTCTTCACAGTAGATGTTTCTGGACTGTCCATAGTCTTCTAGGGTGACCAAACGGATATCACAGAGATTGTGTGCATTTAGCAGTGTAAGGCCAGGAACTTTTTTGTCTCATGTTTTTTTTATAAGGGTAAACCAATTAAAGACTCTAAGATATTCAGTTCCCGTGAGGACTGAGTCAAATACTTCTCTAAGATTGATTAATGCTAGGAAAAAAAAAGCAGTATGTCTTTCTATGGTATCATTTCATGAGGCTGAAGTAATTCTTTGATGTCTTTTTAAAAATGTGATTACTGTAAGTTATTAGAAACCCCCAAAGGTATCTCACCTATTCATATATTCTTATGTTTACATTACACATGTATCATGTTGTCAGTGAAGTACTCCCATCTTTTCTCAGGAGTAAGATTTATTTTATTTTATTTTATTTTATTTTATTTTATTTTATTTTATTTTATTTTATTTTATTTTATTTTATTTTATTTTTTACTCTCTTTTCAACAAATGCCATATACTGATTTGAAAGTGCTCATTTTCATCTGTACTTCCAGCAAAAGGATCACCATCACACTGCAGGTTTTTTCTCTCAGTGCACTGGTATTTTAGCACTGTAAAAACTATAGGTTGAAGAACAAGTGGTTAAATGTTTACTTTGATAAATACCTTGGAAAACAGCAGAGGTGTCTTTCTTTTGTTAAAGATAGTATTTTAGAAAAACAAAGCTCTCAGGTCTCTATCTTTGGAAATTAGGTAAATTATCTGATTCCCAAGAGAAAAAAGCACCAAAAGTTGTCCACAGATTCCTGCGAGAGGCTAACGCTGTACTGAGGGTATCAAAAACCTAGTTTGTAGTCTGAAAAAAGTACTCATGCAAATTTAGGCTGAAAAAGCTGTGCCTCAAATTTTAACAGTTTTTTAAGCCAGAGCAAGACAAAAGAACAACCACTGACTTTAGTAGTCAAACTAATACCCATCTGGTTCTTCTCATTGTGTGAGAGCAACATGCTACAATTTTGCCAACAGAAGATTTTTATTATTTAATTAATCTCAAAAACTAAGCGATTCAAAGAAATAAACGGAGTCCATGAAAATGTGAAAAGAAAAAAAAAAAAAAAGAACAGCAGGCCTGGTACCTAAGTGCCTTACTCGTGAATGTAAAAATGACTGATTTTGTTAATAGCTGTGTACTCTGGTAAATAATGGGCTTGAGCTTGCAATTTCCTCTATGTGTGGCTATTTTCTCTGCTTTTTTGTTAGCCAAGATTACTGATGTGTCTATGAGTTTGCAAGACCGAGCTTATTCAAAAGATGAACGTGATGGGAGATAACATCCAGATCCCTTGCTGCCTAGCACTGCGAATAGGAATTCTGGATTTCTGCTTTTTGTTATGGGCTTTGCTGTACGTGTGAAGGCAGCACTCTTGTGGGGAGTTGATATGCTGGAACAGGTTACCCAGGACATTATCGGACTTGTAGGTTTTAAGCTGAGAGCCAGTTTCTAAGAAAGAAGATTTTGACTTATGAATGTATATGTAAAGTCCACAAGGCTGGAGGGTCATGAGGTCTTAGGGGAAACGGGCCATTGTCTTCAAGGCAAATAGCAAGGTCACTGTGAGGCTAATACCCACCTGTCTAGTTCACAGTGTGTATTGGCAGAGTGAACATCAATTCCTCTCACAGACAAGAAACCCTTCTGGAAGTATTTTTCCATTTGTTTTGCAACTTTGAGTGGTGGGATTTGTGTAGCAGATCACAGAATCACAGAATATGCTAAGTTGGAAGGGACCCACAAGGATCATTGAGGCCAACTCCTGGCCCTGCACAGGACCAACCCGAGGTCAGGATATGGTGTGCCTGAAAATATTGTCCAAACCCTTCTTGAACTCTGTCAGGATTGGTACTGTAACCACTTCCCTGGGGAGCCTGTTACAGTGCTCTAACACCCTCTGGGTAAAGAACCTTTTTCTAATACCCAACCTACACCTCCCCTGACACAGCTTCAGGCCATTCCCTCAGGTCCTGTCAATGGTCACCATGGAGAAGAGATCAGTACCTGTCCCTGCTCTTCCCCTCATGAGGAAGCTGCAAACTGCAGTGAGGTCTGCCCTCAGTCTCCTCCTCTCCAGGCTGAAGAGACCGAGTGACTTCAGCTGCTCTTCACATGGCTTCCCCTCGAGGCCCATCACCATCTTCATTGCCCTCGTTTGGATGGTCTCTTGGTATCTTTTTATTGCGGTGCTCAAAACTGCACACAGCTCTTACAGTGAGGCCAATCAGTGCACACCAGAGGGGAAAATCCCCTCCCTTGCCCAGCTGGTGATGCTGTTCCTGATGCACCCCAGGACAGGGTTGGCCCTCCTGGCTCCCAGGGCACTGCTGACTTGTGTTCAACTTGCCATCAAGCAGGACCCCCAGGACCCTTTCCATGGCACTGCTTTCCAGTGTGTCATTCTCCAGTCTGTCTGTATATCCAGGATTGTCCCGTCCCAGTTGCAGAATCCAGCACTTCCCCTTGTTGGACTTCATATAGTTGGTGATTGCCCAGCCCTCTAATTTGTTGAAGTCTCTCTATAGGTCTCCCCTGCCCTTAAGGGAGTTAACTGCTCCTCCCAGTTTTGTATCTGTTTGCTTATAGAAACAAGTTTTGGATGTGTTGAGTTTACTCACCAAACCAAGCTGTAAATTGAGAAGCTGAAAACCCAAAAATGCAAATGTGTTTTCCGTTTGCCTATTCCTGCTGCAAGATTCTGCAGGCCTAAACTAGTGAAAAATGCCTGCTGCTTTTTGTACCAAATATTCATTTTGTCCTTTGTAATTGCTCACTCATACTTGTGTGAGCTGACCTGATGCCCAAAACAGATCTCCAGGAACTAGAGACAAAATCAGCAGTAGTTGGGACAGCACAGGAGATGGAATTTCCTCAGCCCTCTGTAGAAAGTTCTATCTCTTATATGTTAGTAACAAATTACTTTCAGGTCATGGCTTTGAGGGTCCCAATGTGGCAGCTGCTGTCAGTAAGTGGACTGTGATGCAGGTAGTCTACACTCCCACCAGTGAAGGAGGAAACAGGGCTGTTCCCAGCCGCCACAGGACCATTCCCAGGTGTCCCCCAAAAGAAGGACAGTGCATCAGCTGCTATTCCTGTTGACAGAACCGTGGGTTGTAGATTGGGTTTCGACCTTCTCCTGTGTTTTGGTTATCCTGTACTGCTCCAAAATGCCTTCTCAACTCTATGGTCTTAGAGCAATTTACTTTATCTGGATGTTGGACTCAGAAGAATGCCCCAAACTAATATGAAATTTGGGTAAAGAGAGAAATGTTTAAGGTAAAAATTGCAGGAAAGCTACAAATAAACACTAAGAATACTCATGCTATTGTTAATATTGAATATAATACTCGGTGCAGAAGTTCACACAGCTGGAAAGACATCTAGATAGTAATCATGGGGGTACTTAAAATGATGTTATTATGAGTAACTTAGCAGCAACTACTAGAAGAGAGAGGTTTTCCTTACTGCGTAAGAAATAATTAGATTTTGATACTGCTTTTCTTCTTTTCAGTACAGTATTTTTGAATGTCAGGTGACCCTACTATATACTGTGAGCAGATCATGTATTTGTGGCAGAACTGAGAAAAATCAGTGGCAACTTGAATCAACTGGAAACTGAAATAAATTTAAATATTTATTTAAAGCTTTAATATATTTATCTCTTTGTAACTTAAAGCAGTGGCACCATAATTCAGCAGAGCTCCCTCTCACCTCTACTCAATAACAAAACAAATGCTGATCCATGAAGTGTGCTGAAACACAGTGGAAAGAGAGGTGTTTCATCACTATGTTGTCCCTCTGCTCCCCTAACTACAACAGTAGGGACTTGCTGCTTTCTCCGCATTATTATTTTTTATTTTTTTTTTCAGTAAGGGCTTCCTGACATTGTCTTTTTGGTCTTTTCTTTCTAAAATTTACAACTTTCTTTGGTGAGTAACACCATTTAGTAAGGGAGAACAGTGCTTGCAGAGAAAGGCCACAGGTTATAGGGGAGAGAAGCCAGGGAAAGCTTGGCACTGCTGATGTTTCTCTTACACCCTCTACCAGCTGGTCCTTCCATTTTTTTCTCTGATTGCTAAAACTCGTATTGAAAATTCAGGTATTTTTGCAAATATTTTATTTCTCTGCTTAAAAAAAAAAACAACATAGATTTCTTTGTGCAAGTGTAACTGTTGAAAAATAACATCATGCCTCAGAAACTCCAGTTTTCCATTACAGTATATATCCTCTTAATTGATGTCTTCATATATATACATATTTATTTTTTTAAAGAAATGTGAATAACTACATGCTATATTCTTAGCTTATCACAAAGGTAATCATAATGCTGTTATACTGTGTCTCTGTTATTTCTTTCTTGTTTGGTAAATGCTTCATCTACTCTCATTCATTCTTTTTTTCCCCATTCACCTTTAGTTTGGCTCTCTCAAACTCCCAAGTCAAGGAGTTATCCATGATCAATAAAGGCATAAAAGGTTCACAATATACTGGCTGTACTGCAATCCATTAATGAAAAATTTTGACAACAGGGCTGAATATCAGTGAAGTCTACACCTCCTGAAAGAACATTTTCTGTATTATTTTTATGAATTGACACAAAAGAATTTGTTCTCCTACAAGCTGTTCCAAGAAAATAAGTGGAAAATACTTAGAAATTATTAAATTATTCATTGTGAATGCCTGAAGAAAACATTTATAGGGTTTTCACAAAGTCCTGAAAACTTGTAATTATGGTAGTAATTCTTTTTCATTAAATGGGCCATGTTCCTGGGAGGAACAAGAATTTATTGCCTCAGGCAGCTTGGCTGTAAATAAATGGAAGGTTATCTATAACATTTCAGACAGCAAGCAGAATCCAATTTAGTTAGTGAGAAGTAAAATAGATAAATAGAGAAGACTATTATCTCTTTGGCAATAGATATGTATAATTTTAAGTTAATATAGGGTAATGAGGATGAGGATAGAGCTGTGCAAAACCAGGCACTTTCAGATCACAGAACGAGAATGTCTGGTGGAAAAGATTATTGCAAAATATCTAAGCTAATCCAACATTAGGAAAATTCAGGTCAAACCTGGGATTAGTGCTTTTTGTTCTCTACTGATAACCTTGATGTTTCCATACTTCCCTTTCTCACTCTTATACAGTTCCTTAAGCCCCATCCTTACTCTTTATGTAAAAAACCCAAACCTTGCCTCTTACAGCTCCTATCTCTTCTGTTAGGAGCAAGAGAACAGTGCTAGCCTGGTGCCTTGAAAATCTGCAGATTTTCAGTCCCAGAGATGGCACTGAACAGCTGCTTTCTCTGGCCAAACTCATCTGCGCATCTGTGAGCAGTTGGGCTTTTTTGTTATTTGATACGTGAGTGGCAGCAGCAAAGTGAGGGTGAAGGAAGAGGACAGATTGCATAAAAAAATCCCTCAGTATATTTTTGCCAGATATTTTTGCCTCTCTGAAGCATCTGCTATGCATTTAATTATTTTTTATACCATTATAGAAATGTTGTTTTGCTAATATTAACAAGATCTTAATGTAAATTCTGTTGATCTGTTTTTGAGAATCTTTTCTTTGTAGCAAATTTTTGGTTTGTAACAAATGCTTTTTGACAGGTTGGTATGTCTTTGCTGCTTTTATTAAAAACTATCCATGTTTTGCTAAGGCACAAAACCAGAATTAATTATAGGCAAATGAAAAGTTATAGAATTTTGCTTTGAGAGCGGAAAAAGAGGCACAAAGCAAGCATTGCAGAGTTTATTTGCCCAAAAATAAATGACAGCATATGTAATTTTATGTTGATTTAAAATTATTTTTGAATTTATGTCCAATTCAGCAGTTAGAGCCTCATGAAACAAATAGAAAATTATTGAGGAGATGACAGTTTCTTGAGATCTTGTTTCAACAGAAGGCCCTTCAACCTGTCCTCATTCACTTCAGCAGCAAAATGTTGCTGTGTTCTTTAGCAGAACGAAGATAATTTTTAAACTCTTCCCTCCCCCACATCCCAAATTCTGCCACTCGCAAAATAATGTTACACTGGAGGGCAATTCAATATTCAAAGGAAACATATCTGTAAAATTCCAGAGTCTCAATATTCCGGCACTTCCAAGGTAAGGGCTATGGGCAAGACTTGTATGTAAATTAAGTAAAGAACCCTCTGAGCAAAGCATTTCTAAGCCAGGCTAAAATACCTTTTTAGATGTTTCAAACCAAGCAGTTTCCAGTGCAGAGTCCTAGTGGAAAGTGAGTGCATTTTAACAACTAAAAAAAAAGACATTTTCAAAGGCAGAAAGAAGAGAAAGAGGAGAGAGTGGCTTAAAAACATCTATTTAGTGTAATGAGAGGGAAAGCACAATACTGCCAAGGCAGCTTGCCTGTTCTACTGTGCAGGCAGAGGAGCTAATTTGTTTTTAATATGTCAAAGAATTGATCCATTGATACAGTACAGGACTGTTACACTGGTAAAAGGAAGAAAAAGGGGGAAAAATTTGCACCTTTATGAAGGAAGAAAAAGAGAAGCCTAGAATTTCTTAACTTGTTAGTTTGGGATTAATTCCTGAAAAGAAAAAACAGGAAAAGTTACTGAGCAAGTAAGGTGTTGATTCATATTTAGAAGGTAACAAAGAGATGAGCAGCAGTCCTCAGAGTCAAGAAGAAATTGCATGGAAGCCATCTGATTTTCTTATGTGAGAGAGTATCATGTTTACTGGATATGGAAGAAATAATAGACATTTTTCTTGGCTTCAGTAGCAGTTTTCAGAGAGTCTTTCATTTGCAAACTACTAAAGCCTGATGCTCATGAAATTCTTACAAGGTGTAATATTGTACTACATTGTTCTGAAAAAGAACAGGCACAGGATAGATACCAAACCAGTTGCCCTGAAATGCTGTGTAGCACAGAGCTTTTTGTGGAGATTACCTGGAGTTTGGTACTATTCAATTGCTGATAGAACATCACAATCTATGACATATGTAATATGATATTCCATTATATATTTTATATCTATTCAATTCTAAGTACATTTACACATTACACAGACCTGTTAGATATGCTGCAGGAATGTTAAAGTGCAGGAGTCAAACCCAAATAGACACGATAAACTACAAAAATGGTCTGGAAAAAAGTAGGATGCTCTTCAGTTGGGATGACCACATTTAGGCACAAAAAAATCAACTACAAGTGTGGAGGATGGAGAACAAGAAGTGGCTGCTTTCTGGAAAAAGATCTGGGGGTGGAAGAGTTACAGTGATACAAAAACTGAGTGTGAGCCAATAATGTTGTACTGCTGCAAACAGGCAACATACTGGGGTGTGGGAGGAGGATAGCTGTGTGGAAGATACCTGGCAAAATCCTCCTTCTGTTGCTGGCACACAGAAGATTTCAGCTGTAGTATTTTGCCTAGTTTGAGGCAGTCTCCTTCTAGGAGGAAGTGGAAAAGCCAATGGAAAAAATTTTGGGAGAGAGCAGCAAGTGCAGCTGAAAAACGAGGTGTGCAGGAGTTCAGCCAAGGAGATGCTGGTCAGTCTGGCAGAGTTGAGACTGAGAGAGAGCGTGTTTGTCCCTTCAGTTATGTTACACCTAAGGTGGTGGCAGACAGGAAATGAGTAGTCTGATTCTTTGTCCACAGCAAGTAATCAAGGAGAAGAGACCTTACCATACTAAAAAGGAGCTTTAGACATGAAGGAAAATTTCCTGATCATGAGGAGATTGAGATACTAGAGGAGACTGCCTGGGAACAGGCAGGGCCTGTGGCATCTCTCCTGCAAGATTTCCAGGGTGGGTTAAAGCAGCTGCATGAGTTTGGTCTGTCAATAAAAAAGGTAGAGGAGCGTCAGGGTGATCTTGCAAGCTCCTTTCCTCCCTGTTTCCTGTGTTGCTCTGGCCCTAGCCCTGGCAAAGCAGGGTTTGTATTTCTCTGAAAAGCTGCCACCTGCTTAACTCCACAGCAAGACAGCTCAACACAAGCATCAGCCACCAGGTGCTGTTGGGGCACCATTACAGCACCAGATTTTGGCCATCATTTTAATACCATTATAGGCATTACCTCCTCCTGTTAAACAAACATGGTCTCAGAATATCTTTAATGGTGCTGCAGAGCAGCTTTATGTGGAATCCCTGCAGCCCCTTGACATAATACCTAGGGTCTGGCCATGGCAGGACAGATCATAGAATCACCTTCCCAGCCTGATAGAGAGAACTCCCCAATGGCACTCTGTACCACAGTGGTTTGCCCCAGTTTCCCCCCTCCCCAATGCTCTGGCACCTTGGTTTCTCCTTTCCTCTGTGTCTCCATTGGTTTCAGGTCTCCAGTGACCAGCCCTGTCTCACCTATAGATCACTGACCTTACCTGTCCCTTGTTCCGCCCCTGTGCCTCGAGGTCATTGGCTGCTGTATCCCATACTTAACCTTGGAACTGGCAGACCCCAGCCCTATGGCTTCTGGATTTCCCTTCGGCTCCTGGAAATAAACCTGGCTGGAGCTGATCCAGTGCAAGGGCCTTCTGCCTCTCCTTGCTGAGCTAGCCACGTGGTGTGTGTGGATGTGTGAGCTTGACTGCTTTGCCTGAGTTTCCCCAAGCGGACTTTCCACTGGAGAGGTTTTCTGGGTTCTAGGCTTCAGCTCCACTCTTAAAACACACACTGTAACAAAAGGTGCCCAACATGGGGTACATCTCCACGACCCTGGGATTAAGAGTCCCATGCTCTACTGACTGAGTTAGCCAGGCAAACTAGACTCTGACCTTTTGGATCCAGGCAAGCTGTTAGGCTCTGAGCTAGGTGTGCTTTCATGTCTGTGTCTTTGTGATGCTTTGTGTCTATTAGGATTAGTACTCTAACTCCTGCTAATGTTTCAAGTTTGCAAGGTGTGAGGCTTCTTTAGGGTGCATGTCTCTAGACAGTACTTTAAAAGAGCCCTAATTATTATGTAACCTCATTTCATAAAATGAGTTTTATCTTTCTTGTGTCTTACTTTTAAATATCCCTTACTACGTCTGAGAGCAGCTGTGGGCTCAGAAATTGTGTCTTCCCAAAAGGTTACAGTGGAACATCTCTGTGAGAGTTTGGCTGCACCTGGAGTCACTCGCTTACTGTCGTTACAGCACTGTACCACAATCTGCCAAACATTTGGGCAATACCACTCAATGTTTCAAATGAGGATTGCATGGTATAGAGTGGTCGTATCTTAACTGATAATTTCAAAAAGATTTTCATCCAATAAAAGCTGGTGACAACTCTGTAAAATTGAATAGGTTTAAGTAAAATTATTAGCAATGCTTACATGTTTTAAACAAGAAAGGGGATGGATTCTAAGGGTATAAGGGGATAAATGACATAAAACTTTGTGCAAGGAACTTCTGCTGCCATTTTAATTCAGATCTGTGTTGACAACAAAAGGGTTAGTTCACCTGGTATCTTTTATCTGCTTTCAGCTTTTGTATAGGCGCAGCTGTAGGAACCCCCACACCTGAGCAGGTGCTTCTATATAAGGAAAAAAGTTTTGACTTACCTTTGAACATGTAAGGAAGTTAAACTGGAATTTTCCATAGCCTTCTCATTACAATTGGCTCAGTGCCAGCACAGGGGAACTCATTGGGTCTTTAGGATGTTTCTCAAAACCTGTAGCTGTTTCTGTTGGCAGTTTGCCAAAAGAACCCTCTTGTGTCATTCAGTGCTTAAGGATGAGCACAGGGGTGCTCTGGGCTTTTTTAGAGTGTCTTAGCAAGATGTCAGAGGTTTCTCTGACACTGTGCTCAGCTTTTCTTTTGTATCGTTTGTTATTTTGCTTTTATTAAAACCTTTGCTTTACAAAACACCCCTGAAGAGCTGTCTAGCAATTTTAAGCCATTCTGAGAAGTGCAGGACACCTTCAGAGATTCATACATTTCCATGCTGCTCATAACATTCTGGCTATGTGTTAAACTGCATCACCCAGTATCTACTATTACCTCTACCTTGCTCGTGTAAATCTGAAGAAAAGTTTTATAACAGGCATAGAATTGGATAAGCAATGTGCTGACATTTTTAAGAACTGTATAGCAGAATCATTCTAGGGGCATCCCAGGTGGTAATTAGGTAGTCAAAAATCACTCTACTCCAGTTAAAATTAATCTTCCTCTGTGAGGCAATTTATGAGTGAAGAAGGTGCCATTAGTTCATTGTGTTTCATAGCCTACAAATAACAGAATCTTTCACAAGGAAATTTGAACTTTGTTGCAAAGGATTTGGGAATAATAATTTTTACTCTATTTGCAGGAAATACAATAGTGCTAGAGAAAAATACATGTTCAAGAAAGGATGTCATATAAAAGTGGTCTTTTTTTGTCAGATTCCTTAGTACAAAATGAGTAGCTTTTTCTGTAATTTCAAATCCTACATTTGTAGGAAGGCTCCTAGTGTTGGCAAGTGACCCGTCCTGCATGTCTCCTAACCCCACTCCCCTCACTGACTTCTCTTGGTGCTTATACTTTTTTATTAGCTTATGCAAGCTTATTTACACTCTGCATATTTTTCAGCCTTGAAATTACTTTTTTTGCAGTCAGTTGCTCAAAAGCTCCATGTTGAATGAACCCATACTAGAAATGGTCTGCTTTGCCAAGGTCCATGCAAGTTAACAACCTCATCGATAACCTTCAGCTCTGGGATGCTCTGTAGTTTTGTTTGAAAGTGTTGCTCTACCTTCCTTGTCATTATTTTTGCAAATTTTTTTTGAAACAGATTACCCTGAGGTAATTGTGCAGGATTCTACATTTTGCTGTAGCCTGGCAGAATTTTGTTCTTGCCATAGTGTTCCCTAGGGAAATCAGGAATGTTAATGTTGTTAGGTTTAGAATATCATTATGACTATATTTTGTAGAGATGGCAAGTATGACTGCTACTGTAGTAATACTTATGATGACTGATGACTTGTAATATATATACATATACACATATGGGTTTTTTTTTCAAATGTGTGTAGGAGTATATACACAGAAGGAGAGAGGCAGAAAAAAACCCTTGTTCTGCATATTCAGTTTGGTCTGATTAATTCCCTGTGGGTAGGACAGAGATTTCTAATAGTTGATTTTTATTCTCTAGGTCTGTTTTTTGTTGTTGGTTCGGTTTTGGGGGAATGTCTTGGGTTGTGGAGCCAGGGGTGTGCATTCTATTTTCATTTGTTAAAAGCAGTTGGGGAGTTATTTTTCTTTCTCTCTTGTAACTCTGGGGGGAGAGCAGTGGATGCCTTCTGATAATGGGCCATTGACACCTCCCCGGACTATACCCCCCACAGAGCAGTGCATCCGCATTCCATCATCCTATTGTGAGAGGCATCACTTTNTTAATTGCAAATTTATAATTTGTTGGGGGGTGAGGGGTTTACATTCTCCATTCTAAGAGAAACCCCAGTTTCCCTGGCAGATACCTGTCTTTCCAAACCAAGACAGGGAATTTGTTTGTTTGTTAGCTGAGCTATGGGGGAGGGGGGTGTTTAGCATGCTTCTTTATTTTTTTCATTTAAAGAAAGGTGAGTTTTCTCTGGAAGCCAGGCAACCTAATGGAGAAATATGTTGTATATGGATCTGGTACCTAAGGATTTCCCTGCGTATCAGGAGAGGAGTGGGCCACACAGACTTCAGAACAGATTTGTCCCGTGCTACACTAGTCCCAGTAGTGCTATTTCCCAGCTGTTAGAGGAGAAGCAGGCATTTGCTTTCATTAAATACTATACCTAAATAATACTCAGCAAACTGAAATATTTGTGAATAACACAAAGTTTACCACCTGCTAGAAATGTTTTTTCCAAATTCTGAATTTAAAATGTAATTAATAGATTCTTTTAGTGAGGGCAATTATATGAGGATGTTTTTGTTCTTTTTGGGAGTAAATTACTTTTACTATGAAATTTACATTCATGTTTTGACATTTATGTATTGTTTGTATCCAGATGTAAGGCTTGAAACAGTGGATAAAATCCACAGCATATTTCAGAGCTACTTTTGCAATTACAACTTCCTTTCCAGCACAGTCTAAAAACTTATTATAATTATAACATAATTATATGATGTCCTGTAAATAAGCTGTCTCCAGAAGGCTTTAAAGAATTAAATAACCAAGGCAATATACAGTACAAAAAATAGTGCTGCAAAGACAGTACTGCAGTTGAACAATGGCAACCAGATTAATTAAAAGATCAAAGATAGAGGAAATGGAGGAATGTACATTTTAAGGGATCTGAGACAGAGAGCAAGTGAAATGGAAGACTTTTTTTGAAAGAAGGATAATCTTTGAGTGGTAGATGAGACTAGGTGGCAAAAAGGTATCAGGCTTCTAAGAGGTAGAGATGCCCAGGGAGCCAAAGGCCCCAGAGGTGATGCAGCATGGGCTAAATTGAGCAAAGCCAGGGACAGAGTGCCAGAAGGACAGTGCTGGCTCCTGACAGAAGTACCTTGGACCATGACTGAGGACTGTAGGAGGGAACAGACAGTTTTATTTTCTGTGCTTCTGCCCAAGCCCTGAAAAGGTGGCCTGCAGGCAAGACAAGGGGATGTGAAGCAGCACCATTTCAGGTTGAGATGTCTTCTCAGAAATAAGATTGCACTCCACCCCTTCATCCCCTGGGCAGAGTAGCAGACCCCAGCTCTCCCCATTTTGGGACTGATTTGGCCCTCTGTTGTCTTGGCCCAAGGTCACAATATGGGTGGCATCAGCCTGTCAGAGCTGCCCCTTCCTGTCAGCAGCTCCTTGCAAGGTCTTTGCTGGGTGTGATGGTGTGTTTCTTCTGGGTCGTGGGCAGTGAGACCTCCAGGATTACACTGCCAATTTCACATTCTAAACATGTCCTTTGGAACTGAGCTGGTTAACAGGACATGTCATCAACTACAAGAGAAGAGCCTCTCTGGGAAACGGTTATTTGCTATTATGGTCACTTGTCAGTTATTTACTACTTTCTTTTTTCCTTGTAAAATCTGTAGGTCAAGATTATTATACCATTAGCATGAGGTATGTTAGTATGAAACCATAAATGTCTGCATTTGGAGAAAATTACAGCATGTCAGTGGTGCTACATGGTCTGTTACAATGTGACATTGCTTATGTGTAACTCTGCTGAGAAAAAATGACTCTTCGGGAATGAAAAATAAATAAAAAGCTCCCAAACAAGTCTCTTAATAAAACATATATAATAATTGGCTGAGAATGCCTTTTTTTTTTTTTTTTTTTTTTTTTTTTTTTTTTTTTTTTTTTTTTTTTTTTTCTTTTTCTTTGCATTTTCCCTCTGTGGGGAGGTTGTCTGCCCCTCTCAGCTTCGAAGGTGGGTGACTTTCATAGGGAGATATATAAGAGAGAAAAGTCATCTTCACTGTTTCTTCTCGTGTTGTTTCTTAAGTTGTCTTGCAGTGAATTTTCTATTTCTTGTGATTCCAGGTAAACTTGGTGAAGAGAATCAGTGGTGAATGGATTCTACATCTGTTCTTACCTTTAGTTCAATGTGTGTAGTAATATTAAGAATAATTTTAATATTTAATGTGATAATGTTTATTCTTACTCTCTCTGACACTCCAGAACTGGTAGAACATGACTGAATTTTAGAGGTTACATACTTTCTATTTCCTTTGATTTTCATTAGCAAATATAAAAGGGGGAAAGGAGAATTTTTTCTTCTACTAAAAACCTGGGGAGGAAAAATGAGAACTAGAGAGAACTAAGAATGACTAATTAAGGAAGAGGAACACACCAGGGGAAAATTTAGGCTCACTTTTCTTTTAATAACTTCAAAATTCCTTGTATTGTATGTGTAGAAGTAATGTTTTCATCTTTCCCAGTGAGGAAATGAAAATCACTATTCTTTGTGAGTCATGTAACAGTGTGCCCCTGAATTAGCTGTTTGCAGATGCATAGCTGTAGTGCCATCCACTGAGACATATGTAGACTGATCAGTCCTCAACCTACTTTTTCTATAAAATCTATTTCTCCCTTCAACTGATATGCAGGTTGCTACAGGTTTCTGTTTTAATTTTTGTGTTTCCTGGATGGGTAGGATTTTTTTGAAAAACAAACTGCTAGGCTTCAAATTCCTCTAAATAAGTTCTCAATAATCTACCACTTCCAGTTCATCTTTCAGAGATATAGTAAAATTCCTTCTATCATCTTAAAGTTTCTCTGCTGGGCTGCATGAAATTGGGGAGCTTCCCACTGACCCTCCATGGGGCTGAATTAGATAACATCCAAAGGAGAGCAACAAAGATGGTGATGGGCCTCGAGAGGAAGGTGTATGGGGACTGGCTGAGATCACTTGTTCTGCTCAGCCTGGAGGAGACTGAGGAAAGACCTCATTGCAGTTGCAATTTCCTGTGAGGGGAAGAAGAGGGGCAAACACTGATCTATTCTCTGTGGTGACCAGTGACAGAACCTGATGGAATGGCCTAAAGTTGTGTCAGGGGAGATATAGGCTGGATATTAGAAAAAGGTTCTGTTTACACATGATATTTCTAGCCAAAGGATCAAAATACATTTGCATAGGCCAGGTCTTAGGACCTGGAAAGAGTCACCTGCTGTATTGAATGCCTCCTGCCACTGAAAGCTGATAGACCCTCTCTGTTTTTTTCCCAGACTGATTAATTCCCCCCTCTGCTCTGTTCCTCTATCTGCACTATATGATGACAGCATACCTCATGCCCTAGAGCAGGTAAATTGATATACTACTTTGCTTTTCCCTGTCCTTTCTCATGAGATGTTGTTCATCTCAGGATGTCATTCCATAATTCTGCTGGGACAGTGCTCAAGTCCCCTCAGACAAAATCCAGTCTTGAGGGGAGACCTCATCTCTCAGCAGATACAGGATGTAAATTTTGACTCTTGCAATCTGCATGGTCATGCAGTGCAAATTTTTGAGTACCTGTAAGAGTACTTAATTTTTGCTGTTTTCCCAGATTACCTTTAGCCTTTAGCAAGGCATGATAAGTTATTGACAGAGGCTCAAGTCTTTTTCTTCTGTTCCAAGGATTAATGGTGTGGAAACATAGAAAGTAGATGCTGCTTGGTATTTCTACTGCCAGCAATGAGCAAGTGGTTGCAGTTTCTGTATAAAGCCTTCTGTTTCATCAGGACTGCTATCATGTGTGCTGAGCTAATGGCTCTGGGCTAAGGCTGCCATGGTTGGCCTCTCTGGCATAGTGGTTCTGTACTGCTTAGTTCATGGGTGAGCTCTTCACTAGTATTAATCATAAAGTAATATGATAGGTTTACTGGTTTGCTTAGTTCTTTAATAACCCAGACAAGTGTGTGGTGGCAGGTCTTGGACCAGCCCCACTGCTCACTGGCATGTGCTAGCTGCCTTGAGCATCCTCAGAGTCTGCTAAGCTATGTGAAGAATACAGAGCTGTAACTGTTATTTAAGTCCTTTTTGTCTCATTGGTCTGAAGGTTTCCTGGATGATTTGGCTGGAGTCTTTCACATGTCCTCAGATGATGTTTGATGGATAGACAGACCCACCGCCCTTGGTGTTCTTCTCCAAATATTTGTAAAGGATTAAATGTAACTTAATATCATGTTGCCAGATTGTCTTTGCCTCTACTCTACTTCTCCTGCAAGTGTCCTTGCTGAAGCTTTGACACTTGGTTCAGTTTACACTTCACCTCTGGACCCTGGCTGGTGTTTAAAACACATTGAAGTCAGTAGCACTTATGAAGTCTCTATCAAATATACTGATGAGCCTCACTGGCTTTCTTAGTATGAGAGGACTTCTCAATGCCACAGGAAGTGATAATTTTGCCCTAGGGTAAGCAGGGTATTGTGGTTTTGACAGGTTCTAGATAGGAATTATTCCTCCTAAATAGGAATTTATATTCAGAACTTTAGTCCCTGATTTTAGGACTGTGAAGTCTTCCAGTCGAAGGATCTCCTCCCTGAAAGCAGGATATTGACTTTCTCGATAGGTGAAATTACATTACTATCAGACTAGTCTTAATGACTTCTCTGTGGTTAACACAATCAAGTGTTTCAGGAAGCTTGGGCTGCATAGAGAGAAAGCAGAAGACTTAGTGCTTGAGCTCTAATCACCCAGCACCTTGAGGGCACCGTCTTCCTGTCATCTGCCAAAACTACTCTCAGACCTTGGTTTCTGTACTTACCCTGTACTTCTGCCATGCAGTGTGGAAGATGTCCCTCATGTCTACTACTGCAGACACTGAAAGGCAGTCAGCTCTTTCATGGCGATCCTAGGGGCCCTATTTTTGTGTTGCAGTCACAGATCGCCTCCGTGACTTATTAATAATGCTTGGCCACCATTCCTCAGGCTAATCGTGCCACTTAGCAGTGCTGCAGGAGATTATATTCCAGTGATTCCCCCATCCAGCTAGAAAATGAATTGGGCATACTGGTCTAATGGCAAATTTCCAAGCTTACCAGCTGAATTGCTGGGAGCTTGTTCTGGTAGTGCTAAATACTTTGTTCTTTGCTACATTCACACTGCAGCTCACTCCCATTTGAAAATGATGAGGTAGGTACAACTATGGTCTGGATTGGAAAGGAAGAGGTTGACCAATGACACTGTCCAGTGCTAATGAGGGAACATTGGCAGAAGGGAATAAGCTGTATCTTTCTTCTCCCTTGACAGGCAAATTCATTCCTCTTTTCTCATTTCTGGGTTCTCTCAGTTTGAGCCTAACCTTCTCATGCTGTGCATTAACACACCTCATTTTGAGTTAGTCCCAGAGTGGCCTTCCTATCTGGAAGTATTTATGTATGTTTAGATTATGTCTCTGCAGTGCTGCCTTGAAAGCTGGAAATAGCCACCAATCCAGTGTCCATTTTTAGTCCCATTCTGTGCATGAACAAGAATTGTCCAGAACTTTTACTGTGTGTTCAAATGTTTCAGCCACTGTATTCAGGCACTGTGTCCTCACTTGCTTTTTACCTTCGTGTCTGGATGGGCAAGCTCCTGGGAAGACATCAGATACATCGGAAGGAAGGAAGGAAGGAAGGAAGGAAGGAAGGAAGGAAGGAAGGAA
>VWYO01013836.1:200844-211798 GCA_013400275.1 Rhadina sibilatrix | reverse complement strand
AAAAAAAAAAAAAAAAAAAAAAAAAAAAAAAAAAAAAAAGTTATTCCTCTACCGGCTGTATCTCTAAGCTCTGTGGTTTCTTTCCATGGAAAATTATGTATGCTAAAAATTGATGTAAATTCAGAAGCCAACTGGAAAAAATTTTGATAAAAAATAAGAAAAAAAGTAACATTTAGGGAACATCATCTGAAACTACTACAGATCTTGGAGATCCTGTAATGTCTCCAATATTTGGGAGGAAGCAGAGTGGGAAGAGCAATCATGAAAAATCTCTGAAAACTGAACACATCTAGCTTGTCAAGATGTACAGTATTAGTCTTTCTCTTCAGTCAGTGCAGTTCCTGGGAAATTTGTAAGTAGTAGCTTTTCTGTTTGCTTTCCTGAAGGTTTGCAGTTGTGATGTGTTTTTTACATCTTATGTAGTCACAAGTATTTCAACATTTCCAAAGCAATTCTTGAAGCATAATATGACTTTAGATATGATTTTATAATCACATGTTATCAGTGGCAAGGGACTTGATGCTGTGTTAAAGAGATGATAGCTAAACTTCTGAGAACTGATTTAATCTAATGTGGGAATCCTAATGATGTTGTAATATTTTTCACCAAAGATGCTTTCTAGATGCATTTGTTACCTAAGTAATACATAGGGCGAGAAAAAGAAAAAAGGCAACTGCCTTTAGACTATGCTTTCAGGTATGTCTAAAGAGACAGCAGGAGAATTTTTCTTTCATGTTCCTTCATTTTCACCTAGGATTCAGAGCAAGAAAAGAGTCTATCATGGCATCAAGCACAGCTATTTCTCTGCTGAGTCTCCAGTTAAACTGGGTTTACATGAGAAACTTCCCTTTCTGAGATCCCCTCTATCGAGGCTATCTTTAAAATGTCGAAAAGCTGAAGCTGTCTGCAGAGCATCATTGACTTTAATGGGAAATGTGGCCATTTGCACAAGGTGAGGAAAGAGGGCTTAGCTTATCAAGATGGACAAATTAGCTCACTTTCTACTTTCCTGTGTGTAAAAGTTGAACCAAATATCTACTTTTCCCATTTATATACTGCCCCTTGAAGGCTCATTTTTTGCTCTCTGTTCATGCGTACAAAGTGCTTCCTTATGATCTTGCTTATCTGTGCCTTGATGACTGCAGACTTTCTAGAACTGCTTTACTTTTTGTGGCCCTACATTATATAACAGCTGAGATTTTCTTCCTCACTTCTTTCTCTGTGCTCATCTGTACTTGATCTGCTGTGAAAAGGGCCTTGATGAAAGGGCCTACCTCAATCTGCTCCTAAGGCCCTCCTCATAGAGTTGAAACAAAATAAAAGACACACATAGAAAAGAAAAATAGGTGGAGTAATTGGTCTCCAACAGGAGTGCTGACACTAATGATACAAAACTGAAAGGACTTCATGCACCTGCCAGAACTACTTTGTTATCTCAGGGAAGATCTACAAAGCAGGTCAGTACACTTGAGGCTAATCAAGCACTATTAGCTAATGGATTGTTTGTACAGCTTTGTAACTCTGCACTGTATTATTATTTCCTATTCATGTTCATATAATCTCTGTCTAGAGACAAACACTTCAGAAAGGAACCTATAAATAAATGCCTGTAACCCAAAGTGGTACAAGATGGAAGCAAACTGGGGCTGACACAAGCCTGACAGTCACTATGGGGATGCCTTCCCAGGTGGAGAGGTGTCTCAGTCCCTGCACAGTATAATTTGGACACATGGCCTTTCTGACCCAAATTCAGATGCAAGAGTCTTCTCCATTGGCACCAGAGGCCTGCCACTGTGCTCAGTCACATAGCAGAGGTGCATGGTGCGCAACCAAAGCAGATGCCCATCAGATGCATCAGCAGAGTGATTTCTGAGTAGTGCAGGATGTTGCTGTTCATCTTTGTAGCATCTGATGAGCCAACAAAGCAAGTATCGCTCACACAAAACTTTGTATGCAGGCACACTGTAGTGTTTTAAACTTCAATAATTTCTCCCTCCTTTTTCTTCTTTATGTTTGATTTTATTGCTTCATAACTTCATGACTTGGAAGTACTTCATTTCTCTTTTTTAATGTTCTCATATGCAGGTTTTATCTGGACCATTATAAATCCCTAAGTGTCATAAGCATATTACCACTTTATAAGAGACAAAATATGCTCAATGCAGAAGGATTGATGGTTTGAAAAATTCTATAATAAAAAGACTTATCTTGGAGCAATAAAAGTTATCGAGAAGCAGGATAGAAGCTCCTTTTCTCTGCTGGCAAACCACACAGCTGAGATGTATTGGCAGGAAGGTAGTGAAGGTGTTGAACCTGCAAGCTCCAAATCATGAGATAACAAAAGGTCAGTAAGAAGAATGGTTTCTCATGGAGACAAAAAGCTTGTATGAGGGGAAAAAAAATAAGATAGAAATACAGGTAAGGAAAAGAAAGGCATGCGAAGATTTGAAAATACAGGGAAGGATTTTTGATACATGCAGGAAAGGAAAAGAGCTGAGTGATATGTATAATACTTAGAGGCTCAAATCTCAGCCAGCTTCAAAACACTGAACTGCTTCCCACTCTTATTGAAGCCAGCCATGTGCAGGTGGCTGAGCCTTGTCCAGAAGCCAGTCCTTTAAATTGGTAAGTCAGCTGTGGATGCTGGACAGTATTTAAGTCTTTCACTTGCATTTGCACTGAAGTCCTGGCTCAAAGTGGTGCTCATGTACCATTACATTAAGCCAGAGGGCAAGACAGCAGAAACTCCTGGTTCTTCTAACATCTCTACTACCTGTCAGAGCAGGCTAGTGTGCTTGTACCCAGCTACTGAGTATGAATGCCAAGCTCACTTAAAAATCACCATGCTGCAGGAACAGATACAACCAAAGGCCGTACAGCCATGCAGTGGTAGAGGGATTTTGGTGTCAGCAGCTATATGGCCAAGCCTAAAGGCAGGAGAAAAACTCCACCAAATATAGTTAGTTGAAAGCCCAGACTGCAGTGCTGCTGGCTACTTCTCTTTCTTTCCATGTCTTGTGTGGGTATGGTCATGCTGCAAAAAAGTAATTGATGTCAACTTCAGCATCTACTCTGCAGAGACCTCTTTGCTGTTTTCTCACATTTCTGATCCCTAAACCCTGGGATTCAGCAGCATAGTGGGTTATTTGCAGGAAGAACAGGGAAAGTTTGCTCTAGAATCTGCTTAGTGCCAATATTCACTAGGTTTTCATCTGCCATAAGCTACATGCATTGTTCACAATCTCTTTTCTACTTCTGATTCCCCCACCCTTTGTGCTTTTCTACGTGTTATCTGGGGATGTATTTTCAACTGCCAATATCTCTTTTAAAAGAACTTTCACCCACATGAAAACAAGGTAATGCTGCAGCTTGCTGCAGTACTACTGTCTTACATTTTTTTAGACTTTTGTTTTAATAAAAGAAACTCACATAGAAAAGCAAGACCTGATCTTTCCCTGGCAAAACCTGAAACTGTAATTAAATAAGGACATTTGCATCTTTGTTCTGTACCCGGCTCTCAGGAAAATAATGAAAATTAATTCTCCTAATAAAAGGATATCTTCTGTGAAAAAAATAACTGGAGTACCAATGAGATTGGAATGAAGAACTTCCAAATATACCGTATACATTTGTAACACGCTTTGTGTGGTTGGTTTGGGGCACTTTTAAATATGTCTAAAGAAAATTGTAAGTGTAGAATTTTCAGTGATGATGGAACATTCTTCCACATGTAGTTTGGAGGTATGATTTGTCATCTTTTTTTAGTGGAAGAAGAAAAGAGTTGCAAATAACCAGCTCAAGTTGTTGATGGAACCTAATATTGGATGTGATCAATCTGCAAATTTTGCAGTTCTTAGGAATGGCAATCTGGCAGCAGTATCCTTTATTTTGAGGTCTGAAAAAAATGTGCTGCAGAAATAGTTTAGGAAGCTCAGTCACAGCTGCACAAGAGTTTATAGACCATTTTCAGAATGTGAAGAAGCAACTTAACTTGAACCTCTGAATAATGTAGCAGTCAGTTTATGTTCGGAACCAGTTCCTAAAATAGATCCCTATTTTCATGACAAAATGAAAGCCTTACTGAGATCCAGCTAGAAAGTGTGTGTGTGTTGATGACAGGCTCAAGTTTATTGCTGAGTGTTGGCTGTCTCCACTGTAAGCTTCAGAGGGGGGATTGTTTTAAATGCTGCAACAACCTGTGGTGATGCTTAAAGAAAATGGTTGTAGTTAATTTTTTAATACCTTAGGGATAATTGCTCAGTATTTTGAGCATCACAATGTTCTAGTGACTGCAAAAGAAGTAAAGAGCTCATTTTCCAACTCGGGCTTAGCTTCTCACTCTTTGAAGCCCTTTATAGTTAGCATGGTCAAAGAAACTTGTTGTCCAGGCAAGCTCATTGTCATTCTGTTCACATGGATTGATATGCTTCCTTTCACAAGAATAAGGTGACTGGGTTTTGCTCTGTATTCTATTTCAACAGTCTTTAGAAGCCAGCAGTTACATTAGCCCTAAAACCAGGAAGTAGGTGAGCGGTTGCTGCATGAAACTCCTCATGCCTTCATGTTTCCTGCAGGAGATCAGCTCTGGAGTCAAGAAGCAAAGACAAGTATCGAGTGCACAGTTTTGATTCTGAATGCACAAAGCCATCAAAAAAGAACACAGTTTGCACAGCCTTTGCTTCTGTCTGTAACCCCACTGTTTTCACAAATTGCCTATGGAAGTGGTAGCTCTCTTCCCCTTGGTAGTATATTATGGATCAAAGTGTATTAATATTTCATAGACTCTAAACCTCTTCTCTGACCTGGAGGTTCACAAACATTGACTTCCAAGGGAGGTGGAAGATCAGAGTCATTAATGCATCCTTGGAAATTTCAGTTCAAAAAACTGAGCAATCTAATCGATAATATCTAACAATTTTGAGTGACTACACTTTACAATGTGCTTACAATAGCCACACTTTCAGTTTTTAGGGTCTGCTTTTCCATCTGCTTTTTTAGTGTGTTATTTATATCTGGTTGAGGTGTTTAATTTTTTGTTGTTGGTTTTTGTTTGTTTGTTTGTTTGGGGTTTTTTTAAGTAGTTTGCTGACGGAAGCAATAGGAGTCACAAGTAAATTAAGCATAAAACAGTAGTGTAGAACTATAATTCAGCTTTCTTGCCTAAAAGAGATTGTCTGAAGGTTTTCAACCAAAGTATGCTGAAAGCAGTTCAAGTGGAGTTGGAACAATTGCATCAATATGAAGAGGTTGAAGTCAGAACCAGCAATTTACTGTAAGATAGCATTTTTTTCTAAGACTGTGCATTAGCCACACAGGAAATTTCCACTTTGCTTTTTTCTATGGAAAAATAAAGCCTGTTTTTTAATCACAATTTCAGTATAAAAATGATTATGTGACAAATTTAAGATTTTTGGTGTGAAAGAGAATTTCCAGTACTGACGATAAGGTTTCACAAGACAGGAGAAAGTGGAATTTTTTCCAAGCTTAAGGTCTTATTATCGTTGTTCGTAACCATACTGCTTTCCTTAAATCAGACCTTTATTTTTGCCTTAAAAGATAGGTAATATCTTGCTGGTAGTATCTTTTCCATATGATGAGACTTCCTAGTATTGGTAAAGGCTCAGAAGAAAAGAAATAATTTTTGACAAGTTCTAATCCATCAATCTGAAAACTGTCATTTAATAAACTCTATGGTAGCTACCTCATTAATATTGTCCTTTGTGAGCCATGTCCTTTGTGAATATTTTGAAGGAATGGAAGATACTTCCTCCTGCAGGCCAGTAAATTGGTAAACCATGACTGTGTATTAATTTAAATATCTATTACTGTGGCAGAATCAGATGCCTGCAATGCAGCAGAAAAGATGTTCACATTTTTAATTTTTCAAGAAAATTAATGTTTTACAGTTCTCTTTTTGCTTTTCTTTTTTCTTTAAGAAGGTTGTTGCAGCTCCATTTTAAACCCTGACAACTTATATTTTAGTTATTCCATGTTGATCTCTTGTATCTAACGGTACTAATTCTTATTCCTGTTAGGCATAAATTTATCTATTCATGGGGTTGAAAAGCAAGTGCAAGTCTGTCAAAGGAGAACTGCAGCAAGCTACCCAGTGTCACAGCATCCACCTCTGGATGGGCATCCTTCAATCCCACAAGCCAAAGGGTCAATAAAAATGGAAGCCTCATCTTCTGGATCTACTATTTCATCAGTCACTGGTGGAAAAGCAAAAACTCATCAGCCAGGTAACAGATTTGCCCTGATACCTTTTCCAGTCCCGTTTCATGTGTGATGTGCCATGACATGGTGAAGCTGGTGTCAATAGTGCAAGATCATTCTTGGTGGAGATCAATCTATTGATTGTCAGAATTACTGACTGATGTTTTGTTTACATTTGATGGTTTTGTCAATTATGGTTTATAGGGAGTAACAGCAGTTGGGACAACTGAAAGTGGGAAATAAAAATATAAGTTTAATTATAAAATCTCTACAATCTGTAGTGGTATCCAAAATGTTAGTGCAGAGACAATTGGGATATTGCTTTTTAATACTTATATATATTTAGTTTTGATAAGCCTTGAGCTAATTGCTCTAGAGGCTACAGACATCCCCCTTGGAATTGACAGTAAAATTGATTTTGACCAAATACACAATCCAGGGTGTAGATCAAACTCCTTCTTGCTATAATGCTAACAAAACCTTTGGATCTGCACGAGATCTTACAACATAGGTTAACTGGTTAACAAAATGAAACTTTTCAAAAGAAAGTCAAAATCTCCAGGGAACCATCAAATTCTAATTGGTATCATGAGTTCATTCCTTGTTATGATAATTGCCAGTGCTATTTTAGAAATATCTTTTCTTATAGCATGGGAGTATATTTGTACTGGCCATGCTCAGTCATTCTTCACAATGAAAATTAAACTCCAAATTTCTTTCCTGAGCAAAGCAAATTTAAGCTGGCCATGAAGTTAGTTTTGTGGCATATTTATTGGAGGGTCTCAATAATCTTCTAGTGTTGCTGCCCAGAAAAGGGCATGCTAGCCCCTGTATGCAGCTACTTGGGTGCTGGAAAGCAGAGTCTATTTGTGTGAGACAGACAGTTCTGCCTGCAAACTCTTGAGGTACCCCCCTTAACTTGCAGATCTAGTAAATGGCTTAATTTTTATAAATTTTAGATTATCTATTGTAAGTTGCTATACAGGTCTATGCCATGAGTTTCATGCACTTGTAGTATTTAGTCACCATAATCTTTGTCAACATAGATTAAAGAATTTGCAGTGACTCATAACCATATGCTTTGTTTATTTTAGTTCTTCTGTTCACTTGTTTGTTCTGTTTTTCCAGCTTCTGTCTTTTTCATCGAAGTTCAGAAATTACTACTACTGAAATGTTGCTGTTGCTAAAGATATATAGTGATGCATGCAGCATGTTAAGACATTAACAAAAAAGTCCTGCATCACAGTTTTTAAAAAGAGTATCTTGAACGTGCACAATGACAACATTTACTTTGAGATGCTACATACTCTACATCTATCTGTTGATAAGTATAGCCTGTACTCTATAATTAAACTATGTGCAAGCAGCAAATGCAAGCCTCTGATTGAGAAAAAGAACCCTTTTTAGGTAGACCCCAGAGGTTTCCTAAACTGGAGCTCATTAGTGACCATTCGTATAATGATTGTCTTTCAGTATATGAGGTTAGTTTTATCTGTCATATTCTCCTTTTAGGACAGTAAGAGCATCTATGACCTATGGAGAACATTTTTTGTATGACAGGTGTCTTCTCTTGACTAACTTACAGTCCCATTTTTTCATTTTTTTTGCTTGTGTCCAGTTTAAACTGCAACCATCTGAGCTGTATGCAAGCAGATCTAAGAAAGAGTATGATCAGCAGCAACAGCAATGAATAGCATTCCTAAGAGGAAATTCTAATTTAAACAAAAAATCGTATGTTCTTCACTCAAACTCAGTCACAAATTAACAACTGTAGCTTTATAATTGGCTTAAGACATCAGTTGTCCAGTAGTAGTACCTTATCTAAGATGTCATAAGCAGCTTCATATTTTAGAAAGACGATGTTCTTATGTATATTAATTATTCAGATTCCAGATATTACAGCCCTCTTTTCTAAGCTATTGTCCTGCATGCAGTAATTTTGTCGGGTTTTGTTGCATCTAATTTTAAATAGTTCATACAGTTTGAGTTTTTCCTTCTATTGGACTGCTGTTATCACAATAAAGTAGCTCTCATTGTTGGAGTAGTGTACGCTGTACTCACTCTGAAATTTTCTTTGTCCAGTTAACATGTACTCCAAACATTTAGGTGGCCTAGCATAATAGAAGCTATTTTTAGGACTTAAAATGGCATTTTAATTCTTATCAGTAAAAGAGACCAGGAGTATGGAAAGAAGAGATCCTTCATAAAGTGCAGGCTGAGAGTATTTTTTTTTCTTTGATAGCAACTACTTCTGTTTTCTTCACAGCAACTTTTTTCCCTTTGCACCATTTCTTCTTTAAAGAATGACAACTTTTATTATCTATCATGAATTCTATTTATTTGACAGCAGTTTCCTTTGAATGAAGTTCATAGGTAGATGCACGCTAAGGACAAGAAATAATAGATACTGTTCATTGTTACAGCATTCCTTTCAAGTTACTTCCCTGCCTGTTTTATTTGTAACTAGTAAGGAGCCTGGGGCTCATGACTTCTATTATTAATCTGGGTCTTAGAGTGGCTAGGGAGCAGTGGGTTGCAGGTACTGTACCTTACTTAAAGATAAATAAAATTTAAAAACTTGTTCTATGCAAGCTTGAAAAGAGGTACTGCTTAGCCATGAGCAGAACTACAACTTCTGAGCTTGGATTTTAAGCAGATATAAAGGTGTCAAGTAACCGAAACAAAACACAGAGGAAAATGGAGAAACAAGTGGAAGAAAAAGGCTATTAATGGGGAAGGGGAGACTCCTGACACCTTTGCAGGTGCACCCATGTGAGGGAACTTGCTCTTAGAAGGAAGAAAAGCAAAGATGAATATAAGCAATCAGATGATAAATTTAGATGTAATGGCATTCAGGCAAATATGCATTTCTTTCCAAAATCAGGGACAGCACATTTTTAGTTTTGAGAAACCTCCAGTTACCATTCTCCATCTATATGAGTAGTTGTGGTGTGTTGTGACTAGAGAGGTACAAGGCTACTAAAATTGAGAGTTAAAGCCACTGGGGCAAACTGCTGGCACAGTGGTGTAGAATAGTTATGTCTGTGTTGTGCACAGAAGGCTCATTTTGAAAGCAATGCTATCATCATTTAGGCTGTCTGTAAGAGCAACAGAACGAAATGAAAATAAGCCTAGAGGAGGTTAAGCTGTCATCCCAGTGCATTTCCTCAATGTAAGGGTTAAGCAAATCTGGGGACAAAAAAACCCCTCGCCTGCCTTCTGACGGCATTGTGCCTTTGTTGTGCAACAAGCAGTACTTTGGTTTCTGGGCTTCTGTCTGCTCTTTTTCCATTGTTGATCTATTCCAAATCAAGATATTACATTGTTTCATTCTCTTGGTGACAAATTCCTTTATTTTCAGATTCTGCAGAACTTGTCAAACCTCACTTTTCTAGGAGTCCCTAGATTTGCTGGCTGTGGAAAAAATGTCTTATTTAATGTGCCTAAACAGCTGTAAAGTAAATACTTTCATTGTGTGAAACTCAGGAAACTTCTTAGTTATTCTCTACTTTAAATGTTTCCTAACACTTTTCTCTCTCTGTGCTTCTGGTAAAACTTAGTGCAGTTTGAGGTTTAGATATATTAGTGTATATACAGTAGATTAGTGTATATACAATGTAGATTGCAATTTATATCTCTTATACAAACCAGTACTGCAGGCAATCTGCACAACCAGAAGGAAGGGTTTTCTTTGAAATAATTTATTTCCAAAATCTAGTTAACATGTAAAGATGCTTCACTCTGGGAAACACATAAAAACATTCTGGAAAATTCTACTTTCAAGTATTTAATGTTCAGTTTGTGTTAGTTAGATGTGACTTGCTGGTTAAATCACATTTTCTTTTCTTTGCTGACTGGCAGGACATGTGGCATGCATCTCTCCTAGATTAAAAGACTAAAACTCTGCAAATGATTCTGCCAGGAAGCTCTGTCATGCAAGTATTTCTTGGCAACAAATGCATGCATGGCATGAGGATGGCTGATGTAAATTCATATGGAAATTTGAATTCACACCAACAGTAATGCTGTTATCTTACTTGTCTAACATTTTTACGGGAACAATCTTTTTCAATATGCCTTCTGCTGAGTGTACATAGAACTTTCTCTTATGTGGAATGAAGAATAGAAAATGCAAGCAGATTTCCAAGAAGTTTAGTATTCCCCTCATTAAGCTAATTTTCATATTAAAACCCCGACATGTTTACAAGAATGATTCCCATGCAGAAGGGACATTAATGCCAAAGAAACCAGCCTGCATATTTAACTTTCCCCTTCATCTACAGCCTGTGTTCAAAGCAATGTAAGTCCGACACATGGAGTAAAATTCTCCCATTTTAGTACTTTAAGAGAGATCTGTAAACACCTTTCTGCTGAACACAGACTGTTCATTCTCCTGGCTGTTGGTGCTCTGCAGCCTCTGCAAAGCTCCTAAGGAGAGAACAGTTTGCCTCAATTACCATGAGGACCTTTTGTCACCAGACCAAGTGGCAGGACACCACATGGTAATTATGCAGTTCTTTGAAATTAAGATCTGAACTAGCTCACAGATGATGCAGAGCTTGAAATCTTCTATCACTTTGCTTAGTCATTCAGCCTATTTCATTCAGCCCTTTACTTTTCTTTGACAAAAGTAACTTCTTTGAAAATTCCTGGTCCTGAAGTATCAAGTCTCCTGGAATGTTCATTCTAGCACTTTGGAGAACACTTTTGCAACAGCATGCTAACAAAAAAAAAAAAA